>JARJEI010000049.1:0-600000 GCA_029955415.1 Lottia scabra | reverse complement strand
AACCCTTTAAAATTAAATTCAGTTTGATCAAGAAGATATAGAGATACAATAAGCATACTTTAAAAATACTCTCAGGTAGCATTTGCGATTTTTTTGATAATGGAAACTTTTTCAAAAAAGCAGAAAAGCCCTTCAAAGTAAACAAATAAAAAAATTCTTAACCTATAGCACGATTTGTCAAGTGGATGGAAATGTGCACTCATTGACATGAAGTTGGTAGAAGACATAAATTTCAATTCATCTGCAAGTTTCTTTAATATTTATTCTGTATTCAATGAAATGGGAGTGGGACTGAAGTCAATGTCGTCAGCGAAGATATCAACGCTTCACATTCGGCAATCTTCGGCTGATTCCGGTACCCTACATCAAACCTCGGCTGTATGACGATTGTTGATATGCGCCTACGCCAGTACATTGTGATGCGGCGACCGATTTTCGACAGTAGGAAACCCTTCCGCTTCTACAATTAGTTCTCAAAATGGCATCCTTCGAGGAATGTGTTTCGTTTTCCTTGCAAAATTGCCCTTTGTTTCACCAAGACTTACATCTAAAAGAAAAGCAGCTTCAAACATTGCAAGCCCTGCATGTTGAATGCAGTAATCGCACCTCCAATCTTAAAGAGCTCCGAAAGTAGTCCCGATGGACGCAACCAATATACAGACGAGGCTAGATGAGGTACGAATCGGCCGATGTTAAAACGAATGCAACGCTACAGGCAAAACATAAAAAAAACACCAAACAATGATGATCATGTTAGTTTTTTACACACCGGCATAAATATTTATCTTGTTGATCAGAATATCTGACAATTCAATCGATGTAGACAACCAATTGATTGACTATAGTTAATGAAAACCGACAATACATGACAGACAAGTCGTTAATAGAGATATACAGTTCATAACTCTTTAATAAAAAGGCTATTAAATTTCTCTATGTATTTTATAAATCAATTATTAATGAGAATTTCCCGATGAAACTTCAATGCAGAATTTTGAACAATATATTGTTTATATTTTCATTTATTTACTAATGGTCGTTGAATAACCGTTTCCTAATCTAAAAAACTGGATTTTTTTTAGCTAAGCTTTATACGCCTTATGTGCATTAACACATTAATGTGGGCGTGTATTGTATTCGCCTCTGTCCGTCCGTCCGTCCGTCCGTCCGTCCGCCTGTCCGACACAATAGGGAGCTGTTTACTTAATACATTTTGACAAAACTTGGTGTGAGTGTTTGTAATCGCCCAAGAATGAACCCTTTTTGAAATAGACAAATATTTGATGGGTTATTGCCCTTGCTCTTGAAAATATGCTGTGGACAGGATTGAGTTTGTTTCTTGATGGATTTTGATGAAACTTGGTGTGAGTGTTTGTAATGACCTTGTGATAAACCCTATTGAAAATCATAAACACAATAAATATTTAATAGGAGTTATTGCCCTTGAAAACATATTCAATTTTTGTGGACACGATAAAGAGCTGGTTTCTTGACAAATTTTGACAAAACTTCGTGTGAGTGTTCGTAATCACTTTAGGATGCTGCCTATAGAAAATCAGAATAGTCGAAAAAAGATTAATACATATTATTAAGTTATTGCTTTTATTTTGTTCATATTTCAGTGACTTATTTTTTAAAGAAAAAAATCTGTAAACAAAACTTTTGTAATATGAAAATGTCACTCTCAGAATCTTTCATTTACTGAAACTCTTGTCGACCTCCCTGACGTTTTAGCTGCCATTACTAAAGTGGACGTATTACGATGGCCATCGCTATTTTTTATAAATGTACTCATAAATCGGAAGACACTGATTTTGTAAGATTTTATTTGAAGGAAATTTTGCTAAAATGCAGTTCTAGTTCTTCTGATGGCTATTCATATATTCAAGACTCAAATTAACGCTAGAAAATGCCAAAATTCTCCTCTAAGTTGCATATGACATATAAACTCATATCAGGACTCTCCCAATTAGTTTAAGCAGTCATCAACCACTGCTTTAAGCGAATGTAAAATTTAATTTAACAGAATGTGAAATTATTCGTAATAATTGTAATAATTAAGGTTTATGAGCCATTGACTTTCTAAAATTTTGACATATTGTAGATAACGTTTGAGTCAGAACTTAATAAGCCATGATGGTTTTTAAAACGTTTTCAATATCGTTTATCTGTCATGGTTGTGCTTTCTATTTATCAATACATCTTGAAATTCCAGAAATTACAATCGGTCATGGGTTAACAAGATGGAAAATAGGGAACGAAACATCTATATTTTAGAAGGATAACAACTTTATGAGTAATATTCCTCTCGCAACGTTTTCTGGACGTTTTTCAGACACCTCCGTAGTATCAAACAAAATAATATATACCCGTTGCAGCTCATTTTAACTTGCCGGGTCATTCTATAGCACAAGTTAAAGTTATTGGTGTCGCCCAGCTCTACGAAGGATCTAACCGAAAACGTTCCGAGATGAATATTATTCATTATCTTGGAATCTTAACACCTGCAGTGATAAACAAACAGTTCTCTTATTTAAATTGATCTACCCTTCACATTAATATCACATTTCCTTGACCTATATTTATTCTTTCTTTTTTATACTGATTATCTCCCTTAACTAAGCTAAGTTTCCTTTTTTTTGTCAGATTTATGTTGTTTCTCATATGGCAAGGACCTTGTTCGCCTTTTAATATTAAAAAAAAAAATTTTTGCTTGATAAAGGGATTAGTCCCGAAACGTAGCTACATTTACTCTCAGTATATCGACTTTTTACCTACTATTTGCACGTTATCGTGTGATTTATTTTTTCCTTCAAATATTATGGACAAAATTATGGATACGCAAACATTTGAAAACTCAACTTTCGACAATGTGGTAGGTGTACAATTTCGATTTCCTGAATCGTATACAAATTATTGTCCTGAATTTGTAACGACCTTGGGCCAAGATTAAGTTTCGATTTTTTATACGCCCACATTGAAATGTGGTCGTATATTGCCGTCGCCCCTGTCCGTCCGTCCGTCGGTCCGGCGGTCCGTCTGTCCACAATTGGCTTGTGAACGCAATAGAGACCACAGTTTTGGTTGGATTTGAATGAAATTTTGTAGGATTATATTCATAAGATCTCGGACAAGTTCGAATTTGGGTTTGATTCGACTAAAATTCACGAAGTTTTACACCCAAAATATGTTAAAAATGGCTTGTGAACGCGATAGAGACCACAGTTTTGGTTGGATTTGAATGAAATTTTGTATGTAGGATTATATTCATAAGATCTCGGACAAGTTCGAATTTGGGTTTAATTCGACTAAAATTCACGGAGTTTTACACCCAAAATATGTTAAAAATGGTTTGTGAACGCGATAGAGACCACAGTTTTGGTTGGATTTGAATACAATTTTGTATGTAGGATTATATTCATAAGATCTCGGACAAGTTCGAATTTGGGTTTGATTCGACATGAATTTTGTTATTTGTTCCAAGCAATAATCTTGTGTTCCGGAAAAACATATCGATTGACGTAATTAATTTTAAAAACCTCTTTACAATCCATTTAACCCCGAGCACTTCCTGAACTTATTCCATACCTTTAAGCGAATGTAAAATTTAATTTAACAGAATGTGAAATTATTCGTAATAATTGTAATAATTAAGGATTATGAGCCATTGACTTTCTAAAATTTTGACATATTGTCAATAACGTTTGAGTCAGAACTTAATAAGCCATGATGGTTTTTAAAACGTTTTCAATATCGTTTATCTGTCATGGTTGTGCTTTCTATTTATCAATACATCAGAAATTACAATCAGTCATGGGTTAACAAGAAAAAAGAGGGAACGAAACATCTATATTTTAGAAGGATAACAACTTTATGAATAATATTCATCTCGCAACGTTTTCTGACCGTTTTTCAGACACCTCCGTAGTATCAAACAAAATAATTATACCCGTTGCAGCTCATTTTAACTTGCTGGGTCATTCTATAGCACAAGTTATTGGTGTCGCCCAGCTCTACGAAGGATCTAACCGAAAAAGTTCCGAGATGAATATTACTCATTAGGCCTATCTTGGAGTCTTAACACCTGCAGTGATAAACAAACAGTGCTCTTATTTAAATTGATCTACCCTTCACATTAATATCACATTTCCTTGACCTATATTTTTTCTTTCTTTTTTATACTGATTATCTCCCTTAACTAAGCTAAGTTTCCTATTGTTGTCAGATTAGTGTTGTTTCTCATATGGCAAGGACCTTTCTCGCCTTTTAATATTTAAAAAAAATTTTTTTTGCTTGATAAAGGGATTAGTCCCGAAACGTAGCTACATTTACTCTCAGTATATCGACTTTTTACCTACTATTTGCACGTCATCGCGTGATTTATTTTTTCCTTCAAATATTATGGACAAAATTATGGATACGCAAACATTTGAAAACTCAACTTTCGACAATGTGGTAGGTGTACAATTTCGATTTCCTGAATCGTTTACAAATTATTGTCCTGGATTTGTGCACGACCTTGGGTTTCGATTTCGATTAAAAAGTTTCGATTTTTTATTTATTTCTGAACCAATTCGGACAGTTCGGGAATTCGGAATTTTAATCCCATCGATAATGAGCTGTAAACACCATTACCGAATAACATACTCGATTCCTGTTTCTTAGACTAAAGTATTATTGAATGAACGGATGGTTATGCCATTCAACAGAAATGCAGACAAGCAGAAACTTCCTTCCTTCTAGATCGTCTTTGGCCAAATATCTATTGATCTGCTGGTCAAATAATGGTAGTCTAACGTAGCATAACACGTTAACGATGATTTATATTCGTTAAATAGAATAATTGGCACTATTGAAACGTCTGATATAAAGTAGTCCAACGGTCTTAAACGAATAAATCAATTGTAAGTTAAATCTATTATAGTCTACCTCACATTTTTTAATTGTCAGGATATACAAGTCAATATATTTACATATATCGGGCCGTTTATGTCTTGAATATACTTTTAGTGGTATAAGGGCATTTATTTGACTATTTTTACGTTTATGATGTCGGTATATAATTTTTTGTGTGTTTTAAATTTAAGTTTTTTTACTCCATCAGAAATCATTTAAAAACATGCTTCATTCTAGTGATATTAATCCTTTGGCGACATTTAGGGGTAGGGATCACATTATATAACAGAATTTTTTTATGATCTTAGTTTCATTACACGATTCAACAATCTACATTGTCATCATCAGGTGAAGTCGAAGTGATATTGACTTCACCAACAAACATAATTTCGTCGATTTGTAACTTTTCCCTTTTCGAATTTAAAAACCAGACGCTCTTTTCTCCTACTACTCAACAAAACATACCGTGACAGAACTTTCATGCTGTACTAAATAGTCTCACATGCTGTCATTGTCGATTTTATTTTGTATTATGTTTGCGGTACGATTAGGCTAAATTTAAGAGAACCGGAAGCATCTAAAATGTATTACGAGTGATTGAATTTGATCTTTATCAACTGTCAATGCTGACTAGACTATTTTCAAAATGGCAAAACAAAGTAACAACTTTATTTCCCTGTTTTTAGGGCTGACTTATGCGTTGCAGTCTTAAAAACGTTTGTTTTCAAATACAACCATGTACAATTCTCACCATCATGTAGGTATTGGGGTGGAAGGCTAATTGGTCCGAGGGTACAAAGTTGCTCAATATGCCCATGGTCTCGTTAAAAAATATAACATCAGTGGCGTTCTGTGGAAAAGTTTACAAAGACTCCGCAGTATCAAAGAAAACAGACTGGGTTTAAAGATAAAACGGTCTTACCTTGTTTGAGAGCGGACATCCTGAACAAAAGTCACCAACATGAACACGATTCCTTGAATCAGCTGATACACTAAAGCCATGCTCGATGTTCTCAATCGTCCTGTCGACAAGTGTCGTAGACTACCTGAATATATGAATGATGTTAACATTTAGATAAGAATATTATTGATTGAAATGGCAAGTTTAAGAGAGCATATAATCGTTTCTAATTATATATACACTTTATTATAACTTGATCACATGATGTTATATATGGATACGCATTGTGTCATATTGATGTTATATACGGATACGAACTGTCTGTTTTTTCGACCTGTATTTGTGGCGTGAAGCGAGAAGTACTAAACGAATGTATGTTACAAGCAGAGTAATATGTCCCGTTCATATTTGAAAGTTTTAACTAAAATTATACAAGCTTTAAAGCGAAGATCTGATTTTGGACCAGTTTTTCTGGCGTGGAGCGTGAAATACTTAACGAATATATTTGATCAAGTAGCTAATATGTCCCGTTCATTTTTGAAAGTTTTAACTAAAATTATCCAAGCTTTTTAAAGCGAAGATCTGATTTTGGACCAGTATTTCTGGCGTGGAGCGTGAAATACTTAACGAATATATTTGATCAAGTAGCTAATATGTCCCGTTCATTTTTGAAAGTTTTAACTAAAATTATCCAAGCTTTTTAAAGCGAAGATCTGATTTTGGACCAGTATTTCTGGCGTGGAGCGTGAAATACTTAACGAATGCATTTAATCAAGCAGCGGACATGTCCCATACTTTTTTTTTACTAAACATATTAAAGCTTTTAAGGTGAGATCTGCTTTCCAATCAGTACTTGAAAAAAAGAATGAGCGGTTATTTCAATAGTTAAGCATTCACAAAATTGCCTATTTTTTCAAGACCCGGATTTTAATTTTTTTATCTTTCCTTTTCAAGGGATCGGGTGAGAGCATTTGCAGCTGGAAGCGGACAACCATGCCACTCACGAAAACTTCTGTACAATCCCTATAAAGCCTGTGATCGTTATTTGATCAAAACTTCTGTACAATCCCTATAAAGCCTGTGATCGTTATTTGATCAAAACTTCTGTACAATCCATTTAAAGCCTGTGATCGTTATTTGATCAAAACTTCTGTACAATCCATTTAAAAGCCTGTGATCGCTATTTGACCAAAGATTCTGTACAATCACTTTAAAGCCTGTGATCACTATTTGACCAAAGCTTCTGTACAATCCATTTAAAGCCTGTGATCGTTATTTGACGAAAGCTTCTGTACAATCCCTTTAAAGCATGTGATCGTTATTTGACGGAAGCTTCTGTACAATCGCTTTAAAGCCTGTGATCGTTATTTGACGGAAGCTTCTGTACAATCGCTTTAAAGCCTGTGATCGTTATTTGACGGACGCTTCTGTACAATCCCTTTAAAGCCTGTGAACGTCATTTGACCAAAGCTTCTGTACAATCCCTTTAAAGCCTGTGATCGTTATTTGATCAAAGCTTCTGTACCATCCCTTTAAAGCCTGTGATCGTTTTTTGACGAAAGCTTCTGTACCATCCCTTTAAAGCCTGTGATCGTTATTTGACCAAAGCTTCTGTACAATCCCTTTAAAGCCTGTGGTCGTTTTTTGACGAAAGCTTCTGTACAATCCCTATGAAGCCTGTGATCGTTATTTGATCAAAGCTTCTGTACAATCCCTTTGAAGCCTGTGATCGTTATTTGACGGAAGCTTCTGTACAATCCCTTTAAAGCCTGTGATCGTTTTTTGACGAAATCTTCTGTACAATCCCTTTAAAGCCTGTGATTGTTATTTAACGGAAGCTTCTGTACAATCCCTTTAAAGCCTGTGATCGCTATTTGACCAAAGCTTCTGTAATATCCCTTTAAAGCATGTGTTCGTTATTTGACCAAAGCTTCTGTACAATCCCTTTAAAGCATGTGATCGTTATTTGACGAAAGATTCTGTACAATCCCTTTTAAGCATGTGAACGTTATTTGACGAAAGCTTCTGTACAATCCCTTTAAAGCCTGTGATTGTTATTTAACGGAAGCTTCTGTACAATCCCTTTAAAGCCTGTGATCGTCATTTGACCAAAGCTTCTGTAATATCCCTTTAAAGCCAATGATCGTTATTTGATCGTGTGACAAGCGACATGATATATATTCAGCTTCCGTCTCTTTATCAATAACGGTATCACAGCAATGAGTTTCCTCTTTAATTCAATAGACAGGATGTACTGGGAAACATCACAATGGTTTATCTATCTACAGATCAGTGCATGATGATGGCTAATGGATACATATTAGACTTTTCATCCGAAAATCATTTTCAATGAGGTTAGGTAAAACCTGTAACAGGCAGTTTTATTTTTAGTTTTTAAGGGAATATAACCTCTTAGAAAAAAAAAAATCTAAATTTTTAATAGGAGTATATATTCATCAGGGGACATACCTTGTGGCATAACTATACAACGGATCACATTAATATTTAAATGCAGAAAACAAGGTTTATGTAAAATTAAAAAAACGTTTACTCAAATTTTTTCAATAATAACTTGTAATTGTATGGCAAATTTCATTGTTCATTCTAAGAGGTGGTATCGCTTTACGTAGGATGGGGGAAAGTCCCGCTTTAAAAGGGGGTTGAGGTGTTTGTGCGGCCACCTTTTTTCAATGAAACGACTTTGCCTGGATATATTAATATTTTGACCTAATTATTACAGTAAACAAAAATTTTGACAGAGTTATCTCCCTTAATGTTAAATTTGATTAAATTAACTGCCTTGAAATTTAAACTTTAAAATTGATTTTGTGACAGATGTAATTTTATTGAGCAGCAGTGGCGGGTGTGACGCCAAGCAGCGTATGCTAACTCTTCTAGACACCTCATACCACTTTTACTCATTTATTGATATATTTCCTCAAATAAAAAGTTTACTAGCTGCTACTAATGTATTGCCAATGTGTTTACACAGATTTCGATATTTGTTTTGCGGTTGGGATCGTTCGTGCTTGGATTTTGTTATTTTTAAAACTTGCTCTTTTTACAATCTGATGTCTGATTAACTAAAAGTGAATTTAGTTCGCTTCAAAAATTAAATTAGAAAAAAAGACTAAAAGCAATCGAATAAATAATTTACTAAAAAGAAAATACTCGAGGACTTTGGCCTTGAATTTCTGAAATATTGAATCAAAGAAATATCGATTGCTAAACGGAGTCAAGATAAGCGTTTTACTGAGTTAATTTCATAAATGTGTCCAATACACATAAAAAAGTATAGAATCCTTTTTAAAACAATTTAAGGTTCTTAAAGAAATTATTAAGAATACTTTACAAAAACATTTTATCTTGGCGTAATTGCAAGAGCCACAGAAGTCTGATTGAAATTGGAATGGTGTAAATAGATGCTATCGTTGTTGTCGATATACACGTAACAAGTTTAGAGAAACTCTTTACAGTTCCTTTAATTATACAGTGAAGTAAACCACTTGTAGAGCGATTGAATAAACCAACAATTTGATCTACATTAGATTGATCTTTGATAACAAGACAACACCATTTCCTTGTCAGTAATGTAAGTCTAAGAGTAAAATAATAAACAAACATGTACAAGCTGGAAACGCGTCTAGTCATACGGATAGAACAATATACCGAATCATATCAGTTGGATATAATAAAAAAAATTGTTATAAGGCTATATCAAAACTGGAAATTTATATCCCAGAAAGAATAACTATCGTTAAAGGGCCATTCTGCTTTTTTGAAAAAAGTTTATATTTTCAAAAAAATCTCAAATGCTACCTGAGATTATTTTTAAAGTATGCTTATTGTATCTCTATACCTTCTTGATCAAACTGAATTTGGTTTTAAAGGGTTAATTACAAACAGGGAGTACTTATTGTTAATTAAGCAATTTGACCTAGTTTTGGTGTTTGCCCTTTAAATGGCTCAATATTTCTAGCTGAAACCTTTTAAATACACAAGAGGGACATTTCTCTACAATTAGGCGTTTATTTTACTCAAATCCGTTCAGTAGTTTCCAATCAGCGTCCAAAAAACATAACACACTTAAAAACCTTACGTAAGGTTTTTAAAAATTTTAGCATGTTTTTAGCGTTTAAAAATTAACGGCTGGATTTTTTTAGTTAAAACTTTCAGATACATTAAAGGGCACATAGTTACAGATTTTGGTGTAAAGTTTTCCAAAATTTGAGCAAAAAAAATTTTTGACCTAAAAAAAATTCAGACTGTCCCTTTAAGATGTAATATAATTAAACAAAATGATTTGTATGTCATCCACAAATTCCCTAAATTATTTTAAAACTGCTTTGAGTTCAATGATGGTTGAAGACTTCATTTAACATTGTATCCTAGGAGCAGCTAATGAACTTTCATATAAAATGAAATGGAATTTTACGTCCTATATTTCTGTACCTGTTGTAGATAAGGACTGGCAAATGCCATGTAGTGAGCTATAAATTTTGCCTGGAAGCGGCTTCAGCCTACTCTTTACTTCCAACTGAGGGTCTTTAAGGTGCAACTTTTCATGAAGAAGTATATAAAATATATAATCATTTAGATAAGACAAAAACGATATAAGTTTTACTTACTATAAATGTGGTCCTTGTAAATCCACTCAACAGTGTCACTAAATAAGAACTGAACCACGTGTAAAAGCTAAAAGAATTTATATACACTGTATCCTTCGGCACGATAAGAATAATTAAGACCGTAGGTTGAACAGGTCCCTGCCAATCACTCGTTATTACACTTATACCAATCAGAATTATAGTCCTGACAATATAGCATTGACCGTGTGGAATGGAATGAAATGAAACGTGGACACGTTCTTGCTTTCAGTGCCGTTGTAACTCTGTCAGCCCTGTCAGCGACGTAGGTAGGGAGTGTTGACACTGCAAAAATGGAAAATATAGCTGTCTCGGCAAAATTTCATTATTACACACTGCGTGGCTTTGTCTTCATCCAAAAAGACTAGCTGTTCGGTGCATGTTAAAAAAAATAAATAGGAAAGTGCAACTGTCTCTTCAAAATTTCTGTATTACATATTGCATAGCTTTATCCGCCTTCAGAAGCCAATAAGGCAAAAAAAAATGTCTAGTTCAGTTGGGACAATAAATCCGCATACCCTTGCACTACAGATTGTGAAACTAAACATCCATCGACAGTTGAAAATCGAAAAAAAAAGTTAGCTAATGCCCTTGTCCTGGTAGAATTTCGGTAATTACACAGTGTATAAGCACCCTGGGCCCAAAACTGTCCAGTAGTTCGGATGAGACAATAAACCGAGACTCCCTTGTGCTACAGATCGTAAACGTTAAAAATCACTCGACAGTAAAAATAGTAGGGTTATGCCTTTGTCCTGGCAAAATCGACTGACATTTCCCTCAATGCACACTGCATCACTTTGACCATGTTCGTTGGCCCATTTTGGTAAAGAAAAGTAGGAAGTTGAAATTCAGTCATTAACGGTATGCAATCATATGTATGAATGTCGACATGCCTTTGCTTTTAATGCAGTGTGCAATCCTACATAACTATAATTGCATAAATTAGATAACAAAAAACATAATTTCTTTATTGGGTATAACATAGAGCAGTAAAAAACATAACTGCGAACAACATAAATATGCACATTGTATAAGCAATAAAACTTCACCTGATGGTAATTCTCTTTGGGGTAGTCCACTACTATACAACTATTACTCTTGATTTTGCCATGTTTTTTTATGCGATTTTTATACGCCCACATGAAATTGTTTATTATCACACGATAAACCTTATCGAAAAACAAAGATTATTTGATATGAGTTATTGCCCTTCTTCTTCGAAATACATTCAGTTTTTAGCTCAGAAACACTCTACAAGGCAGAAGGATTTTGACTAAACATGATGAATGCTGAACCCTTAATGAAATCGAGAAAAAAATATTTGGACGACACTTAATTCAAGTTCTTAACGAAATGTAGGCCTATGACAAAAGGTTAAATAAATATTTCATTGTTGTGATGGTTGCAGTTTTCTGCCAAATGTTCTTTTTAAAACAAAGCTGCCTGTAGGCGTATATTACCTTAGAATTGTTTTTTGTTTGTACGGATTTTTTTTATATAAATATTGTAATGTGCCTCAAGAGAAAGGGAGCACTATAAAAGTTAGGTATATACAAATGCAATTGCTGATGCTCATACCAAAGTTTAACACACATGGAGATTAGACAATTTCTTATGAGAATATTCTGGTTTAGACCGTCTTAATTTAACTTATTCCATAATTTTACACTTTAAAATAAAGAGACGATTCCTCATCAGGGCGGCGGAACTGGAAGACTATATATGGGAGAGTATGACTGTTGGAATTGTGATATCGAACGTTTACTTGTCATCTACCGATTGGAGTTCAATTTCCAATTATGGAAGAAAAAAAGCAAGCCTTATGTGTGGGGGTCTGGGGAAAATGGAACATTGTATTGTTTTGGTGAATTTTAACACATGTTTAGCGAAAACACGTAAAAATCATATTTTAGAATTTCTGAAATCGCTTCCACTGGTATTCGCACTGAGATCTTGGGGAATTTTCTCAGAACAGCAGTGATGTCCAAATTACTGATCTTCTGCTAACAAAGAAAGTCGTGTTTGTGTGTGATTGATATGCTTCCTTATATGAAAAGTTTATCTGCTTCCAACGTATAGTCAATATCTTGTTTGTGATTTCTAGTTTCGTTTTGCAGTTCTGATCGTTAGTTCTTTGAGCTTTGAGTGGCTGCTCTTGTATGAATCAAAATCCTGTTTTCGAAAAATCTTACGATTATCGAAACAATGGCCAGAGTCTCGTTGTACAAAAATATTTTATGACGTATGAGCATTTCTGACACCATATGTTTCATGGTGGCCTATTTATGTTAAATCCATACCGACCATCATAATTGCTAACCTTACAATTGTGTGACACCTTCAGCAACTAGCATATATGATACAAACACTGAAACACGATTAATGTGTCCAGCTTGCTTCCGTTTTCAATGATATTATTTGACATAGATGAGCGTGCAAGCATATAATTGATACGTACAAGTAATTGAAAGCACTAGTATTAAACGATACACAAAGGTAATTAAGAAACGTTTTGTTATCTGCCAGCTTGATTGGCTGACAGTGTAATATCACTCGTATCAACTGCGGAACTAGACTAGCGTGCAAGATAACCTCGTATACTATAAGAAATCGCCATATTGAATAAATTATAGTTGAACCAATCACAATCTATCCTATCTATAATGTTGTCGTCCCATGATTTAAAAACAGCCAATCAAAATTGATCTCCAAACGAGTTGTTGTTTCTTGCCCATTTAACGGGCACGATAACTGCTTATCATGTTCGAGTCATAATGTTAGTCTCGAACATTACCGAAGCGAAGGTTGATCCAAATGAGTGTAATATACCAAATTGCTGTGAAATACTACCACCAACAACTTTCCTCTTTATCATTTTTAATTCATCCCGTGGGCGAAATTACACAGGAAATCGTGTGCTCTTTACCTTCTCTGGAGAGATAAATATTAATATATTCAGTCCACCATCTATACATGAGAACTGAATGGCGATAAATCTGCTTTCTTTTGTTTTATGTCCAACTGGGTAGCATTTGCATGTTCATCGGCCGACCCATGGATAAGTACGAGGTTTTTTTTATTAACGGAATTATTTTGCTTGTACGGATTTTTATTATTGTTACATCAGGAAAGCTTCTAAGAAATAAGATAAATATTTCTTACATGTACTTGAAATTGAGATTTTGCGGTCTAGGCTTTTGCACCTAATGGGCTAAAGAGGTCAAAGCTGCGATTACTAAGGATGGGTACCCCATCACTTAGCAGTTATCAAAGTAATTGCCATGTATACTAATATGTACCAATCTTGTCAAAGCTACAATTACTAAGGATAAATAACAGTAGCATCACATCGCAGTTATCAAAGTAATTGCCATGTAGGCACCAAGCTTGTCAAAGCTGCAATTACTAAGGATAAATAACAGTAGCATCACATTGCAGTTATCAAAGTAATTGCCATGTATACCATGTAGGCACCAATCTTGTCAAAGCTGCGATTACTAAGGATATACAACAGTAGCATCACATCGCAGTTATCAAAGTAATTATTATGTATACCATGTAGGCACATTGTCAAAGCTGCAATTACTAATGATGGGACAACAGTACCACCACTGATCATATTTATCAAAGCAATTGATATCCATACATTTGTGTCCAGTAGTTAGATTTGATTGAACACCAGGATTTTCGTCTTGTCAAGGTCAGACTTGAAATTGGCAATTAGTAGAGCACGACACAGAATAATAGGCTTTGATCAGCAAAACAACACTTACTAATTGGTCGTATCTGATACAACATACTGAAACTGACAATCGATTGATGATACTACACGATTGCCGTGGGAGGCGGCTCTAGGTTCCTGGAATTGGGGGTACAAATAGAGGGTATACTGGGAAGTGGGCGGGGGCTGTTGAGATCGAAATTCCAAAGAGAATAGTCAGAGGCGCAAGCATACCGTGAAGGGTCTGGGAAGGATCTCCCCTAGAACAAATGTGGATTTTTGATGCATTATGGTGCGAATTTTAGGACAAAATCATTTTTTTTTTTTTTTAAATAACTCTTAGAACAAATTGGGGGTGCACACAAGCAAGATTTCTATGCACAAATACCCTCCCCCCCCCCCTCCTTTTTTGTGTGCCACCACCAGCGCCGGCACTGATTCCCGTTAACGATGGCGCCTGACATGAAGTGTAAAGAAAATATAATTTGTGGTCTATTAATCAAGGAATATCATCAAGAAACCAATCGCTTACTGTGTGGAAATTCTATACACCCTAGTAATTTGATTAGGTCTTGATTTGAATAAGGATCATACGAAATGAACGAGCGGAAGGTCAGAGGCAATCTTGTTAACGACATGTTTGAATTCATTATGAATATCAAAACACTTTAGATGATAATGAGCCTTTACAGTTAGAACTTCTCTCTGGCCACGAGTTCTGAATCATTTTGCATAGTATTTTTGTATGAATTAAAATGCTAACCTGAAAATAGTTCTGAGAGCCTAAAATTTCTTTATATGGAACCGATGGAATTCTTAGACAAACTGCATGCAATTGACAATTATCTTTTGAATATCTGTGACATGAGAGGAAATATTAAATTCCGAGAGTAGGAAATGTATTTTATAGTAACTTTGAATAATATAAAGATTTCTAAAGTTATTTACTGCTTCAAATGAATTGAAATGGAGTTTTACGTCATACTTTTCAGCACCGGTTGGGTCTAATGAGGATGGGCAAACGCCATAAATTGAACCCTGGACCTCCAGCTACATTGACACCTCGTTCCCTGTTTTTAACCCAAACGGAAGTGGGGGAAAATGATTTACCATCGTAGTTTGATTCCGATACCCTGATAGTAATAAAATAAAATGAAATTTACACTTGAATGTATTTATGATGGAATATTTAAAAAGAATTCATTATCAATATCTGCTATAGATGGCAATTTTATCGGACTGTTTTCTAGATGATTGCCACCTCTCTGACGATATGATCATATTTCTCTTTATTACATCTATAAATTTGATGAAAAATATATCGCAGGCATTTCCACTTTAAAGAGGAACAGTCGTCATTATGTAGGTCTTGAATATATGTATGTCTTCAGAACTAGAGTTGCATAGAAATCCCAATCCCCTTCAAATATGCGTCCAAAGTAGAAATTTCCCTTTCTTTTTCTATAAATGTGTTTTTTTTATATATGGCGTAGCGTCGCTCAAATCTGAGTTATAGTTCTTACTTTCTAAAGACGATGATTATGGATATGCAGTGGAACCGCCTTTATCCGTCCACCGGTACTCCGGATACCCCGATATCCGCTCGCTTTTTTTTTTTTTACCGGGAACGGAATATTTACTATGTAATATTACCCGTTAACCCGATGATCCGGTTTTAGCAAGACATTTTTCAGTTCTCCAGAATATCGATAAACCGCACGAATTTATCGGGAACGGAAATATGAGGATAAAAGCAGTTCCGCTGTACATGGATTAAGCCTAAATATTCGACAATAAGCAGTAATATTCGTCAATCACCAGTTTATGGTAGTATGTTTACAGCTCATCCGCTATGCCAGGGCTTGTTCAATTCATGAAGACTTTCTGGCTAGAGGTCGAGTTTTGACTTTGAAATTTCTTAAGCCGGGTTTTACTTTTATTTTCGATTTACAAGAGAACTTTAATATTCACAGCCAGTAACATACGGCGCCTCGGTTTATTGCCCAAGCAGACCGAACGACGTACTAGATGTAAGAACTTTTTGCTTGCACATTATCCTTGATAAATAGAAATACATGTATCCATAACGTTAATTATCTAAATTCAATAGAGCATATTTCGTTAAAAATACAGTACCATCATAAATATTAAATAACAGCATTATTCATTAATAACATCCAATAAGTCCATTTCCGTTATTCATAATCAATTAATGATATCTATATTAGGTGCAATATCTAATTTTTGCGGGATTTTTACTGCCGATCCGCCTTCATTTATGTCTTTTGTCTTTTTGTACTTAAGACTTTTTTAACAGATTTAGATGTTCCTGTCGATCTAGGTATTCCTGCCGATCTAGGTGTTCCTGCCGATCTTGGTGTTCCTGTCGATCTAGGTTTTTCTGCCGATCTTGGTGTTCCTGTCGATCAAGGTTTTTCTGCCGATCTAGGTGTTCCTGTCGATCAAGGTTTTTCTGCCGATCTTGGTGTTCCTGTCGATTTAGGTGTTCCTGCCGATCTTGGTGTTCCTGTCGATCTAGGTTTTTCTGCCGATCTTGGTGTTCCTGTCGATCAAGGTTTTTCTGCCGATCTAGGTGTTCCTGTCGATCAAGGTTTTTCTGCCGATCTTGGTGTTCCTGTCGATTTAGGTGTTCCTGTCGATCTAGGTGTTCCTGCCGATCTTGGTGTTCCTGTCGATCTAGGTTTTTCTGCCGATCTTGGTGTTCCTGTCGATCTAGGTGTTCCTGCCGATCTTGGTGTTCCTGTCGATCTAGGTTTTTCTGCCGATCTTGGTGTTCCTGTCGATCAAGGTTTTTCTGCCGATCTAGGTGTTCCTGCCGTTCTAGATGTTGTTGTCGAACTGTTTTTCTGCCGATCTAGTTTTTTTTTTACCGATCTAGGTGTTCCTGCCTATTTAGTTTTCTCTGTCGATCAAGGTTTTTCTGCCGATCTAGGTGTTCCTGCCGTTCTAGGTGTTGTTGTCGAACTATGTTTTTCTGCCGATTTAGTTTTTTTTTTTACCGATCTAGGTGTTCCTGCCTATTTAGTTTTCTCTGTCGATCTAGGTTTTTCTGCCGATCTAGTTGCCGTGGTAGATCTGGATGTCATGCCAAATGAAGATGTCTTTCTAGAACAAGGTGACTGGCCAGAATGGGATGACATGCCGGATCGTATTGCAGTCATATTTCCGTCTACAGATTTTGAAAACGAAATTGATCCGTCAGACGGTGGTTTCAACAACGACAGATTTGGCAAAATGGTAGTTTGTAATCCCATTCGAGAATCTTGTGCAGTGCGGGTAGAGTCTGTACCTTTCAATGCCGTTGTCGATCTAGGTGTTGCTGCCTAGTTTTTAATCCCATTCGAGAAGCGTGTGCAGTGCGGGTAGAGTCTGTACCTTTTAATGCCTTTGTTGATCCGACAATTTTTGGCAAAGTGACAGGTTTTTCCTTGACTTGACTTGTTGATAGGTGGGCCTTTTTCTCTCGGTAGGAGGCTGCATTATGGGTGTAGGTCTTCTGATTTGCGGTACGGGTGCTCTCGCTACTGGAGAAACGACATTCTTATTGCCCTCTCACTTGCATTATCAACTAGAAGTCTTTGAGCCCTTTCAACTGTGGTACTTTATCCAATACTGGAGTCATTGCATCTTTTGAACCTTGCACCTTGCATGTATACATCTGATGACGACACATGTATCTGTGTTGAAACGTTATGTGCCTACTGTATTAAAGAAGTGTGTTATATTCCATAATATTGTCTTGTGTTTTGTTATATGTGCTCCTCGCTTCTATATGTCGTTCAAATCTTATATTCTATGTATGTGCTATTCTATGTATATGCTATTCTATGTAGGCCTATATACTCTGTTATGCTATTTACTCTATGCAGGCTTATATGCTATTCTATGTATTGTAAGCCCATAAACTCTGTTATGCTATATTTTGTGTATTTACTTGACCACACTGATTCTGTTTTAAAAGGCATGATTATTGCAGTTTAAATTAGTTTGGTTTGCTAAAATAAGAACGCTTTTAACGGTATGCGGAATTAACTGTTGTCTGTTATTAGTGCAAGGGAGGTAACTTCTATTATGAGTCGACGAGTCCAAACACATTGAGGGTAGACAACAGCTGTGAAGACTGTTCGAAGGAAAATAACAAAAAATGGCAGGTTCAGAAAATTTCAGTTATCAAGGAAACTAATGTTAGAACGAAAGCATACGTCAGTCGAAATAACTAATAGAATATAGTTTTAGTAGATGCAGAAGTTATGGGATTATGTTTTAAATGTGGCAGGCAGTAAGCAGACGTCTTTTTCTTTGACCTAGATTTTAGAAACTGGACTTCTGTTATGATTTTGCCGATTCGTTCAGCGTTTTGTTTCCATGAAGATGGGAACCCATCGGCATACAAAGACTAACCATTGCAGCAAGTTCGTTCATTGTGATATCCTTGAAAATTTTGAAGAATGGGTTAAGATGTACAAGCAATCTTCACATAAGAAGATATCCAAAAGTGAACTAGGTCAACAAAGGTTTTCTCTCAATGCCTTTGTCAACGCCCTCACGGAAATCCACCACGAAACTGTGGTCAGAACAGGGGAAACAATCGTCTGCTCACGAATAGCCCACGATGATTTGCTCACTGCTTTAAGATTGTGCTTTGAACTTAAAATGGAGTCACACAATACGGCCAGGAAGCTAATTTCAGAAATTTTTTATTGTGAGAGAAACCTCCATTCTATTTTTAGCGTGTTGTCATTGTGTCACGTGACAAAGGAATTCCCCTCCATCAACATCGACAGTTTTACTCTTTATCCAAAAGGTTCACCATCTAATTTCGATGAAAGAGTCTACCCAACGTTTTGTTATTACTTGAAAAGTATCCATCCCCAAATTTTAAACAGCATTATTCACGAAGCCATCGACCTAGATAGTTTTTCAACGCCATTAATGGCTGCAGCGAAGAGAAGGGATTCCCGTCTTCTGTTGTTGTTATTACGTCATGGAGCTGACCCATTACATCGACTGAGGGTGTCTGGCGAAGATGGCGAAATTATCAAGCATCAATCTCCATTAGCTTATATCATCAGCAGTTTAAATAGTTACTGTACATTTATGAAATATTCTTGTGACTGTAGCAACTATTTCCATGCAACGTTGGACTGTTTGCACGAAATGCTCAAAAGTGTGTGCAACGTTAAAATTTCCGAAGCAGGTCTTCAATGGAGCCAAGACGATCATATTAATGAGGTTCCTGGCAGTTGCTTTACCATTAATACCCAATTAGCGAAGCATTTACCAGTACATAAATTTCAAGGGCCATCTTCCTTGAAACAAATAAGTAGAATTTCCATACGACACCATCTTGTAAATACATGTAATTCAACAATTTCCAACTCTTACTTGGAAAACATCGTCACCGATCTTCCCGTGCCACTAATCATAAAGGAATTTTTAAATTTGAATTAATTCATATTGAATTGAAGGGATTTCGTCATCTTTAAATGAACAGTCGAAATATTTGGGCTCAAATTTGTGAAAACAAAACAAATTTAGTTTGATCAAAAGATACATAAAGAGCATACCGGTACTTAAATATTTTCGACGTTTTTCATAATGACAACTTTTTTCAAAAAAGTGGTATGGCCCTTTAAATTTTCATTTTGTGTTTGATAACCCTCATATTGTGATATCTATTTTATTTCATCTAATAAGTCAAATTTAGTCTTTTTACTGTACGTATCCAGTTAAATAATTTTGGAACTGTATGTAATATTAATTCAAGTGACTTTTTATTTAAAGATGTAATTATTTAATTTATTAATATTTATATTTGAATTTATTTAATCTCTTTATCACTTCAAACTTAATTTATTTATTTATTTATTTATTTCATTTAAAAAGTCAGATTTCACTCTCCCACAATTAAAGGGATCGTAAAGTGGTTTTCTAAACTTTGTATGCGGCGCAAAAACACTTTACAACCCCTTTAATTTAAATCTATTTATTCCTTTTCATATAAAGTAAAATTTCTTTTTAAAATATATTTATTTTAGTGATGTATTAACTGAACCCCGAAATCTTAATATTTATTTAAGAAGCCAGATAAAATCTGAAATTTAATTATTTATTTATGAATTTATTTATTTTAATATACAAGTCAGATATTCAATTAAATTCCCTCATATTTAATTTGATTAAATATTTATTTATTACATCGGTAAGGTATATAAAAAATAACAGTTTATTAGGTGACTTAAAAGTCAGATTAATTCAATATTTATTTTATTTATTTAATAAGTCCAATTAATTAAGTTCATAATCAATTTAAATATTTATTTATTCCATTGCATAACAAGTAAAATATCAGTTTTAGAAGTTCATATGAGGAGAATAATATTCGGTGACTTATTGACTTATAATTGATAATTAAAAAAAAAAATTCAGATAATTCAGATAGGCCTATATATTTTTTGTAAATAATTAAATAAGCCCAAATAATTAATTTCATTCTTAATTTAGATATTTATTTATTCTATTTCACGTAGTGTAAAATACTAACCTGAAATTATTTTTATTTGGTGACTTATAATTAATTATTATTTACATATGTATTCATTTGAATAAGTTAGATATTCATTTCTTTTTTTAAGTAAGTCCAATTAATTAAGTTCATATTTAATTTTAATATTTATTTATTCCATTGCATGCAATGTAAAATATCTTGAACTTACGTAAAAATAGCTCATTGATTTGATTGACTTCTAAGCTTATTTATTATAATTCAATTTATGGTTTATTTATTTCAACAATTTATTGTAAATATTCACCGTTTATCATTTTATTGTTGTGTAATAAATTTTACGATTTATAATGCACATTTGTAAATATATTTATTCAATTTATTCAAATGCTTATTTTAATTAATTTATATACAATTTTGCATGCTAATGTAATAAATATTCTGCAAATTTGTAAATATAACATATTTATTCCATGTAATCTATTCATTAAATGCTTATTTTCATTAATTTATTTACTATTTTGCATGCGGTTTCATAATAAATTGTACTTGAAATAAAGAATGTGATACATTGTGTGTTACTTCTGTTGAGTGTTACAAATGAATGACATAAATGAACTGAAATGGTGTTTTACGTCCTGCCTTTCTGTACCTGCTTCTACCATGCATTGTGCAATTTGAAAAATGTTGCCAGGACAGCGGCATTAGTCTACTCTTATTTTCGATTTCTTACTGTCGAGGGATCTTTAACATGCCCACATGTCGGGATTGAACACTGGACCTTCAGGTTAGCGAGAAATCGTCTAACTCATTGAGCCAAGCCGATTCCCCCTAAATTTTTTAGACAGTTAAAGCTTAACATAAAAAAAAAGATGAAAATTGATCAAGATTACAGACGAAACATAAGAAAAAATCATAAAACAGTAAGGATTTATAGGGGGAAAGACAGTAATGCAATCGAGCCTGCCTGGATACTGGAAGGGGTTATAGAAAGAAAGGGGTTGCAAACCCTGTTATAAATCATCATCAAAAGCAATAGGTCACCGAACTCGCAAGGAAATCTGTAACAGGACCAATCTGTAGAGAACTATTTTTAATATGGTGTCGGTTTACAAGATTTATCATTAAGCTAGTCTGACACTTGTACGATTCTGCATAGGCACGAATTTTGTCGTGCCAGTCCGCAAACTATTAGTAAAATGGCGTAAATTGTGCGTAAACACGTCTGGAGTGAGTGCCATGTCGGGACGAGAATTTTGAGATGTTCAAAATTTTGGTTCCGACAAATTTTCGCGACCGGGTCGTGCAGTATGCGCAAACATTTCGTGAACTCATCTTGAACGCGTCGGGACGATGAGGGAGGATGCGTGCCAGTACTTGACAGTGCGCGCCATGCCACGACTATCGCTAGCTGCCACGAATACTTAACGAACAGCTCACGTCGCGTTCACGTGTACTTGCGCAGCAAAGTCGTCGTGCCAATGCGGGAATTGCGTAAACTATGAGCAAACTATTCTTGAATTTGTCGTGCAATTTCGTGTCATGATCGGCACGTATTCGTGAACTATACGTGAACTATATTCGTGAACAGTTATTCTTATATTTACAGCATTTCCACTAAAACAGAAATGATACAACATGTATTTAAAGACTACTTAGTCTTAATTAATATATTTAACCTTTAACTTGCACTTTGTTTCATCATAAATCTTTCCTTTGTGACCTAGGCCAGTGCCTTTATGAGACTATGTTCTCATCACCACCTAACACGAATATAAAAATAACAGACACGATCGTGGTAAATAGTAGTTTTGAATAATGTTTTGACTAATATATATGTCTAACTTTTCAAATAAGTTATTTTATTTCGACAAAGCCTTCAACCAAATATGTAAAACCATTTAAAAGCATTCAAATGTTTTTAAGGGCAAGGGTAAGGGCATTTTTTAGATTCGAAATTTTGTATAAAATGGTGGTTTACTGCGCACGTGTATCTTATTTCTGTGTTAAAACGAGTTTTTTGTGTTACAGAATGTAAGAAAAACACGGATGCACAATGTTTAGGAAGAACAGCTTGCGCTTAACAATTTCTAGTTACCAGCTGCATAGGAAATACACCAGGATACAATATTTAAACATATCAACACCATGTTTTCATCTTTCCGCTCGGGTCTCTGTGAAAGTTACGTTACAATCGGCAATCCTCGGCAGTTTCCGTAAACCATAATCTGTCTCGATAAAGAATGTTTTTTTCGCTGTGTCTTTACGGGCGAGACTCTTTACTTTTTGGTTTACCACGGGTTTGTAAGTTCATAGCTATAGAATCTTTGGGGAATATTCTGACACATACTCGTGCTTTTAATGCTACATCTGTTCACCAATTATACATTTTATTATCATTTTAAATAGATATGTTTGTTTTTTTAGATCTCCTCAGCAGTCTAAAAGGATTCCTCAACAGACTGAGTCTCTTCAACAGTCTGAAAGGTTTCCTCAACAGACTGAGTCTCTTCAACAGTCTGAAAGGTTTCATCAACAGACTGAGTCTCCTCAACAGTCTGAAAGGTCTCTTCAGCAGTCTGAAAGGTCACTTCAACAGTCTGAAACGTCTCTTCAGCAGTCTGAAAGGTCACCTCAGCAGTCTGAAAGGTTTCTTCAACAGTCTGAAAGGATTCCTTCCTCAACAGACTGAGTCTCCTCAACAGTCTGAAAGGTCACCTCAGCAGTCTGAAAGGTTTCTTCAACAATCTGAAAGAATTCCTTCCTCAACAGACTGAGTCTCCTCAACAGTCTGAAAGGATTCCTCAACAGACTGAGTCTCCTCAACAGTCTGAAAGGTTTCATCAGCAGTCTGAAAGGATTCCTCAACAGTCTGAAAGGATTCCTCAACAGTCTGAAAGGATTCCTCAACAGACTGAGTCTCCTCAACAGTCTGAAAGGTCACCTCAACAGTCTGAAAGGTCTCCTCAACAGTCTGAAAGGATTCCTCAACAGTCTGAAAGGATTCCTCAACAGTCTGAAAGGATTCCTCAACAGACTGAGTCTCCTCAACAGTCTGAAAGGTCACCTCAACAGTCTGAAAGGTCTCTTCAACAGTCTGAAAGGTCACCTCAACAGTCTGAAAGGTCACCTCAACAGTCTGAAAGGATTCCCCAACAGTCTGAAAGGTCACCTCAACAGTCTGAAAGGTCACCTCAACAGATTGAGTCTCCTCAACAGTCTGAAAGGTCTCTTCAACAGTCTGAAAGGTTTCCTCAACAGTCTGAAAGGTCTCTTCAACAGTCTGAAAGGTCACCTCAACAGATTGAGTCTCCTCAACAGTCTGAAAGGTCTCTTCAACAGTCTGAAAGGTTTCCTCAACAGTCTGAAAGGATTCCCCAACAGTCTGAAAGGTCACCTCAACAGTCTGAAAGGTCACCTCAACAGATTGAGTCTCCTCAACAGTCTGAAAGGTCTCTTCAACAGTCTGAAAGGTCTCTTCAACAGTCTGAAAGGTCACCTCAACAGTCTGAAAGGATTCCCCAACAGTCTGAAAGGTCACCTCAACAGTCTGAAAGGTCACCTCAACAGATTGAGTCTCCTCAACAGTCTGAAAGGTCTCTTCAACAGTCTGAAAGGTTTCCTCAACAGTCTGAAAGGTCACCTCAACAGTCTGAAAGGTCACCTCAACAGATTGAGTCTCCTCAACAGTCTGAAAGGTCTCTTCAACAGTCTGAAAGGTTTCCTCAACAGTCTGAAAGGTCTCTTCAACAGTCTGAAAGGTCTCTTCAACAGACTGAGTCTCCTCAACAGTCTGAAAGGATTCCTCAACAGTCTGAAAGGTCTCTTCAACAGTCTGAAAGGATTCCTCAACAGTCTGAAAGGTCACCTCAACAGATTGAGTCTCCTCAACAGTCTGAAAGGTCTCTTCAGCAGACTCAGGAGACACGACAGCATTCAACCTACACCATTCAGCATAATCCGTAAAAAGCCATTTATTATAACCTAACATCGTAAACTTCTTCTCTCCCTCTAGAAATGACAAAGCGAAATAAGACAATTTTAACCTGCGAAGAGGAGCTGGTCTGTAAGATTTGCTCATCATGTTCCCTGGGGTGCATCAAAAAAATTAATGCTGCTGCCTTGTTTTTCCCGGTTGTCTCATTATCAAAGGATGCCATTCTGCAGAATCTGCAATGTGATTAATTGTGATTTACACACGCCCTCTGCACTATAGTTCGAATATGATGTATTTTCGATGAATATTTTTTTAGTTATTGCCCTTGACTTTGAAAAAACGCGTCAAATCTTGTTCGTGAGCACTCTTGAGATTACATTTTTCATCTGATTTTGAAAAAAATTGGTGTGATCCTTAAGATTAATAAGTTTGACATATTTTCCATGAATGATTTTTTGTTATTGCATTTGACTTTGTAAAAACCCATCAAAATTTGTTTGTGAGCACAAAAGATCAATTCTGATAACTTCCAGTGGGCGTATGTTACCTTGCCTGGCAAGCTATCTTTTATTTCATTGAAGAACGACACGTGGATTTATATGCCTACGCTCTCTCTGATTTTCTATATAACCATATAAGTCGTTACGATTTAACTAGTTGACGATATCAGCAAGCTAACGTAAACTACTAAACCTTGTAATCAACGTAATAACTCGATTAATAAAATGATGATTAACGGTAATCTGTTGTTGGTAGTGGTGATGTTATGGTGTGGATCCTTACCACTGGCCAGTACTCGACACGTTATGAGAAACTTTTGGGGGAAATCTGGTAACAATCGGCAATCCTCGGCAGTTTCCGTAAACCATAATCTGTCTCGGTAATGAATGGTGCTTTTCGTTGTGTTTTCATGCGCGAGACTCTTTACTTTGACGCTTTACCACTTGCTTGTAAAGTCGCGACATAGATATAGTTCATAGCAATAGAATCTGTGGAGGAATTTTCTGACACCTGCTCGTGCATTTAATGATACGTAGTGACTCTCTGTTCACCATTTACGCATTTTATCATCATTTTAAATACATATCTGTTCGTTTTCGTGTTATTTGTTTACAAATACTTGTAGCCTCGAATGACCCGTCTCTGATGTTTGAACTACCAGAATCACGAGATTACGTGATAACATTGATGTAGTCCGGTCAAATGGCCGCCGTTCATTACCGTGATATGTTGCAGAGCGCCAGCGTAACTTTCACGGAGACCGTTTGATCTGGTAAGTAAGGGTTACAATATTTATCTACAATAGGAAATCGCTGATAAAGGGTAGAACGGAATTTACGTCCTTCTTTTCAGCTCCTGTATGGGCAAACGAGTACGGGTAAACGTCAAGCAGTGGACAATGAGATACATTTTTGCCAGGACAGCCGTCATAGCCTACTCTTAAAGGGATTGTAAAGAAGTTTTCTAAACTTTGTATGTGTATCGGCGACACTGATAGCATCAATTTGCGCCATTCCAATTTCCATTCCGACGTCTGTGGTTCTTACAATTCCTCTAAAACTAACTCTAATAACTAATAGTGATCTGCATGGATATCAATAGTAGTTTCCGGTAGATCACTATAAGTGACGTCATAAAACGAGTTAGTCTTAGTGGAATTGTAAGAACCACAGACGTCGGAATGGAAATTGGAATGACGCAAATTGATGCTATCAGTGTCCCCGATACACATACAAAGTTTAGAAAACCTCTTTACAGTCCCTTTAAGTACTGTACACGCTGACGACATTTTCTACAACATGTTACTGAATATATTGTAAGTGTATACAGTTTGGAAACATTCGTTAACTACAGTATAGTTGCCCAACATGTTGTCCAAACTGTTGTAGTGTGTTTACAGGACTAAATTTGTGTTGCCAAGGTGTTGCGGCAACATGTTGTCGAAATAGTTGTCGTTGTGTACAGTACTTTAGGGTGTTGACTGAACCTGCACGGTACGAGATTTATTCTGAAAATCAAGATTATTACAGAGATATTAATAATATTAATCGAGTTTATAGTAGTGGCGGGTGTCGCGCGCGAAATAGACCATGATTACTCTTTTCGAAACACCTGATGGTACTTCTTGTATTGGAAGTCCACTACTATATAATTATTGCACCCGATTTTTTCATGCTCTGGACTAGATTTTTGATTAACGGAATTTTTTTGCTTGTACGGATTTTTATTATTGTAATTTGTAGTTTGTGAGAAATATGATTTACCAGCGAACAGCATTTGGATACCGAGAGGTAGATGTGAAGACAACAGGCGTTACGACAGTGCCTCGTCTAAGGAATTGTTACTGGGCGGCAGTTAATTGAACAGGCGAAGTTGAAAACTAGATCGCCGAAAAATTCAATCAGTGAAACAGACAATAAATACCGTTTTCGAAAACAACATATTATTCTTATTTCTGTTATGTTATGTTAGTTATATTTTATATTAAAGAATTTCGATTGCTACCGATATTTTAACAATATAGGACTGCCGACCGGGACTGACTTTTGTGTTCACTGGGCGGCAGAATACCGCCACTGCGCGGCATCGCTGCCGCATAGTCACAGTGTTAGTCGAGGCACTGCGTTACGAATGCAAACCTGGTTATCAATTACGAGTACTAACTACCTGTAATGAGCATGGTACATGGTATTTAGAACCATCCTGTCAAGGTAAGAAAAATATGTGTATCGGGGACACTGATAGCATCAGTTTGCACTACAGTAGAACCGCGTGTATCCGCATTTTTCCGTTCCTGATAAAATCGTACGGTTTAACGATTTTCCGGATAATTGAAATATATTTAAATTTTTACTCAGACGTCTGTTATTCCTGAAATTCGTTGATGCCACACCCGCGAGGTTTGTTTAAAAAATTGAAAACTCTTTGAAAGGGATTTTGGGACTGACGATAACATCAATCGGTTGATGTTAAAGTTCAACAGAATCAAATAAACCCATAACACTATGTAATTTTCCATACAGGTTTTTTCCACAGGTTATTATTGAAAAACGCTTAAAATTTGAGTAAGCGTTTTTCAATTATTTTTTTTTCTTTAAACAATATTTTATTCAATTATTGTATAAACATAGTTTTCTGGATTTATCAGATTATTTAGGTAATATGTTGTATAATTATTAATTATGCCACCAGGTTAAGTCCCCTGATACTGTTATTGATCAAATTTGAAACATCAGAGATTTTTTTCATTCTATGAGGTTGTATTCCTTTAATGTAGATTGTTCAATGAAGAAGAGCTAGGAGATCAAGTAAAAGTTGTCTACAATACGGTATCGAAAACTGCCCAAAACAAATAGGTTGTACTGACAAAAATTCCCTTATTGTACATTGCATGGTGTTGTCAGTCTTTACTAGTCTAATAAATTTATGCAGGGTGTATAGTCAAACAGAGATATTTTGGCTCATCCGGGTACCGTCAAAACATATTCAAAATCAGTCCATTATATTTTTAAGGGTATAAAAGTTTCTTATTTAGAGGGTTGTTTGTTTGGCAAGTTACAGCAACACCCATGAAAATATAATGGACTGGTTGTGTATATGTTTTAATTGTACCCGGATGAGCCGAAATATCTCTGTTTGACTATAATAATTTATTTTGTTTTTACTGAGTATTTGATATTTTTGTTTTATAGCAGTAACAGCCCCTGTTACCAGTCCGGAAACATCTACTGTTACCAGTCCGGAAACATCTACTGCTACCAAGAAACGGTATATGTAAAACTATTCTACAAATTAAACATATAATAATAAGTTTTGGTTACTCGCTCATACAGCTCAACTTAAAGGGGAATGTTCAGCATTTTTAAGAGTCGATTTAGACCTTGAATACATGTATATGTAAATAGCCTCTTCAAAAGTACTAGAACTGCTCAAAAATCGCACAAACCCGTCAATATATCCGTACCGTTTTGTTATTTCAGGGCTATTAGGAGAGGCAATATTTTAGCATAGATGTGATACTACCAACAACCCAGTCTTTTATCAGAGATGTGAAACTACCAACAACCCAGTCTTTTATCATAGATGTGAAACTACCAACAACCCAGTCTTTTATCATAGATGTGAAACTACCAACAACCCAGTCTTTTATCATAGATGTGAAACTACCAACAACCCAGTCTTTTATTATAGATGTGATACTACCAACAACCCAGTCTTTTATCATAGATGTGAAACTACCAACAACCCAGTCTTTTATCATAGATGTGATACTACCAACAACCCAGTCTTTTATTATAGATGTGAAACTACCAACAACCCAGTCTTTTATTATAGATGTGAAACTACCAACAACCCAGTCTTTTATCATAGATGTGATACTACCAACAACCCAGTCTTTTATCATAGATGTGAAACTACCAACAACCCAGTCTTTTATTATAGATGTGAAACTACCAACAACCCAGTCTTTTATCATAGATGTGAAACTACCAACAACCCAGTCTTTTATCATAGATGTGAAACTATCAACAACCCAGTCTTTTATCATAGATGTGAAACTACCAACAACCCAGTCTTTTATCATAGATGTGTAGTGCTCACACGAATGGTGATTTTTACCATTCGACTATTCGACAGTATCATTCGATTTGCATTCGAATATTCGACGATATTTTGCATTAAAAAATCGCATTGAAAAAACGGCTATTTACAACTGAAATTCGCCGTATTCTCAGCTGCTATATGGACTTATAACTGTAAACAACTCGATAGGGATAATAAATGATGTTTTTAAAGAGATTATGAACATTTTTGTAGCATCTGAGCCATAATTGTCAATGAATAATCCATTAAATTTTTCAATTAAAATCCTATCGTAATGAAACAAAATAAACACAGAAAAAAGATCATCGTACATTCCTTAATCTGATTGGACAATAAAGATAGCTATTTATAACAGCAAATCAATTAACAGTATTTTTCTACTTTCGTTTTGACATGCTGGAGGAGATGGTCAAAGGTCAAAAATGTGTTCAGAATCCGTGTGCAAATCATAACATCTGGCGGTGCCACTTAACATGATTCTACACAATATACCCGACGGATCTATGTTTCAAATTCTTTCGATGATATATCAAAGCATGTTTACATTTTATAATCATCTTTTATAACATTAAAAAACTGATTATCTACTGTTTTTATAAATGGTATTACGAAATGATAATTAGGCCTATGAAATTCGGGGACAAACAACCTGGTCCGATTTGTCTTGTGTCAACACCGTTCATTTTTAGCTATCGGCTTTCTGTCGGGATTTTTATTGATAATAGTTCAAATCAGCAACTTTGAAGTTGAATTTTTAAACGGAAAATTGTAGTTTGCAGTCATCTTGCAAGTTGTCTTGGTGTTTGGTTCATGTTTAGAACAGTATTCCAAACTTCTCTGGTTCTCCGTTCTTGTTTTTGCATTATAGCCGCCATTTTAGTTTGACACGGGAGCATTTGATAGCGCAATGTTATAACTTTAAACAAATTCATCAAGTTACCGTAGTTATTGGATATGCGAATAATCGAATGGTAAAATCCGATTCGAATATTCGCCAAAATGGATTCGAATTTTGATATTCGACTATTCGTGTGAGCACTATAGATGTGAAACTACCAACAACCCAGTCTTTTATCATAGATGTGAAACTATCAACAACCCAGTCTTTTATTATAGATGTGAAACTACCAACAACCCAGTCTTTTATCATAGATGTGAAACTACCAACAACCCAGTCTTTTATCATAGATGTGAAATAAATATGAATTAATTCATTTTTTTCCCCTTTTAATTGGGTATGCCACCAACTCCCACTCTCCACACCCCCTGCCCTCCACCCCCTCTTGAACTCAGGATTGGGGTGTTGGAGTTTGGGTGAAAATTGGGCTTAAAAAAGAAAAAGATTGTTAACAAGCCAGTTTTTTATTTGCGTTTTGAAGATAAAAGATTTTGAGAGGGTAATTGTAAGGGAGCTGTTAGATGTGCTGTTCTCACATTCACTTTGTTGATGACTCGGGATTTTATCTGACATCCAACACTTCTTAGTAATAACGGCATCCTGAAAGACAAAATATATTACCTCTTAGTTTTCTCCAGTGCCCGTGGAATGGGGTTCGGGTGGTATGGCATAGCATGAAAAAGCTAAAATTTTGCAATATTTAAAGGGATTGTGAAGTGGTTTTCTAAACTTTGTATGTGTATCAGGGACACTGAAAGCATCAATTTGCACCATTCCAATTTCCATTCCGACGTCTGTGGTTCTTGCAATTCCACTAAAACTATGACGTCACTGACAGTGATCTACATAAATATCGATAATAGCTTCCGCTAGATCACTGTCAGTGACGTCATAAAATGTGTTAGTTTTAGTGGAATTGCAAGAACCACAGACGTCGGAATGGAAATTGGAATGACGCGAATGGATGCTCTCAGTGTCCCAATACACATACAAAATTTAGAAAACCTCTTTAATATAATAATTAGCATTTATTTTTAATCAAAATAAAGGAACCCATCTTTGAAATGAAATGAATGGAGTTTTACGTCCTACTTTTCTGCACCTATGTGGGCTAATTGAGGACGGGCAAACACCATGCAGTGCAATGAGGGAAATTTTGCCAGGACAGCGGCATTAGCCTGCTCTTATTTTCAATTTTCAACTGTCGAGGGATCTTTAACGTGCACATCCAATAGCACACGGGGCCTCGGTTTATTGTCCCATCCGAACGACTAGACGCTTTTCCATGTCAGTCCCTCTGACCTGCATCACTGACAGAGGGAAACCGGGTTGAAAAATCCGAAGGTATCATCTCGACCCATGCCGGGATTGAACCCTGGACGAACCCATCTTTAATAAGGCCTAATATTTTATAGATATTGTATAACACTTACCTTTTTTCACCAATTTTTAAATCTTTTAGAATATCTGAATATTCCAGAGTAAAATTATCAACTAATAGACATAACACCAGAATATGGAGAATGATTTTATCTTTCATTCTAACAGACATACATCTACAAACAAAGATGGCTGATAAGACAATGTGCACAAAAAATTGAGGGAAAAATACAATCGTATATATGTCGGCCATTGTCTAACAATAACCTCATATGCAGATAGAAGAAAACCTTCCAAGATTATTTGGCCGCAGTAGAATACACGATAAAAAATAGTTCCTCAGCTCATGCTAGTTACCTCCCTTGTACATTATCTTTCGTAGACAGAAAATGTCTGGTTGTCAGAGACTAGTCAGAAGTCAACTTGAAAGAAGTGCGCTTTATCCGCCAGCTGCATACAAGGTTATTGTCAGGCGTAGCGAGAATGGCCGACATATTTACGATTGGGAAAAATAGTGAACATTTTACCCAATGACGTCGTCTCGACAAATAGTCTTAAAATAAAATACTTTAATCAAACTTTTATTCGTATTTCATCAATATTCAGTAGTTAGCCAGGCCCTTTTTCACAAAATTTTATCTAAGATAAAATCCAGATTTTAAGAAATACAGTAATCTGATTGGATAATAAAACAACATTTACAATCGATTTTAGTGATTGAACAATCAGATTATCGGAACACTAAAATCATCGTAAGTTAGGATTTTGTGAAACTGGCCCCTGATCATGCATTTTGACCATAAGAAACCATTATTTTATGTCTCCATAGCAACGCAACTCTTCATATTTGGAGGAAGTAAAGATATTCAAGGTCAATAACTCAACAAAAACTAACCGGTAAGGCTTTTTCTTGCCATCTCCAGCAACTTTTAAAGTAAAATTATTTAACAAAGACTGTTTTAGTAAATCTGGCCAGTCTTTAGGTAAAATTTCTGAAATGAACAAATGACAAATAAAAAATTGGACATCTTTCCCAAAATGTTTCATCGATCACTGTGGCACAAGGGTTACATTCTATTAATAACTTTTCTTTGGTAATTTTGATATTGACCTTTTCTGGATTATCCACACCAATTTAAAACTGGGTGGACTGGAATTATGAGTGAAGATGATTTATTCCAGGTCATCAGACTTTCACACACCGATCAAGAACTGAACTCGAACACAACAACCATCATTTGCTTTTAACCACGCAAATGACCTCATGTTTATAAAGAACAACGCTTTAGGGTTTGATCACACTAACGTACATTATTGACAGATGGTTTGCATTGCAATCTACAGATGCTCAGCTGTTTACATCGCAAGCGTTACGACTCAGCATAGAAGAGAGCGGAGCAAAGCGATACCCTGTTCCGCACTGCACTGCTTCGCCCTGATCTGTCTGTAGTGTGGTCAAACCCTTTACCAACTGTAATATAGAACAAAAAAAGATCAAAATAAGATCTTTAATGCAGGAAAATTGAAAAAATAAGTTTTAAATACCTTTTGCTCTCAACTCATTTGCTTTTTTTCTGTATAGAACTATGAGACAATGTATATACAATAAACATCGACATTTCTCCCAACGTCTGGTTTCATCTAGGGGTAATATCGGCAATCGATTCATAATATAGTGTCCAAATCTACAAGAAATCAAAAGAGGAATCAGTTAAAGGAATATGTTCTCTAACTGTTCGACCAAAAAACTTTTAGTCTCAGAACCTGGAATTTTTTGGCTTATCTAATCCGTAATAATCCCTCAAAATTCAAGCCTTCAAATCCCTGTGTATCCATTAATATCAGAGTTTGAAAGTCAGAAATACGACTCGTCGTTTAGTGAGACTATGACTTAAATAGAAAACACATGTACAGAAAATGAAAGATAGCTGTTAAGGTAGTGGTATAATTGAAGGGATTGTGTGATTTTTGGGCAGTTCCAGCAAATCTGAAGACTATTTACATAAATTCAAGGCCCAAATTGATCCTTGAAAATGCTGAATATTCAAACCTCCTCAGCAACTCTATTGAAGTGAAAGCTTTATTTATGCTAAAATATTTGTGCATTTCAGAGGCAATTTTACCAATTTGCAGCAGTTGCTTTTAGTCCTGAATTTCATAGCATAAAAATTCCACCATAAAATCAATCTTTTTCAATTTATAATGTATTTCAATTTTTCATATAATTTTACAATATTTGTAAAAACCAGGAGACTGAAAATTGGAACGGTGCCAATTCATTATTCAGTGTGCCAAAAAAAGTTATGAAAAATCCAAAAATGGTACTCACTCTTCTTCATTCTGGAAATCTTCTGTTTTAAAGTCAAAAAGTTTCTGTGTTAAATTAGTTATGGCTGCCATTACTTTGTCTCCAATTACTACAAGAAATGAAATTAATGTTTACATCCCACTTTTCGGCTTCTATTGGGCTAATTGAGGATGGGCAAACAACATGCAGTGTGCAATGAGGAAAATTTTGTCAAAACAACAACACTAGCCTACACTTATTTTCGACTTTCAACTGTGAGGGAGTATCACCTTCTTTCACAGAATAAATAGCCAATCAAAAACAATCTTTGATCAAGAATTGTCTTTTCCTGCCCATTTACCAGGCAAGATGGCCGACTATCATGGCCGAGTCATTATATAGTCTCGAACAAAATGATGAAGCTTGAGCGGAATGCACAGAGGCCAAAACACTCCTTGACGAAAAAAATTCAACAAGAATACATTGCTTACTCTCTTCAGCTTTATAAATGTCTTCGAGTTTTTCACAATCTAAATGATGGAGAGGTAGACAACTAGATTCTTCAGTCGGTTTCTTCGCCATGATTTCTGAATAGTTCTCTTGTGAAACAGCATGGTCTACGGCACTACCGATAGCTGATTCTAATACATCTTCCTTCAGTTCATTCTTCTGAGCCTGGGTCACCAGACGTTGGCGTTTGGTGCTTCCGAATGCTTTAGTTAACTCTTTCATCTATTTGGTACAAAATATTAAAAAAAAAATTAAAATGAGGACAATGTTGCTAAAAATTTGAATACAATTTGGACAGATGCAAAAAAAATGAAGATTATATCTCATAGCCACCAGGATGAAATTTTGTATTTCCCGTCTAGCTTAATGCCCATTTTTAAGGCGTCTGTCCATCTTTATATGTACCACACTAGTTGATATCGGTTAAACAACTTTCAAAATTAAATATTGTACTATTGTCACTTTCATATAATATAGTCTTCCTTGATATGTTTTTTAATTGTCAAAGAACCAATTTTAAAATTATAATTTTAATAAGTGATACATATAGCAGAAAAAGAAAAAAAAATTTTGCTGTATGTACCAAATTTCTTTCCCTCAACCGAAATTATTGTGCATTTCATCATCAGACTCCTTTCATATTGAAACCGCCAAATGTTCTAAACTAAGAGATGGATAAATTGTTAAGCTATACATAAAAGGCAAAATATACATAAATATATATACAGTATGTAATATACAGTATGTATATTGTACAGTATGTAATGTACAGTATGTATTGTACAGTATGTAATATACAGTATGTATTGTACAGTATGTATTGTACAGTATGTAATATACAATATGTAATATACAGTATGTATTGTACAGTATGTAATATACAGTATGTTATGTATTGTACAGTATGTAATATACAGTATGTATTGTACAGTATGTAATATACAGTATGTATTGTACAGTATGTAATATACAGTATGTAATATACAGTATGTATTGTACAGTATGTAATATACAGTATGTATTGTACAGTATGTAATATACAGTATGTATTGTACAGTATGTAATATACTATATACAGTATGTATTGTACAGTATGTAATATACTATATACAGTATGTATTGTACAGTATGTAATATACTATATACAGTATGTATTGTACAGTATGTAATATACTATATACAGTATGTATTGTACAGTATGTAATATACTATATACAGTATGTATTGTACAGTATGTAATATACTATATACAGTATGTATTGTACAGTATGTAATATACTATATACAGTATGTATTGTACAGTATGTAATATACTATATACAGTATGTATTGTACAGTATGTAATATACTATATACAGTATGTATTGTACAGTATGTAATATACAGTATGTATTGTACAGTATGTAATATACAGTATATATTGTACAGTATGTAATATACAGTATGTATTGTACAGTATGTAATATACAGTATGTATTGTACAGTATGTAATATACAGTATATATTGTACAGTATGTAATATACAGTATGTATTGTACAGTATGTAATATACAGTATGTATTGTACAGTATGCAATATACAGTATGTATTGTACAGTATGTAATATACAGTATGTAATATACAGTATGTAATATACAGTATGTATTGTACAGTATGCAATATACTATATACAGTATGTATTGTACAGTATGTAATATACTATATACAGTATGTATTGTACAGTATGTAATATACTATATACAGTATGTATTGTACAGTATGTAATATACTATATACAGTATGTATTTACAGTATGTAATATACTATATACAGTATGTATTGTACAGTATGTAATATACTATATACAGTATGTATTGTACAGTATGCAATATACTATATACAGTATGTATTGTACAGTATGTAATATACTATATACAGTATGTATTGTACAGTATGTAATATACAGTATGTATTGTACAGTATGTAATATACTATATACAGTATGTATTGTACAGTATGTAATATACTATATACAGTATGTATTGTACAGTATGTAATATACTATATACAGTATGTATTGTACAGTATGCAATATACTATATACAGTATGTATTGTACAGTATGTAATATACAGTATGTATTGTACAGTATGTATTGTACAGTATGTAATATACTATATACAGTATGTATTGTACAGTATGTAATATACTATATACAGTATGTATTGTACAGTATGTAATATACTATATACAGTATGTATTGTACAGTATGTAATATACTATATACAGTATGTATTGTACAGTATGCAATATACTATATACAGTATGTATTGTACAGTATGTAATATACTATATACAGTATGTATTGTACAGTATGTAATATACTATATACAGTATGTATTGTACAGTATGTAATATACTATATACAGTATGTATTGTACAGTATGTAATATACTATATACAGTATGTATTGTACAGTATGTAATATACTATATACAGTATGTATTGTACAGTATGTAATATACTATATACAGTATGTATTGTACAGTATGCAATATACTATATACAGTATGTATTGTACAGTATGTAATATACAGTATGTATTGTACAGTATGTATTGTACAGTATGTAATATACAGTATGTAATATACAGTATGTATTGTACAGTATGTAATATACTATATACAGTATGTATTGTACAGTATGTAATATACTATATACAGTATGTATTGTACAGTATGTAATATACTATATACAGTATGTATTGTACAGTATGTAATATACTATATACAGTATGTATTGTACAGTATGTAATATACTATATACAGTATTTTTTGTACTGACCTGCTCTGTATACGACATGGGTAATAACTTCTCTAAATTTTCTTCTTTTTTACTCTCAACTACAAAACAATATTAGAAACAATTTTGGATGTGTATTAATAGGAGCTTATGTAATAGTGACGTCATAAACTGCTTAGTTTAAGAGAAATTGAAAGAGCCCAAGAAATCAGTCCCTTTTAGCTTTTTAAACATAAATTTTGGCCTTACATATAATATATATCAATAGCAAGGATCAAGAAACAAAGAAGTTACTAAAAATAGGACAGTCTATAATTAGCTCTCACTCGATTTCAAATGTAGTACAAACAATGCTAGGAACCGCATGTAGGAAGGAGAAAAGCATTCTGAAAAACGAATATTCCATGGCGCTACACGACATTGCTGTTATGGAACATGCTATAGTGACAGTAGATATTCAGATCGTGAATATATGGAAGGAGTTTTGTTTTGTTTGTACTACATTTCCTCTATAGCGTATCACGTGATATACACCAGTGACGTAGTTGTCGATCTATGCTATAGCCTCATGAAGTACACAGGTATTTGAATGCTTAAATTCCTAGGGAAAGTTGTGAACATGATGGTGAATATATCCCTTTAAGATGTAATGCATACCTTTAACATCAGGTATCATGTGAAACAGTTCAGCATCAAAAACTTTCATTTTACCAGTTCTTTTGTTTCTTACACCAACATAGTAACTATAAATAATTCAAAACCAACATTCTTACACCAACATAGTAACTACAATAATTCAAAACCAACATTCTTACACCAACATAGTAACTATAAATAATTCAAAACCAACATTCTTACACCAACATAGTAACTACAAATAATTCAAAACCAACATTCTTACACCAACATAGTAACTACAAATAATTCAAAACCAACATTCTTTTATTTGACTTAACCCTTTCAACCCAACAAGCCGGTATACCGGCCCATCCTTATGTTATATATACCCAACAAGCCGGTAAACTGGCCGTTGTCAAGTGACGTCATACAACGTTAACGTAATACGTTTTAAGAAAAATTGCTGGGAGTTCAAGGTATATGACGTTTTAGCCAAAGTAGCCTAACGTCAGGGTTCAAAGGGTAAGGCCTACCCTAGACTTGATGGCTAGCTGAAGATCTAGTATTTGATTCCAGCATGGGCTGATAATACTATTATATTTTATAACCATTTGTGCCCTCCCTGTCAGTGATGAAAGTATGAGGGACTGACATGAAAAAAGTATCTTTAAAGGACAATAAAACAGGCCCTGACATTGCAAAATTTCCCTCATTGCAAACTGCAAGTACAATCACTTCTTGAAATTCATCAAAATGAAATGACCATAATAGCCTTACTTATAGAATTGTGAAGATAGACTGTTATTCTGTGTATCACCAATATATGTCTGACAAGTATCTGTGTCTCTTTCTGCTATCTGAAATACCGTACATGAAAATATACTGAACAGATAAAAAAAAAACTTAAAACAGAGAGTGAATAGTGAATTGTTTATTCAAAATGTTGATAAAACATTAGTTATCAGCACGCATCCGGTATTATCAGTTGAATGTCATTTAAAGCGATACTATGTCTTAGAATGAACAAAAAATTAAATTTTCAAACTTGGTCAATAGGAGTATATATTCATCAGGGGACAAACCTAGTGGAATAACTATATATAAAACAGATTACCTAATTAATCTGATAAATCCGGAAAACTATGTTTAAATACAATAATTGATAAATGTCTTAATCTAATTTAAGGCATTTATCAATAATAATCTGTAATTGTATGGAAAATTACATAGTTTTATGGGTTTATTTGATTCTGTTTGTATACTTTGGACACTGTTGATGAATATATACTCTTATTGACCAAGTTTGAGAACTTAATTTTTTTGTTCATTCTAAGACGTAGTATCGCTTTAAAGATCTTTTATGCCAATGTCATCTGGCAATTTGTCCTCATTGTACACTGACTGACTTCAATCTTTATTAGCCTAGACTATGTGCCATTTCACTAATAGGCCTACTTACTAAAACACTTCTGGATTTTGTATGATCACCTTTACTATTTCGATCTTCTAAATCATCACCATTGGTTAAATGTTTAAATTCTAATAATGAGCTCTTTCCTACTTTTAGACGACCATTGGTAAATTTTGCTGAAATTCATTAAATTAAAAATTAGACAATGTAGGCCTAATGATAATTTAGAAAGTTGATATCAAAGAAAATTTGCTTAATAAATTAGTCTGCAAAAAGGCTTGGCAATGTCATATATTCTGTGCAAGTTCCAAAGTTTTTTTCATGATTTGGGGGCATGTCACCCAATGTCAGGCTGATATTCCCCTTCTCATGTAAATAATAGCAAAAAAAATTCACAGCCAATTTATCTTATGTTTTGTTAGGAAAACCATCAACAAATTAATGTTCTCACCAATGACAGCTTTTCGACCGTCAACCCTCTTGATAGCACATGTAGATGTCATTTTATTAGCCCCTTCCTGCTTGGAGTGTCACAGAATTCCATATAGTCATAGATTGAAAGTATATTTCACACGTGTGTTTATATTTTTCTAAACCGGATGTTTTGATTTTATTTCAACCACGAGTTACTTCCCTTACTAAAGACACAGACCACAAGTTTTTCTATCAAATCTAGGTTCGAAATAGTCCGAAATACCAGTTTGTATGTTATACGGTACATTTTAAAAGGACATAATCACCATCCGTTCGACAAATAAAATCTTAGTCTCAGAACCTGAAAGTTTTTGCTTATCTGATCCGTAATAATGTTCACAACTCTCCCTCAAAATTTAAGCCTCGAAATTCCTGTGTATCAATAATTATCAGCGTTTGAAAATAGTCGTATATAGAAAACATATACACAGAAAACGAAAGATAAATGTTAAGGTAGGGGTATAATTAAAGGTATTGAGCGATTTATGTGCAGGCTTTTTACATATTCAAAAACCAAATCGACACTCGAAAATGCTGAACATTCCCCTTAAAAAAAATAACATATCAAAGTTAAGTAAACGCTATAAAATCAAATGGGATTAACATGTACCTGTAATTGTATAATAATATCAAATAACCCGTTAATTCACTTATACTATAACAGATTATGCTAATCCCCTCGGATTATGTACTCAACAAAGAGATTTTCCATAGCAAACAAACAATAATGTCAACTATTTGGTCTTTACTTAATGCAGGTTTAATGTTCGAGAACAAATCGTATTAATAGGGATTTTTATTACACGAGGTTACTTTGACACCTAAATAGGGAATATAGCAATATACGACACTATCGTTTTCATTGTCAACAAATATTTTTGGTTGTCATATTGCGACTGTGCAGATGTAGGGTTTACGTGTGAAAAATTGACTACGTTGTGTAAACGTGTATAGTATCGAATTTGAATTTAAAGTATTACCTTAACTTGGAAGTGATATTCGATTCTTTGGCTTAAGAGAGAGCCAAAAAAGGTTAAAACTGACTCTCGAAAGCGCAGGCCGTGGCATCAGACATAGTAGAAAAACAAGCTACGTTGTGTACACGTGAATAGTATCAAATTGGAATTTAAAGGTCAATTTTAACTTGGAAGTGATATTCGATTCTTTGGCTTAACACCAAAAAAAAAACCAAGATTAAAACCAACCCAAAAGCGCTGGCCGTGGCATCAAAATAAGTAGAAATCTGCAGGCAAAGATAAAATGGAAATAAATTGTGAACTTCGTCGGTCGTTAAATTCGAGTGTGACGCCGAGAAAGGGATTTCAAGGATCGTACATAAAGAAAAAGACGCAGCATTTTAACTCGGATTTCAATCGGCGTTTGACGACGAAAGACGCGAAGATAACGAAGGATGAAGTTAGGCCACACACAGATTTTCGAATAACAGTGGAAAAAGACATTCCGCACAATCCTAAAGAAACTTTAACCAAAGTCAAACAGTTGGAAAAAATAACAGAAAAAATTTTGAGTGAAAATCTTCAAAATACGAACTACGACGCCATTCACTGTAAAGAAAAAAGTCAATTGTTAGCCTCTTTAATTATGGACCGTATTAAAAATGTCGTGGAAAGCAATTTTAAAATTGTAGCCGCTGTGAGTATAGGAAGCCTAACAGAAAAACCTGGAATGCAGTTTGGTAGTCGATGTCTCTGGAATAAAGAAACGGATCATTTTATAAGTGTGAAATATTCCAATAATCATATATTTGCAGTGGCTATGGTTTATTGTTTATATTTCGAATAAGTGTTGATTGTTTCTTTAAGTGGTTTTCTGAAATTCGTTTGCGTTTCAGGAAACACTGATAGCACCATGCAATTTGCATCATCCATTTTTTAATCAGACGTCTATGGTTCCAGCAATTGCACTTAAACTTTTGCTTCAATTATAAGTGTTTTTTGACGTCACTTAATAATGCTTGTATCACAGAGGGCCATCGAGATAAGATATCATCGAACACTTAGTTTAAGTGGAATTGAAAAACCACAGACATCTGATAGAAACTTGGAATGGTGAAAATTAATGCTATCAGTGTTCCCTATATACACAAAATCTTTTTTAGATTATTGTTGGTATTTATGTTGTTGTTGTTTTTTTAATGTTCAAATTAAAGTTATGTTTGTATTATTTGTTTTCAATCATTTTCTATTCAATGATGTGGGTTTAAAGAGCCGTTACCGTATGTAAAAAAACGTCCAGTCGTTCGGGTAGGACAATAAATCCAGGTCCCGTTTGCTACAGACTGTGCATGTTAAAGAGTTTTCGACAGTTGAACAATAGAGTAGCTAAAATCTCATTGCACACTGCATGGCGTCTTCCCAGCCTCGTTATTTTCTCAAATGGGTGCAGAAAACGTCAGCTCCATATTAGCAGGCATACAATGATAGCGCTGCCTTCTATGGCAGTTGTATGTCGTAAACAAGAAATTGGTTGTGGTCCGAAAGATTTATAAATGTTGGATTTACCTCCCCTTGGCCGTACTCTCCGATCCGCATTGGAAAATCAATGGAAGGTGTACCATCAACAACGAAAAAATAGACATTATTGGTGAATTAAGGTGTTAAGATTTTAAAGATGTCAATCAAGAACATTTAACTATGTAGCCATGTTCCAGTTTAACTTGCTGTCGTGCCAAAATTTCCCTCACTGCACAGTGCACAGCTTTGCCGGTCCTCATAATAAACCATTCTCTGATGTCAAACAGTCAATCCAGTGCAGAAAGGTAAGACGTAAATCACCATTATTTTTATTTCACTTTTAACATTATGATACTTCAATAGCAACATTAAAAATACAAACACGACAAACAAAACGCAGACACTATTCATTACACACTGCATTGCGTTACCAGTCTTCATACGTAGGCCTACCCTATCACAGACGCTGTCTATGATTGGGGTGTCCGAGGACTCAACTCGAAATGAACCAAAAGCCAAAAGAAAAATACAAAAAAAAAAAAAAACAACGATATTTTTTCACAAAATTCTTCGCTGGGGTCTCGGACCTACGGTTCCCCTCCCCTTATGGATTTTTTCCTACAAACGCCACTGCATCGCCATCAGGTATCGAAAAGTAGCACTTAAAACGCCATTTATTCTTCATTTTGCCATATATAGGCCTATGCTACTTCAGTGGCAGCGCTGAAATTATCTATAAGACATTTTAATTTGTTAAGGGCCAACTTGAGAAAATGATAGACCAAAACATTACGTGGTTAGAAATCATTTGGATTATTGTCGACACCACTAATGCGTCTCAAGAGCTTTTTAATATTCTCACATTCAAACCAATCCTAGACTACATATCACAATCTCAGACAATACGCATCAGTCAAATTTACTGTGCATCTATCAAATTAACATATTTTGGGAAAAAAAGAAATAGTACAAGTACAGTGCGTAAGGCCGGCGCACATTGAACGATTTTTTTACACCGACTATAACGGCGTCAAAAAATCGATCAAAATGCGTTGGCTTACGACAAAATCGGGAGTGATCGGGAGATATTTAAAGGCCGGCGCACATTGAACGATTTTTTGACGCCGACTATAACGGCGTCAAAAAATCGTTCAATGTGCGTTGGCTTACGACAGCCCTACGACAAAATCGGGAGTGATCGGGAGATATTTAACATGTCAAATCGAAAAACGTCTTGACGTGAGTTATCGGCTAGTGTACGGGTCATCCCGATAAATTGGATTGAAGTCAACCAATTGAATTTCAGGTGTATATCGGGTGCCATAGAGTTACTGTAAGGCTACAAATTATTGCGAGATAGAAATTAATGCGTTAAATACGACCTATCCGCGATCGCATTAATTTGTATCCGCATTTTAAAATACATATTTCCAAGTATCTGGTACAGATCAATGTCAAAGTGTGTGGTGTGCAAGACATTGTGTGCCCACGACCAGCTTGTAGAATGCAAACCGAAGTTGATACCTTTGTAAAAAATGGCCGTTTCTTTTTACACTTTATTAGCCAAACCGTAACGGAAATTTGAAATGCCTGAGACCATCGTGAACAACTAGACTTGATGAAATGAGATTTTACAGCTAATTTTTGATCAAGTACACGGACAATCTGTCTCAACAACTTCTTTGTTTTTGACATTTTCTACAAATTGAGACATCGTTATTAGACCTAAGAAATGTTAAGCCATACTTGATTCACTAGTGGACAAAAATTCACAGCACGTTTACTCTGATAATGATAATCAAAAAAGTTAGAGGAATTGTTCTTAGAATTTTTTATTTATATCGCGGACACGGCACCATTCTAATTTCCAATCAGACATCTGTGGTTCCAGCTTGATGAATTCACATTCGTTGAAACATGCTTGTATCACAGAAAACATTCGCTGGTATGACGGTTGGTTTGATGGTTGGTAAATTACAAGTTAAAGGGGAATGTTCAGCATTTTTCAAGGGTCGATTTTCCTTCAATTATATCTTTACGGTACCTTAACATTTATCCATCATTTTCTGTATAATGTGTTTTCTATATAATGCTTAAAGTCTTACTAAACGGCGAGTCGTAATTTTGACTTTTAAACACCGATAATTATGGGTACACGCGTGTTTGAAGACTTAAATTTCGAAGGAGAGTTGTGAACAATATAACGGATAATAGATAAGCTAAAAAATTCCAGATTCTAAGACCAAAACTTTTTTTGGTCGAATAGTATGTGATCAGCGGATGCTCATATCGCAAACTAGGTATTATAGTTGTTGGTAGTCGTAGTTGTTAGTATGACGTTAACGAACACTTAAATGTTAGCAGAATTGCTGGAACCACAGATGTTTGATTGAAAACAGTCTAATTAAAATAAGACCCTAATTTCGTTTCGTTCGGTTTTTTGAATCCGGTTTTGTTTAAAAACATGATTTAAAAAACCGAACGAAACGAAATTAGGGTCTGACTTTAACTTTAATTAGACTGGATTGAAAATTGGAATTGTGCAAATTGATCCTACCAGTGACACCAATACACAATTTTTTAAGAAAACCTCTTTACAATCCCTTAAACTTAGAGAGATTGTTTGAAGTTTGATGTTCGAATTCACGCAAAATTCAAACATACTGTATCTAAGTACAAGTCCCGACAGAATATGTCATTGTCGTATTCTGACCACTACGGAACGATCTAAGAGAGAGATATAGAAACAATATACGTGTTGTGTCATGGACAAGACTTAACTAAATCAATTTCAGTTAGAGTGTATATTGTCAGCGGAACGGTTCAGGCTTTTCTTATAATTTATTGTCATTGATTTACTTCATAAAAGAAAACGAGATCTAAAAAATCAACAATGTTACTGCGATTTAAAAAGAACTCTTGTCTGGTTTCGACAATTGAATTACGTTTTATTCCCTTAATACAATTTTGACACAACGTCGATCTCAGTTTCAGACATTTTGGACATTTGGTTATACACAAAGGCAATCAAGTTAGTTTAATGTCAACGTTATATCTAGCTAAGCTGTCGCTCATTGACTCCTTTGTAATGAAATGAAATTGAGTTTTGTGTCCTACTTTTCTGAATCTTTTCAGGCTAATGAGGTCGGTCAACCCTTATGCAGTGTACAATGAGAGAATTTTCTTTTGCCATGACAGCAGTATTAGCCTATTAATTTCTAGTTATAACTGTCGAGTGATATTTAACGTGCACAGCCTAGCACCGACCTACTACTAGACGCTTTTCCCAGTATGCAGTGCAGTCTAATTAAAATCAGACCCTAATTTCGTTTCGTTCGGTTTTTTAAATTCGGTTTTGTAAACACTACATTAAGGTTTGAGAACCACGTGCGATAGAAAGTGTCTAATGTAGTGTTTAAAAAACAGGATTTAAAAAACAGAACGAAACAAAATTAGGGTCTGATTTTAATTAGACTGTATACGGTGTACAATGAAGGCAATTTTGCATGCCTACTCGTATTTTCGATTTCCAACTGTCGAGGGATCTTTAACGAGTACAGCCTAGCATTATCCGAAAAACAAGACGCTTTGGTCATGTCAAAACCTCCGACCTACGGCTACACAACTGTTTACTGACGGAGGTAAAATAGTCAGACAATTCCGAAGTATTAACAGATCTGTGCAGAGATTGAACCCTGTTCCTTCTAAACGAGAAAACTAACTAACGGAGCCATCACAGCTCCGAAGAACAGCAGAAAAACAATAGAAAATACCAAATAACTCCTGTTCCAATTTTTCAAGGACCATTTGGTAGAAAGGATCCCTGTGAACTGAAGTTGTTCTCCTTCGAAAAATAAAATGGTTGTTTTCTTCTTTCTTTATAACAAAGTTATTTTGTCTGGAATGTCTTTACTTTTGAATGCGCACTCAAAGATTTTATAATTAATTTTAAAGTGCAAGACTTTTTTGTTATGATTTCTGCACAAAAATGGCATCCTCTCTGCTGTAGTGTAGTCAAATTTATAAACATTGTTTTGTCTTCTTCACTATTAAAAGAAAAACAGAAAATCTTGGTTTCAATCTTAAAATCTATGCTTACTCTTTTCGAAACACCTGATGGTACTTCTCGTATGGGAAGTACACTGCTTTATAGTTATTGCACCAGATTTTGTCATGCGCTGGACGAGATTTTAACGTAATTGTTTTGCTTCTACGGATTTTTATTATTATAAGATGTTATAAGATTTGAACGACATATAGAAGCAAGGAGCACATATGACAAAACACAAGACAATATTATGTGCCTAACTGTATGAAAGAAGTGTGTTATATTCCATAATATTGTCTTGTGTTTTGTTATATAAGATGTTGACCATGAATAATTTCAGTCAACCCAGCTGTAAATGTGTTTGAATAATCCGGAAAAGATCAATGCCAAAAGTTTTGGCCGTGGACCAGCAGGTAAAAGGTTGTTTCCATTGTTATGTATTGTATAACAACCAGTAGTTTAACTCGTGATATTTCGTAATATTCTGGTATAAATAATCTCATCGTAATTCACAACTAGTAAAAGATGCGCTGAATCAAATACAACCAGGTGTAGACAGATAGCAAAGCGATAACACATTCAATGAAAATGAATATGTTAAAATATTTACGTGCTAAATAAAATAGGGATTAATATCTCTAAAATGATAACGATCATCCAATTCATCCTTATCCAACTGTCTAACTACCGGTACCTTACTACCACGTCTGTGATATCAGTTTACTGGAAATGGACGTTAACTAATCATCTATACCAACAACTACTTTGTCGGCGACATAAGTTAACTGGAAATGGACGTTAACTTGTCATTGCTTTACTTGAAAACAAAAACCCCAATGTTTATAAATATGACTACTGCAGAGAAGAGGCCATTTTAGTGCAGAACTCAAAACAAAACATCTTCTTGGTTGGTTCGGCACTAGAAAAAATCCTTATGAAATTATGTATCAAAACCATTTGATATTTCATTATTTTTAACTTAAAAAGGCGGAAAAAAAATGTGTGAAAGTTATTTAAGATTTGCCTCCTATAAGTTAATATTATTATAAATTGCCTTGATAATGTCTGCTTAAAGCTGATAATTTTGTTCATTACCAATAACGAAATTAATTATAAGGTACTACGTGCGACAGTTACATCACTATACGGGTAATCAATGATCGAAAATAGTTCATAGGAAATGATCCACTCATTAATTAATTATGAATCATTAGCTAAAACGAAAAAGTTGTATATATCCTAAATATTTTCTCATTTATTGATATACTTCCTCAAATGAAAGGTTCATTAGCTGCTACCAATATATTGCCAATTTGATAACATGGATTTCAAGATTTGATTTACGGTTGGGATTGTTCGTGCTTGGTTTTATTATTGCTATATAAGACTATTTGTCCTAGAAATTGGACAGCTTTTGAAAAATGTTTTGTTTAATACTCCATTGATAATAGCTACGACTGCGGCGGCTGTTCTGCATACTCTTTAAAGGGCTTGTAAAGAAGATTTGTAAAGTTTTATGCGTACCGGGAACATTGATGGCATCAATTTTCATTATTTCAATCAGACGTCTGCGGTTCCTGCAATTCCAATAAAACTAATTGTTTGATAACTAATTGCAAATTATAATTAAGTCCTTTGATAAGATACGTCATCAAACGCGTTGTTTTAGTGGAAATGCTTGAATTCCAAACGTCTGATTGAAAAATGGTATGGTGCAAATAAATCAATACCATCAATGTTCACAAAATACATGTACACATTTTAAAGAATTCTAAAACCTCTTTACAAACATTAAAAAAATCGTTTGTTTTATACAGTGGAACCTCGTTTATGCGCACATTTCCGTTTCAGATAAATTCGTGCGGTTTATCGATATTCCGGATAGCTGAAAAATGTCATTTTGTTCATTAGAGTTACGTCCCTTACTTATTTGCCAGCTGTCAATAGCTACCTGTACTTAATTTCATACTCTTCAGAGTGACCGAATTATGTTCAACTTTCAACTAAGAAAGAGAGAAAGAAACATCTATATTTTACAAGGATAACAGCTTAGGTTCCGTGAGAATCCTTTCTCCCAGCTGGTCCTTGGCCAAACCTCATGGCTTTGATCTTTGCCGGATTATCCGTACCCATTTACAGCTGGGTTGACTGGAAATATGAGTGAAGATGACTTATTCAAGGTCATCGGACTTTCACACCCCTGTCGAGAACAGAACTCTCAAACATAACAAACACCATTTTCAGGGGCGGATTTAGGCGGGGGCGTGGCGGGCGTGCGCCCCCTCTCCCCCCCCCCCCCCCCGCTCCCTAAAATTTGCAAAGCATGGGTTGTCCGCACGAAATAGTATCCGAAGAGACGACGAAAGCTAGCCTAATCTCGCCGCATTCAATCTGTTTTAACATTCAAACAAGTATTACTATATAAAACAATAATTTAACAGAATTATTTAACGTGATTACTAATCAACTGACCTATTGTTTATTTAAATTTTATTCTGAACCCCCCCCCCTCCCCCCCCCCCCCCCTTTACGTCAAATCCTGTATCCGCCCCAGATTTTCTATATGGATTCGAACATAACTGTTATTAAGTAAATCAGCAAATGATTAGTGCCTTTTGAAAAGCCTTGGGTTACATCATGTGCTGTCGACAGAATGTCAAATAAATATGAACGTCGCTTTAGCTTTAGGGCGAAATCTTCTGATTAAGTTAGCAATTCATAATATTTTTATTTAAAATATTTAATATTAAGTAAGCCTTATAAATTGTTTTATGTCTTAAAATTTAACGTGAAGATACATGTAATTGAAATTTTCAAATTTGAAAAATGTGTATAAGGAAAACTTTTGTTTTATAGATTTCTTTTATTCAAAAACCTTACAAAGGCAGTCATCTATATTCTACAAGGATAACAACTTCGGTTCGCTAGGATCTTTTCTTCCAGCTGGTCCTTGGCCAAACCTCTCGGCATTGATCTTTCCCAGAACAGAAGAAAGAGTACGTGAATTGGCTCCCGCTGAAACCACATTGATCTGTCCTGAATTATTTATACCCATTTACAGCTTATGACTGAGGTATGTCACTGCACATTATACTAATTCATTTCGTACGATTGAGTACTATTGCCACGATAAGTTGGATATCGATAACGTTATAACGAACTTGTAGACAAATATAACAAATCTGTCTCTTGCATCTTGACTGATTTGTTTAGTCTGGCATAAATTGATCTGATTGTATCCCATAAAGTGGACCGATATAGTAGTGGCGGGAGTCGCTCGCGAAGCACAGCATGCTTACTCTTTTCGAAACACTTGGTGGTACTTCTCTTAGGAGTAGTTCACTATTATATAACTATTGCTCTCGATTTAGGATGCGATTTTGATTAACGAAATGTTTTTGCTTGTACGGATTTTTTTTTACCCTTACATAACACACTTTTACCAGTATCAATATCATTATAATAATTCAGCATCTACAGAAAGATGATACTTGGTGTGTAATACACAGTAAGTCTGAAAGATATATCTTGATAATAAGAAATAACAAAATAATGATATTCTTGTCTGTTTAATGTCATTATTTCTGATTTGAAAACAATATTGATGACAAGTTGTAATGATGTGCCATGTGAGTGTGCCATGTCTACATTATTTTATTGGCACTGCTTCCTACTGAGATAATGATGGAATTTCTTATTACAATCAGAGTTTCCTATGTATTACTGGACATTTTATATAACGCGATTTAAAACAAAGTTTCCTATGTATTACTGGAAATTTGTAAGTTTGCTTTGTATTACTGGACATTTTATATTATATTATTTTAAACAAAGTTTCCTATGTATTACTGGAAATTTTGTATTACAGAGTTTCCTGTGTATTACTGGAAATTTTATATAACGCGATTTAAAACAAAGTTTCCTATGTATTACTGGAAATTTGTAAGTTTGCTTTGTATTACTGGACATTTTATATTATATTATTTTAAACAAAGTTTCCTATGTATTACTGGAAATTTTGTATTACAGAGTTTCCTGTGTATTACTGGAAATTTTATATAACGCGATTTAAAACAGAGTTTCTCTGTATTACTGGACATTTTGTATTAAGAAATTACAAAAAAAAAGTTTACTATGTTTACTGGAAATTTGTATTACGAGATTATAGCCAGAGTTTCCTTTGTATTACTGGAAATATTGTATTACGAGGTTTTAAACAGAGTTTCCTTTGTATTACTGGAAATTTTGTATTACGTTATTTTAAACAGAGTTTCCTATGTATTACTTGACATTTTGTATTACGTTATTTTAAACAGAGTTTCCTTTGTATTACTGGAAATTTTATGTTACGTAATTTTAACCAAAGTTTCCTTTGTATTACTGGAATTTTGTATTACGAGATTTTAAACAGAGTTTCCTATGTATTACTGGAAATTTTGTATTACGTAATTTTAAACAAAGTCTCCTATGTATTACTGGAAATTTTGTATTACGAGATTTAAAACAAGAGTTTCCTATGTATTACTTGAAATTTTATGTTACGAGATTTAAAACAGAGTTTCCTATGTATTACTGGAAATTTTGTATTACGAGGTTTTTAAACAAGAGTTTCCTATGTATTTCTAGAAATTCTGTATCAAGGATATTTCCTTTGAGTTTCCTATTTCGTTCGAGTTTCTAATGTATTACTGGAAATTTGTTTCGTATCAAGGTATGTATTACAGGATATTTCTAAATGGATTTCCTATGTAATACATGTGTATTTCCTCTAAATCCTTATTGAAAAGATTCCAAAGAGAATTTAAGTGGAATTGTACATTAACCATCTGTCCACTGTCAACCTAAAGTACATGTTTTTATTTATTACGACCATACGTGATATTTCGCTGTTCTATTATATTTATAAACGCTAATAATGACCTGTCACATGCCGATAATAAAATATCAACTTGGATGAAGAATAATATTGAGTCAGACAAAATAATATATCTTCAATAGAAAATTATAGAAACTGTCATTCTGCCTTCAGTTTTAGCAGACAATAAATGTTCCCTACTTTCATTCCAGTTCATATTTATTTATTATACGTCAATTGTACGAATTGTTTTTCGGATAAAAAGAAAAGAAAGAAAGAAACATCTATATTTTACAAAGATAACAACTTAGGTTTTAAAATTAGCTTGAATACAATTTTCAATATACAAGAACTGGGGCTTGTTTCTCAACAAAACTTTTGCGATGAATATAATTCCACACTTCAAGACTTTTTGAGAAACAGGCCCCAGAACCTGAAATCAGAAAGCTTTGAAAATGGCATTTTGCTTACAACAGAAGTGGGCATATATTGCTGTGGTCCAATATCTTTAAAATATTTTTCGTTTTTACCATCTGCATGCTGTGGTGGGCGTATATGGCTGTGGTCCAATATCTTTAAAATATTTTTCGTTTTTACCACCTGCATGCCGTGGTGGGCTTATATGGCTGTGGTCCACTATCTTACTTGTGATTGTAATTATTAATATTTCTTCTTTTATTTCAAGATTGATCTGAAATAGTCGATAGATCAAAATCAGTCAAATCAAAGCAGCGTACAACCAGTAACAACTCTGAAGACTATGTATCATTTCAATTAATCAATTCTTGTTCAATTCAACCCATTTCAATCGTGTATGATCGATATAGAACAACTTTAACGGAATCACAAGGTATAACAATGACATCAAACAAGGGAAAATCATGTTATTTTTTCTGCCAATCGACAACTTTTTAGGAATCATAGGGTGCAACATGATATCAAACAATGGAAAATCATGCTATATTTTCTGCCAATCGACAACTTTTTAGGAATCATAGGGTGCAACAATGTTATCATAATCCTCAAAATCATGTTATTTTCTGCCAATCAACTTTAATTTAGGAAAATTGTCGTATAACCCATATTGCCATTTGTCAAAACATTTTTTTTAAAGGGGAATGTTCAGTATTTTCAAGGATTGATTTGAGCCTTGAATTTGAGTAAATAGCCTTCAGATTTACTGGAATTGCCCAAAAATCGCACAATCTCTTCTAGTATACCTTTACCGTAACAGTTATCTTTCATTTCCTGTATATGTGGTTCCTATATAAATCATAGTCTTACTAAACGGCGAGTCGTATTTTTGACTTTCAAACGCTGATATATATGGATACACGGGGATTTGAAGGCTTAAATTTTGAGAGAGAGTTTGGAACATTATTATGGATTAGATAAGCTAAAACATTCAAGGTTCTGAAACTAAAAGTGTTTTGGTCGAACAGTTAGTGAACATATCCCTTTAAATTAAAATTGATTCAATCGATAAAGAACTTTTTAGGAATCATATGGTGCATCAATGGCATCATCAGTGAAAAGATTGTTTCTGTTTTTCTGTGCATAAAAAATGAAGGCAAGAAACTTTCAGGTTTAATTAAGACTTAATTCAATTAAGGTGCGTTGGCTCCAACATTTGTTATTTTAACACCGTGTTGGTAAAATGTTGGTTGGTGTAGACAATTGGTTTGTAGAATAATTGGCTTGTAGGATAATTGTTGGAAAAAGAATTGCCGATAATTTTTTGGTTGGAGGTTGTTAGAAAAATGTTGCCGAAATGTTGATATTATATATACAGATGTTGCTTAAATGTTCCAGAAATGTTGTTCAGATGCAGACAGAGCATGTTGGAAAATTGTCACCATAAAGTTCGACAAATGTTGGATTACCAATATCCCTCAGCACACGCCAAATCTCACCCTTGAGGTCATATCATCAGCCAAAGTAGCTACAATCCATGAGAATTATCAACATTTCCTATGGGCCTATATAAATGCATGTATACCCTGATTTGATTTTAGAATCAAACACTCAAAATTATTGAAGGCATTTAAAGAAAATTTTTTTTGCATTTAATATAGGTCATAATCTCTTAGATTCACGTAGTCTTTTAGTTTCTCTGGAAGTGGTAGTTTGGACACAACTTTTTGAATATTTCTGGTGTGAGCAAGTCGTTTCCTGATGACGTTCCTACATTGCCTCATCAGCCTATTTTGATCTAAATACGCACTGGAGGAACCAACTTTGTCCACAAATTCATTTTCTCCAGCTTGAGAAAGGCAGTTTAGAGTCTCTGGCTGTATTCTAGTTCCACAAGCCAAAAGGTATACGGCAATCTCCGGGACTTTAGCATGGTGAACTGGATTAGCACCAGCATCATTCAAAGCTGATACATCAGCGCCTGCATTAACTAAAATCTGAACAGTTTTAAGGCACCCGATCTGTTCTAAAATAAATAGCGATTGTAGCTCCGGTGTTGGTATGCGACGCGTTCGTTTGTAATAATCCATAGACGTACTCGACACCATTCTTATGTATTCCTTCCCCAAAGGATTACATGCGGCATGTAACGGCGTGTTGCCGTTCTTGTCCTTAATGTTTACGTCTGCATTACGGTTGAGTAAATATTTGACGCTGGTAATATCGTTAAAAATAATACATTGAAATAAAGGAGTCCAACCATTAATATCGGGAATATTGGTATCAGCTCCGTTTTGGTAAAGCAACTCTGCGACATCGTAATGTTTGCTTTCGATCGCTCGATGTATAGCCGTTCTTCCCGTAATGTCACCAATATGAATCAAATGCTTTGGTTCGCGAGCTATTAATTCCGAGGTAATGTCTTGAAAGCCGTAATAGGAGGCATAATGCAACGCTGTCATATTTGAGCCATCTCGTCCGTCGATCTGAGCATTAAAACGCAATAAATGTTGAACTAACGTCAACGATCCAGTCATAACGGCTACATGGATTGGTTTTCGGCTTCTTGCTACTACTTCCGCATACTCTACATCCGCTCCGGCATAAAGTAACAGTACAGGGATCTCTGGGTTCAGCGATCGACGTTCAATAGCATAGATTAATGGTGTTTTATGAATCAGGATGATGCAGTTAACGTCAACTCCTTTGTGGATGATTTTGGCGATCTCAACAGCATTGTTCGACTCTATGGCACCAACTAGTTTAAACTGAAGTTCTTTCAGGTACCGCTTTCCTGAAAGATAACAAAACCTGATGTTTTTGCTAACCAATAAAGCAGCATAAAATTATAAAGAAATGTGTTTCAACTCTTTGAAAACTAAATAGATCAGAGACGTATAGCTACAGAGGGGCACGTTTTTTTTTTTAGGCAATTCCCTCTTGAATGGATGGAGTGTCCCGAAAATGATTTAAAAAGGTTTTCTAAAATAATTATGTGTAGGACCTCTGGGGAGACTGATAGCATCAATTTTCACCATTCCAAATTTCAATCAGACGTCTGTGGTTCAAGCATTTCCACTTTAGCTAAATGTTTCATGATGTCACATCCTTGATATAGGCTTGTATCTGTATCACAGAAGACTTTCGTGGTGTAACGTCTTAAAAACATAGTATACGGTAGGTGAAATTATGGGATTGACAGATGTCTGAAATTGGAATGATGCAAATTGATGCTTTAACTTAAAGTATCCCAATATACATACACAATTTAGAAGATCTCTTTACAATCTCTTTGTAACCAAACATGTTCAACATGATGTAATCACTGTTGGGTCCAAATTACCTTTTGTGTGTTGGTGATATTTGATACTGGGAATTTTAGAAGCATCTGGTATTGGTGGTGGACTTGGTACTGCAAAATTACTGCTAGCCCCATCTTTTGACATATTTACCTTGGTTACTAACCCTGGTTCTACGGATAATAAAACATAGGCTTGCGGCAAGTCTCGCAAGCGTATACGCCCACCAGCAGCTTGATAAAGAGGTAAATGTAAACACCAAAACAAATGCGATATCAGAGTTTTATGCGATAAAAATCATCGCATCATCACCAAATTCAATAGTGCACATCTTCATAATGATATTGACACACATACAAAATATCAAAAGGATCCATGAAGAATTGTAGCATGTAGAGTGAGCACGAGCAAAAAAACGAACGCGATATCAGAGTTTTACGCGATATCTCCGAAGAAAATCATCGCATCATCACCAAATTCAATAGTGAACATCTTCATAATGATATTGACACACATACAAAATATCAAAAGGATCCATGAATAATTGTAGCATGTAGAGTGAGCACAAGCAAAAAAACGAACGCGATATCAGAGTTTTACGCGATATCTCACAAGAAAATCATCGAATCATCACCAAATTCAATAGAGCACATCTTCATAATGATATTGATTTTTTTTTTTTAAACCTGTCTTCACGAAATTACTCACCTTTTGTTCTAATTTTACATGACACTACTAATTGTTTTGCCTACCTATTTTATCTTCAATATTAAACAACTATTACCGGTGTTGTTCTAGATAGTATTTGTTGACCCTTCTTCTCACCGGTAACACTTTTCGTCATTGAATTGTTCTCATTTATTCGGACGTACTCAGCCACCCCCTTTTATTATCATAACATTGCAATTATTATGATCAGTTACGTCCCTTAATTGTAGAAATTGGATATTTTCATCAGTTACGTCCCTTGAACTTTTAACATTTGTCGTCTGGTCACCAATTTTATTTGACGCGATTTTATGCTTCTGTCTTTAAGTTGTAGTGTGTTAGTCTACTACAAAGATGTGAACTAAAACCGACTCTAACTAAAGCTCTCTTAGGAAATTTTAAGACCGCCATCAAAAATTGATTTATCAATACAAATCATCTGTTTGTGTTATGACTGCAAATGCTTTTGCTAAACGATTCTTTTTAAGTTATCCTCACGAAACTGTCGAGTTGTCACCTTATTTTTATAATTTATCTAGACACTACTCTTGTTTTGCCTCCCTCTATCTTAAATATTAAGCAGCTATTACTGGTGGTGTTCTAGGCAGTATTTGCTTGCCCTTCTGATAATATGGTTCCTCGTTGATTGATAGCGTACAGCTTGAGTTTGTGTAAATTTGTCGTCGAGTCATGTTTGTTTCATCCGACGCTTTTTCACGTTTTTGTTTTGTAGTTTTGTGGATGTTTAACAGCTAGGACGGGTGTGGCGCCAGGCAGGGTATGCTTACTCTTCTAGACACCTGATACCACTTTTCATTATGATATACTTACTCATGTATGATTGATATAATTCCTCATATGAAAAGTTCTTAAGCTGTTACCTATGTTTAGTCAAAATGTCTTTTTGGATTTCGAGTTTCGTTTTGCGGTTCGGATCGTCAGTACTTGGTTTCTTTATTGACACACATACAAAATATCAAAAGGATCCATGAAGAATTGTAGCCTGTAGAGTGAGCACGAGCAAAAAAACGAACGCGATATCAGAGTTTTACGCGATATCTCGGAAGAAAATCATCGAATCATCACCAAATTCAATAGTGCACATCTTCATAATGATATTGACACACATACAAAATATTAAAAGGATCCATGAAGTATAAGTCTGTAGAGTGAGCACGAGGTAAATGTGAACGGACGGACGGACCGACGGACGGACCGACAGGGGCAACCACAATATACGCCCATACTTACGTGTGGGCGTATAAAAAATCGTATCCATGCAAGACTTGCTTAAGAATAATGGAGAACAAGCAAACATCAACAAAGCCCACAACCTTAAAAGTCAGATAATCGCTTTCAATTTACAATTACCTTCGGACGTCGGGATTTTAGCTGATGTCGAGGATAATAATATAAATATTTGGACTGCATCATAAACTACTTCGTTGAACCACAAAGTAAAATTATACAATTGTTCAATAGGAAATAGTTTCATATCAGACGACAGTTGCTAAAAATGGCGGTCCTTTCTTATGAAAAGACGTCATTTCCTGGAACAAATTTGACGTCACATGTGACGCAATGTTCTTGCACGAGCTGCACTTGCACATGACGAATGACAGCATGTAAAGATTTCAACCCTCTGATCGCCTGAGCATCAGCCCGCTTCCTATCACCGTTGAATTTTGTCTTGCATTTGCATCGTATATAATATTTTAATTTGTGATTTAAACGTAAATTTCGTGGGTTTTTTTTATAAATAAAAAGATATTCGATGCATTTGTTGTTCAAAAGAACTTGACTTTGAGTCGCTAAACATTTCCATATTATATTATGTGGCAGTTATGGGCCTCCATACTGATTAAATGCGATGTTATCATACACCAAGTAATGGCTAAACCTAAAGGTACTCGCGTTATGCGATATCACTAAAGTGAAGTCAAATAACCATTGCGAAAGTGCAGTCAAACTTCGACATGATAATGCAAAAGTACAGCTTGTCGGAGAGAATAAAATGTAAAAGAATTTCGAAATGATTCAACATACCCGTCCTTCACCGTTATTGGAGTCTAACTTAGGTCATGTCTATTAATAGTAACATCAATAGTACGGAACACGCGATGTGAAACGTATTATGTTTGTGTATGAAATGATGAATTATTATGGTCACGGTTATGGTTATGGTTTTCCATCGATCATATTGTGATCGGTACAAATACCAAAGTACCAAAAAAGTATCGGAAAAAATGATTAAATTCAGCAAGCAGAGCAGCGAAACCAACAGTGAAAAAACATACGTTCGTGTCCACCCTGCATGAAACGTTACTGTCACTAATCCATTTTGTTCTGTACAGCTTACCCATGCTCGGCAAGTTTCTTGTTTTATCTTTGATATTCTTACATAATTGACTGACATAATTAGATGGAAGTAACTATGGCGGGGGAAAGCGGCAATAACCTAAGTAACCACTTTCTATGTCGATTGTAATATGTTTAATAACATATTAATACCATACCAAAAATAGTTTGCGTGCATCGCGTGTAATTTAAGACGTTATGCCGAAAAAGACAATAGTTAATCTTTATTAACCTAAAAGCCAAATTAAAACTGAAACAATACTGAAACAATAAAAGTAGGGCAATATTTTTAAAGTCATTTATAAAACAATACTGTAAGGACAATTAATTTTAACACAGAAAAAATAAACTCGAACAAGTTTCAAATGAAAAGGAGTAAAGTTTGCATAAAAATTCACTAGATTTGTCCAAATGCGTATATCTTAAAAAATAAAAACGACTTCAACGTTGACGACCTTTAATCTGTAGAAATCATAGAAGAACAAGGGCGATAACTCATACAAAATAATTTTCGGTTTGTTATTTTTGTCAGGGCTCAAACATTTGACATTTTCATCCAGTTCCTTCAAAAAGCTTCCCGAGCTGAAAATCTAGCGCATTTTTGCTATAAACAGAGCTTAAACATAATAGTTTTCAATTTTTTTTTGGGGGGGTAGAGCTTAACTTTGACCGATAAATTTTTTTTACCATGTTCTGTCCGAATTTTCATTAATAGCAACGTTTATTTGGTATGATTATTAAGGTAATATTCTATAAACTGAACAAGAAAATGTTGTTAATTGTAAGGAGGATTCGTTAATTACCGTAATAACTGCCCAATCGACGTAAAATACTTCTAAGTAATAAACGAGCTGTTAACATTTTTCTAATTAATACCTCCTTATACATGTTTTGTTAAAGAAATGGGTATGCCAAGAACTCGCCTAATGTTTAAAAGGAACACAATGGTATACAGTCAAACTTGGTCCAACGGTCACCTGTATTCAGCGCCTCCCTTTAATGAAAGGCCACCCAAATTAAATCCCATGCAATTTTCAACCAAATTTACCTCTATCAACACCCATCTCTTGACGCGGCCAGCGGTTACCCCTTTCTTGACAGTGAACATGTGTATGTGTATATGTATTGCTTTTTTAGCTTCTGATATTAGTTGTCGAATCCACATTTAGGTGCTCTAATACATTATGAAAAAGACTTATATGCCAACAATACGTACGTTACGATCTATTTCTCGTAGTCTTCAAACAAATTTCTGTTACTGGTCCGAAACTTCAGAGTCGCGATAACTTAGCTAATTAGACGCTGCCAACCAACGTGAAGGTCTAAGAATTATTTTGGATAGGGGTCGAAAAAAAAATGATTTCGGAATTTTAGCCCTAGCCCATGTCAGTATGAAAAAATAGAAAACAAAGTCTAGTGTTGAACTTCAGCTTCCAGTAGAATTGGATGGACAGAAACTGTATTTGTAATCCCAATTTGGTGCAGAAGAGAAAGACGAAATAACCATTCCGTTTCATTGCAAATGCCTGAAGTGTTGTTGTCAGGGTTCGATACTTCTGGATTAGAAAGTGGTGAACCACCCATGATCATCTGGCGTTCATCAATAATAATGTGTGCTGGATAGCGTCCTTGACGATACAAATCAGCCATCTTTCTCAAGGACAAGCGACTGAAAACCTGTGACATACATTATCAAAGATAATGTCCATTAGTAAAAGTATCAAAACTAACGCAATAATGTTGACTGTATCCATATTTGATTCACTATTCGAATGATTGATGTTTGATGACCCAGACACCATTAGTTATTGAGTTGAAAAATGAGACACTGACGGTGGCATTGATCATTGATTTGGTGAAACCGGCTATATCCTGTTTCGAGACAAGGGATTTACGTCTCTGATCTGTATTGATTTTAAAATTTTATTAGGCGCCTTGCAATCGTAAATATGTCGGCCATTCTCGCTACGCCTGACAATAACCTCGTATGCATCAGGCGGATAAATCGCACTACTTTTGTCTCTATTGATGACGTCATCTGAAAAGTCTCTGAGATCCAGACTTTTCCTATCTATAAGCATAATGTGCAAGGGAGGTAACTAACAACCCATAAACATAACTATTTTTTATCGCGTAATCTCATTCCGCCCATTGGCATTGGAAGGTTTTCTTCTATCTGTATACGAGGTTATTATTGATAGAAAATGGCCGACGTATATACGATTGGGCGCCTTGAGGATGAAGGACATCTGATAGGAAAAGGCAACAGATTTTCTGAAGACGCGAAGCTTAACCATCTGACGCTGTCCGAAAGATATCATCGTTCTGGACCACGTATGAAGCTGAAAAAAGAAACTTTGTCGTCCCTACAATTTCTTCAGGAATGTTTCTCGTGCGTCAAAAACAGCCAATTATCTGCCCTTTCAAATTTACTGGGCGTTTTGAGGATGATAGACAACAGATTTCTTGAAGACGCGAAGCCTGACCACCAGACAGCGCTATCCGAGAGATAGATGCAAGATATCGTTCTGGACCACCAATAAGCTGAAAAAAGAAGCCTTTTCCAACAATTTGTCCAGGATGTATTCAGAGAAGGGACTCCAACCCAATTTGGGCCCCCTGGCCTAAAGAAGTTGGAAATAAACAATTATTTGATCTACATGTGCTTTTTCTCGAACTTCTTTTTTATTTTTAGTTATCCATTAAAAATTAAAAGTAGCTCAAATCCGATGAAGAACATTTAATGTACGTGAGGTAAGAAACAATTCGCGAGAGTCCCGCTCTTCTCAAACAGTAATTTGGAATAGTCAAGAACAACTGGGAATAGGGATGAGCTCCAGAAATCACTCTATCAACATCGGAACTAAACTGGTTAAGTATGCTAGCTAACATCGTATACTATATAATAAAATAGTTATGAAAATTCTCGTACGTCCAAAAAAGTCTATCAAAATCAATCTTCGAACACGAGTTGTGTGTCATTATTCTCATTTACCGGGCAAGATGGCCGCCTATCATGGTCGACTCATAATGTCAGTCTCGAACATTAAGCCGAGTGTCCTAGAGAGCCGTCAAGAAACGTATCTTATCATGTAGTTTGAAACATTTATATCAGATATGCCAAACAAGAGTTGTCTTTTCCTGCCCATTTACCGGACAAAATGGCCGCTTATCATGGTCGACTTATAATGTCAGTCTCAAACATTAAGCCGAGTGTCCTAGAGAGCCGTCAAGAAACGTATCTTATCACTAAACGACATGTAATTTGGAACATTTATATCAGATATTCCAAACAAAAGTTGTCTTTTCCTGCCCATTTACCGGGCAAGATGGCCGCCTATCATGGCCGAGTCATTATATAGTCTTGGACAAAATGACGAAGGTTGAGCCGAATGCTAGAGAGCCGTCAAGAAACGTATCTTATCACTTAACGACATGTAGTTTGGAACATTTATATCAGATATTCCAAACAAGAGTTGTCTTTTCATGCCCATTTACCGGGCAAGATGGCCGCCTATCATGGCCGAGTCATTATATAGTCTCGAACAAAATGACGAAGGTTGAGTCGAATGCTAGAAAGCCGTCAAGAAACGTATCTTATCAGTAAACGACATGTAATTTGGAACATTTATATCAGATATTCCAAACAAGAGTTGTCTTTTCCTGCCCATTTACCGGGCAAAATAGCCGTCTATCATGGCCGAGTCATTATATAGTCTCGAACAAAATGACGGAGGTTGAGTCGAATGCTAGAGAGCCGCCAAGAAACGTATCTTATCAATACGACATGTAATTTGGAACATTTATATCAGATATTCGATAACGGGCATGTCACAGCGATGAGTAATATGTCTCTATATGGTGTTACGATTGAGAAATTGCAATAAACATAACCTTTTATTAACGAGAAATCGATACTCTTCATTAATTGGAAAGTTTCCTTGTCGCTTGCAACTTTCCTATGAAGTAAAAGGACGATTTTCTGCTCCAAGTAATTTGATGAAGAATAATGATACGATGTTATCAAGATAGCCGTTTAACCCATGTTCCAACATCGAGACAAGTAGCTCACTGCAATTAATGGATGGGATTTAATCATGAACTGAATTAATGTTCACTCAAGTTAAGTGGCGTATTTATGGTAGAGGGGCACCCAAACGGTCTCCGTGAAAGTTACGCTAGCGCTCTGCAACATATCACGGTAATGAACGGCGGCCATTTGACCGGACTACATCAATGTTATCACGTAATCTCGTGATTCTGGTAGTTCAAACATCAGAGGCTGGTCATTCGAGGCTACAAGTATTTGTAAACAAATAACACGAAAACAAACAGATATGTATTTAAAATGATGATAAAATGCGTAAGTGGTGAACAGATAGTCACTACGTAGCATTAAATGCACGAGCAGGTGTCAGAAAATTCCTCCACAGATTCTATTGCTATGAACTATATCTATGTCGCGACGTTACAAGCAAGTGGTAAAGCGTCAAAGTAAAGAGTCTCGCGCATGAAAACACAACGAAAAACACCATTCATTACCGAGACAGATTATGGTTTACGGAAACTGCCGAGGATTGCCGATTGAGGGGCACCATGTAAAAATCGTAAAATGTGAGCCATTCCCCATCACAAAAACGCTATTCACGTGCACAATCTTCACTTTTTTCCTATGACTTACCCAGATGGTAATACGAAAACTACGCGCTCAACTTCAATAAATAACAGACACGAAAATAGTAACCCAACATTGAAATCATACGCCAAGATAAATCAGTCAATTCAGTCAGAAAAATAAAGAATATCTATCCGTTTTCCCAGCTGGTCCTTGGCAAAACCTCTTATCATTGATCATTCCCAGATAATCCTTACCCATTTACAGCTCGACTACCTCCTTAACTCAGTTAAAAAAAAGCTCGGCTATGGCCACATCTACAAAATGAAATCTTACTATGTTCGTGTCTGATTCTGTAGGTCAGTCATCATCTCGTATGACCCGATGCTCATACTGTTTTTCTCTTCGACTTAAAAAAAAGCTAGACTGAATGCCATGAGAAAATTTGGTATAGGTAAGGTGGATAGTATCCTCACAAAAGGTCTGTATTCGGGAAGGAAAATCATTGACCCAAGGGCACAGTGCTATGGTACTGTTACACTCTCAAATTACTCTTGTAATAAGAGAAAATGTCATTCTCAGTATCTTTCATTTACTGACAACTCTGGTCACCCCCCCCCCCCCCCCCCCCCCCCCCCGGGACGAATTGGCTACCATTATAAAAGTGGGCGTATTACGATGGCCATTGCTATTTTTCTTTTCGACTAAAAATAAGCCAGGCTGAATACCATGAGAAAATTCGGTATATGTAAGGTGGGTAAACATCCTCACAAATGGTTTGTATTCGGGAAGGAAAATCATTGACCCAAGGACACAGTGCTACGGTAATCAGATCGTATCGACGTTTCAAAGAGTCGTTTGTCTATAATAATTATGCTTATAAAATAGTACACCGCAATTCGATTGTATTTCTTTAACAAAAATAATATTTAAACATTGTTTCGTGTCGTCATAGAATTGATCGATGTAATATTTGCAGAAAAAATAACAGAAATTCATATTTTCATTAAACATCAATTTTGAAAACTGATAATGATATATCTGTCTGTCAAATAAATTAATATGTCAGAAAATATATCAAGTATGCCATCGTATTTAATTGTTTCTTGTTTGTTCTACAACAAACAAACAGGGGGATGCTTAAAATTATACGCTTTTTGAAAAGCCATGCTGTATTTTGTAATTCAGAAACATGCTGCACCTTATTCCAACCTCTATTAGATTTTTACAGTTTACGCAGGGGCGTAGCGTGACCAATTTGACTGGGGGGTGTAAGGTCCATGTTTTACCGACGAACACGTGGTTTTCAGAGGACAAAAACCCAACTGGCACTAAATCATATATATTCACATGGCTGTAGAAAAGCAAATGAAAACTAGGGGGGGATTTCCTTGCATGTGATGCCTTTCCAAACAGAATATTCTCTTAGAGAACGACCTCACATTTGAAGAGGGTTTCGAGGCATTGTAGGCCTACTCCAAGAAAATTTTGAAAATTATGTCCGAGTTCCTTGCATCTGATGCCTTTCCGAACAGAATTCTGTTAGAAAACAACCTCACATTTAAAGAGGGTTTGGAGGCATTGTAGGCCTACTCCAAGAAAATTTTGAAAATTAGGTCAGGGTTCCCGGACAGAATTCGCACATCTAGTGAATACGGTTTGGGGCATTGTATCATAAGAAAATTTGAAAATTTGATTTGATTTCCTTGCAATCAGGCCTTTCCGAACAGCAAGCGATTTGGACGGACTGAACCCTATGGAAATCTTGAAAAATGGAATTAAATTCCTTGCATCTGAGGCCTTTCATGATATCGTTGGAGGGATTATGGAGGATTTAACAAAATTTTGAAAATTAAGGTCAAAGTTCCTTGCATTTGATGCCTTTTCGAAAAGAATTCGCACATCTAGTTCAACCGTTATAGCTTTGTGTTTTAATCTTTATATAATTATTTGCACATAAACACCATTTTCATAATTACACACATAAGTTTCTATTCACTAAAAAACTCTTTCGGTTAACCAACTAGTTTTACCGACAGGTCCAGCCATTACCGTTTTATCGACCTATTTCTCGTTTAACCGACAAGTTCAGTAATACATCACCTTTCAGCGATATCAACATTTTACCGATAACAAGGTTTTAACTCTCTCGGTTAACCAATCGGTTTTAACGACAGGTCCAGCCATTACAGTTTTTAACGACCTATTCCTCGTTTAACCGACAAGTTCAGTAAAAATCACCTTTAATGGATATCAACATTTTACCGATAACAAGATTTTAACTCTCTCGGTTAACCAATCGGTTTTACCGACAGGTCCAGCCATTACAGTTTTTAACGACCTATTCCTCGTTTAACCGACAAGTTCAGTAAAAATCACCTTTAATGGATATCAACATTTTACCGATAACAAGATTTTAACTCTGTCGGTTAACCAATCGGTTTTACCGACAGGTCCAGCCATGACAGTTTTTAACGACCTATTCCTCGTTTAACCGACAAGTTCAGTAAAAATCACCTTTAATGGATATCAACATTTTACCGATAACAAGATTTTAACTCTGTCGGTTAACCAATCGGTTTTACCGACAGGTCCAGCCATTACAGTTTTTAACGACCTATTCCTCGTTTAACCGACAAGTTCAGTAAAAATCACCTTTAATGGATATCAACATTTTACCAATAACAAGATTTTAACTCTGTCGGTTAACCAATCGGTTTTTAGCGACGGCTCCAGCCATTACAGTTTTTATCGATCTCGATTAACCGACAAGTTTAGTAAAAAATCACCTTTTATGGTCTCTTGGTTAACCAATCGGTTTTACCGACAGGTCCAGTCTTTTACCGACCGATACCGCGTTTTACCGACAAGGTCATCAAAAGTGGGGGGGGGGGGGGGTGTGACACCCCCCCCCCCCCCACACCCCCCCGTACGCTACGCCCCTGAGTTTACGGAGTCCTTTATAACACCTCGGCGTAATTAGCATGCTTAGAATTCATTGCAAAATTGTTTCCTGGTCTGTATTTGTGCTTGTTTCCTGGGCGTTTCACGTTTTCTTTGATCGTTTCCCGGACTCTTCACGATTGCTCTTGTCGTTTCCCGGGCGCTTTACGTTTTCTTTAATCGTTTCCCGGGCTCTTCGCCTTATATGCTTGGTTCCTGGACGTTTCGTGTTTCTTTGGTTGTTTCCCGGGCTCTTCACGAATGCTCGTTTCCCGGACTCATTACGTTTTCTCCGGTCGTTTCCCGGGCACTTTACGTTTTCTCCGGTCGTTTCTCGGACTCTTCACGTTTTCTTTGGTCGTGTCCCGGGCTCTTCACGTTTCTTTGGTCGTGTCCCGGGCTCTTTACGCTTTCTCTGGTCGTTTACCGGGCTCTTTCTTTACGTTTTCTCTGGTCGTTTCCCGGGCTCTTTCTTTACATTTTCTCTGGTCGTTTACCGGGCTCTTCACGTTTCCCTGGTCATTTCAGATAGTCGTTGTCCTATTGAAAACATTTCGCCAACAGTCTTGTCTCCGACATAAACTGTTATTAAAGATTACCAATAAAAGGATACTCTATAGCCGCCGTGTATTAAAAATTCATTAGGTATTGTAGAATAAACGACACCACAGACTAATATATTTCCAATATGACTTGTTAATAACAGTTGATGTTTCTATAAAAATCTATAAACCCTAGACTCATACTCTTAAATTTAAATCAACCTCAAAAATGTTTTTACACTAAGAAATTATCCATAAAAGTTATTATTGAAAAACTAGAATTTTGTAAAACTTTTTTCAAATATTATATTTAACTTTGTTTTTTGCGTTAAATAGATTTTACAGGTAATCTATAGTATTGTTATGACACTAGACAAGTTGCCTAATAAATATAAACTCTTATTCACCAAGTTTGAGAATTTTGATGTTGTGATCATTCTAAGAGGTAGTATTCAAGGGCGTGGATTTAGGGGGGGGGGGGGGGGGTAGGACGAAAGGGTCTACAACCAACAACTACCATTTTTTCTTGCAAATGACTTCATGTTCAGATTCAAACGCTTTAAACGAGTGTGCTACAGAACCCCTAAAAAATAATAATGAAAGTTATATTGTCACTCGCCGATTAAGACTACAAACAAAAACCACAATTTGTTCTTGCAAATGACGCCATGTACAGATTCAAGCGCTTTAAACAGATCCCCTAAAAAGAAGAAAACATATTGATAATCTTAATGATCTAATTAAAACGTTCTGTTTATGATATAAGCAAATCAGATATAAGCAAATCAGTAGACATATAATGACTGAAATTGATCCTCTTATAGGTTAACAATCAAGTTTCATGGAGACAAACAGGAATCATCTGTCTTTAGAAGATAAACCCTATAAGCTATGTGTATCTGTAATAACTATTATGTAATTGCTGTTCAAACGGTGCGTGGACTTATTCGATTGATAAAAGGGAAACTATAATAGAAATTACATGAAAATCAGTTGTAGACAGAATGCCTTCAACATCAACGCACTAAATACCGCCATAAGGCTTTTCAGTGCCTCGATTAACACTGTAACTAGGCGGCAGCGCTGCCGCCCAGTGACGGTATTCTGCCGCCCAGTAAACAAAAAAGTCAGTCCAGGTCGGCAGTCCTATATTGTTAAAATATCGCTAGCAATCGAAATTCTTTAATGTAAAATATAACTAACATAACATAACAGAACTAAGAATAATATGTTAATTCAAAATAATTCCTGTGTTTTTTTTTTGCCGTGCTTAGTTTGAAATAAATATCGCCACATTTCATAGAGACTATTTGATGTCTGTTTCACTGATTGTATTTCTGGCGATCTAGTTTTCAACTTCGCCTGTTCAATTAACTGCCGCCCAGTAACAATTCCTTAGACGAGGCACTGAGGCTTTTAATATCAAGAACTATATGTACATTCAAATTGTGTAGTATTAAATCCGTTTAAAACAAACTTATTTAGTAAGCGAAATTCCAAAACGGCGTACAAAGTTATAGTGCTCACTTTTAAGTCCGCGCTGCATAAATTGAAATAATTTGGAATAAGGGAGGTAAATCATCTTCAAGTGTCAAATCACTTTGATTTTCGAAATGAATGAACCCGGAAACTCATTTCATAAATGACATATGACTGAAATTTGTTTTTAGATAATCTAATCCGTAATAATCTTCACAACTATCGAAATTTAAGCCTCAAAATCCTCGTGTATTTATAATTATCAGCATGAAAGTAAATCGTTTTTTTTATTGAGACTGTGCCTTATATAGAAACACATATACAGGAAACTAAAGATAAATGTTATAGTAGGGGTATAAATGAAGGGATTGTGCGATTTTTGTGCATTTTTAAGTACAGCTTGAGATTATTTACATACAATCAAGGCCCAAATCGACTAACGAAAATGCTGAATATTTCCCCTTTAACATATCACAATATCGCCATAATAGTAAATTGAATAGGTAATTGTGCCCAGAGAATACAACTTAGTTCTTCAATGTGTATGGCCCTACATTTACATAGAATATGGTTTTGCACTCTACCTAGACCGGAATTCTATTCACAGAAACGCCTTGTAATGAGTTGGTCTCTTAAACAACAATAATAAAAATTCCCTCGTAATCGGCTGAAAGCTTTGTTTATATCCCAAGAACTATGAAAATCCTTAATGATTTTTTTTAAGACTCTCATTGAATGCTTCATATTTTGTTTATATCTAAATTCTATTGAAATAATTAAAGATTTTTTAAGCTCATTAGGTCTGCTTAGAGTTTCAAGGACTTCGGAAAAAAATAATTTTCCTAAGAAGACTATTTGAAGTATTTATAATTGTATTATACTTTTGTTTTGTTTTTGATTAATTCTAAGAAAGATCTTCAGATTTAAAGGATATGTTTAGCTTTTTTTGGGAATCGATTTGGGCTTTGAATGAATGTAAATAGCCTTCAAAAGTACTAGAACTGCACGAAAAATCTTCTTATATACCCCTACCTAATCATTTATCTTCCATTTTCTGTATATGTGTTTCTATATATTGCTTAGTTTTACTAAAAATACGAGTCGTATTTTTGACTTTCAAACGCTAATAATTATGGCTACATAGGGATTTGAAAGCTTACATTTTGAAGGAGAGCTGTGCACAATGTTACTGATACATTTAGCTAAAACATTCCAGGTTCTAAGACTAAGGTTTGCTTGATCGAACAGTCGAACAGATAGTGAACATATTCCTTTAATTCATCAGCAAACTAAGTTTTATAAACTAGAGGATAGAGTTTAAGTATGCTTAACTTAGGAGTCTTAAATCTCGCTTCAGTGGAAAGCTGTTATTTTTATAATTTGACTCAAATACTTTTTCACAGTCGGTTTGCGTTGGAATCTTTTTAGGCATTGTTTGCTTTGTTACCCAGCTGTAAATGAGTACGGAAAATCCGAGAATGATCAATGCAAAAAATGTTGTGGCGTACTTTGCGGATGCCCCTACATTTGCCTACTTTTTCACTTAAAAAGCGCAAAATTTGAGCATTTTCATGCTTTGACCTGAAGTTTGAAAGATGCGTTCGATACCGCTATCTGGATGTGTACGCACCTTCATCGTGTTGGCCGGTTTCCTTTACCCCCGCAAAAATGTCATAGTAGGACATGAAACTACATTGAATTTCCCTTATAGCAAGCGACATTTTTGGATGGTAAAAAATGGACAACATGACCGGAAGTTTAAAAGATGTGTTCGATTCCGCTATTTTGATGTGTACGCACCTTCATTGCACACGTCGTTGACGTTGCGTTGAAACTCCATTCCATTTCTTATATTCTGTTGGTTGTTCAAGTCATTCATCAATATTCTGTACACTGTAATAATAAACAGTATTATAAACATTTAATATGATTAACGACACCATAATCACAATAATAAATGTCAACATATCAACATACCGTCAGCTGTGGGCAACACGTGCACTCACCACGTTGTCAATCAAAGACATTAATGTCACATGTAAATTATGTATTTTTCGTTTTTCTTGGACAAATTTAAGGAATTGTCCTCTGTGAAGCAAATGGTGGTTGTTGTGTTTGAGAGTTCGGTTCTCGATCGGGGTGTGAAAGTCTGTTGATCTTTAATAAGTCACATTCACTCATAATTCCAGTCAACCCAGATGTAAATGGGTAGGATAATCCGGGAATTATCTATGCCAGGAGATTCGGCCAAGGACCAGCTTACTAAATTGTTATCATTGTAAAATATAGATGTTTCTTTCTTTCTTTTACATATTCTATTAAAATATCAAGTATGACAAGAAAATAATGTATGGTTTTGTTCAAGTAAAATGTCAGATGACTGTGACCTTTCAGAAAGGTGCTAAAGTCATTCTGAAAGTGAGAAAACTAAAAAAAAAATCGATCTTGGTCTATAATTAGAATCGATTGTTTTTAGTGTATTAGTTATTTAAACAATACAAGAACTGTTAACGATCATAGAGACATATATAATACACGGCTTCAAATATACTCTGTTCAATCCCGGCATGGGTTTCCTTCTGTCAGTGATGGGGAGGGGCTGACATGGAAAAATCGTCTCGTCGTTCGGATGTGACAATAAAGCGAGGTCCCGTGTGCTATTGGCTGTACACGTTAAAGATCCCTCGACAGTTGGAAATCGAAAATAAGAGCTTATGCCGCTGTCCTGGCAAAATGCCCCTCATTGCACACTACATGGCGTTTGCCCGTCCTCCATTAGTGCAGAAAAGCAGGACGTAAAACTCCATTCATTTCATTTTAATTCAAATATACTCTACAAGTCATGATTATGTTTTTATATTGTTCTCGAAAATGCATAAGTAATGAAAACCCAAGCACGAACGATCCCATCCGTAAAACAAATCTCGAAATCCATGTTAACACATTGGCAATATATTGGTAGCAGCTAATGAACTTTTCATTTGAAGAAGTATATCAATAAATGAGTACATATTTCAGAATGAAAAAGTGGTATCGGGTGTCTAGAAGTATAAGCATACCCTGCTTGGCGTCACACACGCCACAAAGTGCATAAATCATCTTGATCAATTACGGCTTGTTGTTCAAAAGCCTTTCAATAAATACATTCTACGTTATTTTTTTCTATACTTGGTTTGGATTAGAAGAAGGGAAAACATGACATTTTGTGAAAAGTTTTGAAATCGGAACACTCAATTCGCTTTTGACATACAAAGCTAAGATTCCATATATGCGTCATCGGATGCGTCATGCGTCAGCGTCATACGTTAAAAATCGAAATGGTTGATTTAAGAGGGTATGATTCCATATATGCGGAAGCGGTATCCGTCAAATTGTCTCTGTCATGCGTCAAAAAAAAAATCGTCTGGTGTAGCGATTTTTGACGCATCAGATTGAATCGACGCGCGGAAATCTCCCAAATGTGACGTATTTTGTGGGGATTCCCCATCTTTTTTCGCGCCAAAGCACCCATCTGTCTAGAAGTCTGTGCGTTAAAAGAAAGTTAACGCATACGTTTAACGCACATATGGAATCATATTTGACGCATGACGGATCCGCATGGGCCATTTAATGACGCATCCGCATGACGCGTATGGGGAATCTTAGCTTTACACATCAAATATTGAGAGCATAGGCGTACGGGGCGTTAGTTGAGCGGGGGGGCAAAACCAATTTGCCCGACAACTAATGCTAATTTGCCCGACAACGAAATATAAATGCCCGACAAGTCGACCAACACCCCACCCCTAATTCCAAAAACTTCGCGCCATCTGCCTGATCACATCATTTCCGAACGATTTTATTTTTTTAAATTTCCTTCATGAAAATCACTGGGGGGGCAATTGCCCCCCCTGCCCCCCCGGCTCGTACGCCTATGATTGAGAGTAAATTACTGTTCATGTTGGCTTGACCAAGATAATTGAAATCAATGTATGACATGATAATGGCGTGAACACGTCAAAGAATTGTTGATAAATATATAGGTAGCATGTCTTAATCCAATCAACTTTTTAATTCGGTCAAATCAATTTCAAAAATATTTTTAATGGTTTGATTATGACATTTCGGTTGGTAAAATGAAAAAGGTTTTTGTAATTATAGGAAATCGCAGCCGGATATGACGTAGCTATCGTAAAAGTAGCTAAAATATTTAATGACTTTTGCGATATTTATTTCATAAAAAGCTTATATTTGATGGAATTATAAGACTCTCAGTTTGGGGACGAATACTTGGACTGGTGAACATTGATGCAATCATAATCCCCAATACACATGAAAATTTCAGAAAAACTCTTAACAATACTTTTTAGAAGCACTATATATGTTTTACTACAGTTTTGTTTAAAAAATATCTTAAAACTTGAAATGAGATGGAGTTTTACGTCGTACTATTTTGTATTTTGTACCTGTATGGGCTAATGTGGACGAGCAAACACCTTGTAGTGTGCAATAAGGAAAATATGGCCAGAACATTAACATTTTTTTTCGTTTTCCACTTGACGAGGGATTTTGAACTTCCACAGTCAATAGCACACGGGACCTCGGTTTATTGTCCCATTCAAACTACTAGGAGCTTTTCCCATGTCAGCCCCTCCGACCTGCATCACTGGCAGGGAGTATCATCTCGACCCGTGCCGGGATTGAACCCTGGACCTTCAGGTTAGCGAGCAAGCGTCTAACTCACTATACCACCGCAGCTCCCGAAGAACCTACAGAGTGAAAACAAAAGCTAATAACGAATGAATAGACCGCATAATTTCAATCAGGTATTGCAATTGCTAACATGACATTTATCTTACACAAAAAGCTAGAAGTCAATCATTGTTCAACTGAGCGGAAATTTCTAATCAAAATCAATTGGCTCATTAAATAAGTTAAATATGTTTCTGAAACAGTGACAGCGGCACAATGAAACTTCAAATTCAATATCGATCACACAGTTCGAAACTTTTATACAAACAAATTGTATGTATGTGGTTTTTTAATTGCTTTGGTGTGCATAATTGCGCAATTAGTTTGCAATGTTTTGAAAGTCACATTTATTATGTCATTTTATATAAAAGTTCGTTATAGACAATATTGAACTAATAGATTTTTTTTTTATGTCGAGAAAGGCCTGATTACTTTGAACATTTTTGATTAAATTAACCCTTTTTATATGTGTTTTAAAATGTTTTCCTTTTTGGGAAACAATGAAAATGTAGATCATAAAAGAGCAACAGTGTCGTGGGGTAATATTATGGGTCTTGGATGGCGCGTAGCCATACCTGTGTTCAGAGAGGTTCGCAATGTCGTTATGATGCCATTGAAATTGGTTGCCGTCAGAATTCTTTTCAGGGGCGATCTATTTATTTTTTTGAATGAGCAATGTACTCTTTGTCCTCATAACTCCCCTAATCTTTGTAGCTACGGGCCCGTCTTCAGTATATGTAATTAGTCTTCAGAAGCAGTAAAACTATGCGAAAAACAATCCCTTTACTTTCTATTTGTTAAGTTTTCTATATCTGGCGACGATTTAAGAAAAAGACGGGTAGTCAACTTTCAAACGCGGATAATTATGGATATGAAGTTGTTCACTTTAAGCATAACTTTCAGCATTTTCGAGGGTCGATTTGGGCCTTGAATATATGTAAATAGCCTTCAGAAGTATTAAAACTACACGAAAATCGCCAATATCCCTTCAATTATATCCCTACCTTACAACTATCTATCATTGTTTAATGATCGAACGGATTTTTAACATTCCTCTTTATAAAAAAAATATATATTTTCAAAATGTAAAACCGTTAAGACTTCCGGCTTAAAATCACGAAACATTATCTTAACAATGAAACAAATCTGCAATAACCTTTGGGAATAAAATATCATTTACTTAAGTGCAGTCTTGTGGGACTTAAAAAAGTTTAAAATAGACATTAAATCCATTTAATCTCACTTCAGTACGTTTATCTATAACCATCATAGAATAACATGGGGGAAATCCATATATAGAGTGTAAAAACGCCCCTTAAATTGGACCGGAAGTATCAACTCTGTAGCTAATCTGATCTCTCAAGCGGTCTCCGTGAAAGTTACGTTAGCGTTCTGCAACAGATTATGGTTTACGGAAACTGCTAAGGATTGCAGATTGCTAATCTCTTTCAAAATTCGCACAGAAATGGGCAATTTGCCTCGATTGTGATATTGCATTTTGTGATGTGCTAATTCGTTTACGATTTGTATTCGATGGCTTTCATATGTTCATTGTTGGATAATAAAAATCCGTACAAGCAAAACAATTATTATCGTTAATCGAAAATCTCGTCCAGAGCATGACAAAATCGGCTGCCAAAATTATATGGTAGTGGACGAGAAGTACCATCAGGTGTTGCGAAAAAAGTAAGCATGATAACATTTCGAAGTATATCTATGAAAATTTAGATTTCGGGAAAGGGAGGGTTTGGATCTCCCAATGGTTCAGATTACCATTAGCATAACAGCAACTGAGATACTTCCCGTAAATGTTCCTTATCTTGTCGACATAATAAACATTTTCGAATTTTCCGCAAGTCGCAATAAAAGATTGGATGTGTTTTGAACAAAAATAAAATTTGATGTGCTTTTTTCAAAGAATTATATGATTTTTGTATAGTTCTCGTACCTTTTTTTTCAAACCAGTCGAAAATGCTGAATGTTCCCCTTTAAGACTAAAAGTATCTGCTGTTCTATACTCTAGAATTATTCAGTGTCATTATATTTTTGCAGTGAGTGATAATGCCTCTTATATTCCAGTTGGCACGAAATCACATTATCTGATACATGAAATTTATTCCAACGTTGAGAAGGTGTGCTTGATCATATCCCTATCTGTGTATCAGTTCACCGAATATGAATTGACTTGGCTACAGTATTCCAATAATTACTGCGAGTGAATAGTTTACATTGCGGTTATAAGGTATAGTAGCAATATTGGAACTTTTATGTTGCAACTTACGGCTACTTTTACGGACTGATGCTCGGATAATAAATGTCAACTGCAAATTATTGCAGGTGAACAGTTACATTGTGACTGCGGTTATAAGGTATAGTAGCAATATTGGAACTGTTATGTTGCGACTTACTGCTACGTTTACGGACTGATACTCGGATAATAAATTTCAACTGCAAACTACTGCGAGTGAAAGGTGAACATAGTGACTGCGGTTATATTGTATAGTAGCAATATTGGAACTTTTATGTTGCAACTTACGGCTACGTTTATGGACTGATATTCAGATAATAAATTTCAACTGCAAACTACTGCGAGTAAAAAGTGAACATAGTGACTGCGGTTATAAGGTATAGTAGCAGTATTGAAACTTTTATGTTGCGACTTACGGCTACGTTTACGGACTGATACTCAGATAATAAATTTCAACTGCAAACTACTGCGAGTGAATAGTTTACATTGTGACTGCGGTTATAATGTATAGTAGCAATATTGGAACTTTTATGTTGCAACTTACGGCTACGTTTACGGACTGATATTCAGATAATAAATTTCAACTGCAAATTATTGCAAGTGAACAGTTACATTGTGACTCCGGTTATAAGGTAAAATAGCAGTATTAGTTAATTTAACACGCAACTAAAAAAGTAAATGTTGACGTTGGGCTTACGGACCGATATTCAGAGGTAACGGATATAGAAAAGTGTGTTATATTCAGATCGAAAAGTTTCGTGAATATTTCAATTATTATGGTAATAGATGCGTGTGACTTTTGTTACAGAAAAGAGTACGATTTCATACTTTAATAGTACCACCTCACGAAGCAAAGCGAAGAACACAATACAGAATACAGAGCTACCATTCAATGAGACACAATTCATAGCCGAAGTATACCGCACTACAAGGAATTACAGACCAAATTAAACTTCACTCGTACTTAGTGCTAAGGCAGAAATAATGTATTAACATTAATATGCGAATTGTTTTGGGTTTAGAAAACAGTTTGTAATTCTACTGGAGATAAAACTGAGACACTATGTACTTATATATGTAAAAGAAAGTGAATATGTGTGCAGTGTTTGGTAGGATCTGAAACAACTGATAGAACTTCACTTTTGAGGAGTCCACTGCTATACAGCTTTCGCCGATTGTTTTGGACGTTTTTTACATGAACGGAATCATGTTATGTTTTGCTTTCTGACATTATTATTGGAATATTCGTGGAGAAGGTTGTACCAGTGCCTAACATTTTGACAGTTTTATTGAAAATATATCAATTGTTGAATAGAATTGCATGACAGTCAACGAGATTTTAATAAAGAAACAAAGAAAGTACAAGGTTTATTAGAAACGTGGAGAAAATTCAACAGGAATCTTCAAGGATAATATTCTTACTCATTCGTGTGACAACTTAGAAAATCAATCAACTGCAGCACAATTGTTCGTGCAAAGAGACGTACATCCACAAAAATGGTTTAGAAGCGTTAAATTATGTGAGACATATCAACTGGATTAATCAGAGACGTGGAAAAATGTGAGACAAATCAAGAGCGGGACACAATCAAATCTAGAGTAGAGACAAATTAAGTGCGGGACAAATCAACTAGTACTGGGCACAATCAAATCTAGAATAGAGACAAATTGATTAGGTGACTTAAAAACTGCACCATTGTAGGACAAATCAACTGGATTAATCAGAGACGTGGAAAAATGTGAGACAACTCAAGTGCGGGACAAAACAACTAGTACCGGGAACAATCAAATCTGATGTAAAGACAGGTGTGAACTAGGTGACAACTGAAGTTTGGATCATCCTCTGAGAGAAAAAGAGATGTGCTTTTAGTGAGAGGTGATTTATAAATTATTGCAGTGTAGGACAAATCAACTGTCTGCATTAAAGTGTAAAACACATCAACTAGGTGGCTTATAAATTATAACAGACAAATGAACTAGGAAAATAGAATTTGCTGGATTTTAATTGTAACAGTATAGGACAAATCAACTAGCTGACTTATAAATTGTAACGGTGAAGGACACATCAACTAGGTGGCTTATAAATTATAACAGATTAGGACAACCCAACTAGGTGGCTTATAAATTATAACAGAATAGGACAAACCAACTAGGTGACTTATTAATTGCGAAAAGTGTGGGCATATCAACTGTCCGGATTAAAGCGTAAGACACATCAACTAGGTGGCTTATAAATTGTGACACTGTAAGACAAATCAACTAGGAAACTAGAAATTACTAGATTTAAAAAGTATATCGGTGTAAATAGAACAGTGCTATTATTAAATACTAACCTTATTTCCAATCGATCTGATTTTACTATAATAAAACCTTACAGCTAGGTGGTAAAATTATTATGAGAACTCATCCAGATGCTTTCTTACAACATCATTATAACGACTCGGACTACGTTTAAGTTGAGAAGCTAAGATGGCAATGGGTGATATCAATTGTACGGATTGTGTTTCAAATTCCAATGCGGATTGCGAAAACTTATCGGATATTTTGGAATTGTTACGTTTTCAAGCAGATAACGAAACGTTGATCAAACGTTTAAATGATTGCAATTATTTGGAATATCCCAAACCGTTACATTTAGCGATCAGCATACCATATGCTGCAGTTTTTCTACTCTCCGTTTTGGGAAATTTTCTGGTAATTTTGACTTTAGTTCGGCACAAGAAAATGAGAACAATCACTAATGTGTATTTGTTAAATTTGGCTGTCAGTGATCTATTATTAGCTGTTTTCTGTATGCCTTTTACATTAATACCGTTATTATTACAAGATTTTATTTTTGGTGATGTTATCTGTGTTCTCATCAGATATTTACAGAGTAAGTACTGTTATTTTTTTACTTTTTGACGTCAAATGCACATAATTATAGGCCCTCACAATGAATGATTTGACGAAATAATGTGCTGTACAGATATAATATAATTCAACGCTTTTGAAAACTGTGGCCTCGGGAAATTTATACCTATTTCTTTGAATCAAATGAATTTGATTTCGGACAAAACTTAGTGCCCCAAATTACAGTTTTACGGTAAAAAAAAAAGCTAGTGGTAAAAATCATTCTTCACTCGCTTTTATGCTTAAAATCCTCAATGTTAGGTACCCAAAGTTTATTCATTCTATGCCTTTGAATATTAGGTTAATTCGAAACTTGAAAATTTCGAAAATTCGAAAGAAATTTGTAGATTTTCATGCACAATATGCTATATTAACCTTAATGTACTTAAGTGCGAAATTTTCGAAATTATGTAATAGTAAACCATAATGTGGTTTGCTTAAGCGCACTGGAACTAGATAGACGTCCTAGATAATCTGCTATGTTTACTCCACGAAGACTTATCCACGAAACAAAGTTTCCAAAAAATGATAAATGATTTCACAGTATATATGCCAAAAATGTGAGTTGCAAAAAAAATCATTTCTTGCTCATCAACACTAATTTGAAAACATTCCTGCGTATATATTTCTTAAAGATATTTAGGCAGCCAAATGTTAAATCTTAAGTTATGCTTTAAAGGGAAATGTTTAGCAATTTTTAGGGTCAATTTGAGCCTGGAATATATGCAAATAGCCTTCAGAAGTACTACTAATGCACGAAAATCATATAATTCTTTCAATTTAATCCCTACCTTAACATTTTTCCTTCATTTTCTATATTTGTGTTTTATATATAAGACATAGTCGTAGTACTAAACGGCGTTTCGTAATTTAGACTTTCAAACGGCGAAATGTATGGGTACACGTGTGTTGGAAGGCTTAAATTTCGTAGGAGAGTTGTGAACAATATTACGGATTAGATAAGCTAAAAATAATCCAGATTCTGAGACTAAATTTAAAGAGTGTTCTGTAAAGATCTCAATCAATTTGAATTCATAAGGGAAATTAACCTTCGTTTTGGTATTTCGGTTGACACTTGTGAAAAAACTAAATCTTTGAAACAAATTGTTCTAATGAAGTCAATACATTGGGGCCATCAAATTGAATTTATTGGATTCAAACGTTCATTAGTTACCTTCACAACTTGAGTGGTAAAAAGGCACGACAGTAATTGCTCATATTTTATGCATTATACTTTTTTCTTGTAAACGAGACAGACAAGGGCGTGGATTTAGACGGTGGGGGGGGGGGTGTGGTTCAGGGGGCACTCAGAAGCGGGGACGAAAGGAACCCCCAACCCCCATAATTTGATTAGTAAAAAGGATTTTTTGAAGAATCAAAATCGTTCAGATGAAAATCACAGTAGGAAGTCTCTATTATTAACTCAAAACCCGGAAATTTCTTTCAGAATGCACGAAATTGACGCCATTTTCCATTTTTTCTCTAGGGCGAAGACCTTATGTTTGGGGTTGCGGTTGCGGCGCTTCGCAACGTACTTGGACTCTTCAACCCATGATGGTTGGTCCCCCCCCCCCCAAATTGTTTTTTTTTTGACAAATCCATGCCGTTTGAGATAGATGTTCAGATTTGGACGAATATGGTCTGCAAATATGTCAACAGCAAACCTCAGTTTTGATCGAAAATGATTTAAACATAGATGAGATCATGAATTTTTATTTTCAAGATTTTGTATTTTGTATTGTCTTTGAATGAGATAATAGTTTCGCTCGAACGTGGACACAATTGGCCCGTGATAGTCCTTGTAATGCAGTGGTTCCCACCTTTTTCAAACCGTGGCCTAATATCTTGAAGCTCCCAGAGCCATGGCCCTCTGTTCTATTCCAAACTAGGGCAAAATAGGGAATAAAGCGCAAGGGTTGTTGTCTTGTGCCTCCTCATCATCAGTAGGTCAGATGCATTTGACAACAAGCAACAACAGACCTTACACGGCAAAATATAGTTAAATAAAAGGTGGACTACAGAAAAAATGATGTACATCCTCATACCCCTGACAAACATCCCATGGCCTCCAGGTTGGGAACCATTGTTGTAATGGATACTACATTAATTTTAAAATACATCTTCATCAATTGACGTTTTCCACCTAAATGAGATTGGTTCGACTTCGGCTCACGGTGCTTTCCTGGTGCTTTCAACCCTCCTTCACAACTAAGCAGCCCCTTCTCAGGCCTTCCACCAATCAAGTTATGGAAACGCAACCATTTCCATGATGCCAAAGCATCCGCTGGATTGATGTCGTGGTTTAGTCCGGTATATATTATGTTTAAGAACAAACAAGGGTATATGAACTGTCTTAGATGACAAATTTCTTATTTACCAAGTAACAGTTTACAAGACAGCGAAAGTGAAAAGGGGCGAACATGAATAGGGGCGAACAGGTTTCGGGGCGAACGGACCCGGATTCGTTATAAATTGGTTGAAGCATACTGCCGTCATCTATTATATACACGGTATACCTCAGGTCGATTGAGGGAAACTGAAGTCACAAGTCTCGCTATTTGTCAATTTAGTTCAATTCCAATGATGACTAGACTTCATGAGTGATTTCTCATGGGAATTGTGTCTACTAGGCATGAAACACAGGTTTTTACCACCAATTTCATATTTCTTTACTAAAGGAAGCAGAAAAGTAAGACGTAAAACGCAATTTTATTTCATTTTTTCGAAGAGCTACTCAGAAACTTGCTAGTTAAAATGATTATGACATCACAAGCTAGGTAGTTGTTGGTGGGTTGGTAGATAGCCCGTTAACGTCCGCTTCCAGTAAACTGATATCACAGACTAGGTAGCTGTTGGTAGATGACAAGTTAACGTTAGCTTCCAGTAAACTGATATTACAGGCTAGGTAGTTGTTGGTAGATGACAAGTTAACGTCTGCTTCCAGTTAACTGATATTACAGACTAGGTAGTTGTTGGAAGATGAAAAATTAACGTCCGCTTTCAGTAAACTGATATTACAGACTAGGTAGTTGTTGGTAGGTGACAAGAACGTCAGCTTCCAGTAAACTGATATTACAGACTAGGTAGTTGTTGGTAGGTGACAAGAACGTCAGCTTCCAGTAAACTGATATTACAGACTAGGTAGTTGTTGGTAGATGATAAGTCAGCGTTCGCTTTCGGTAAACTGATATCACAGACTAGGTAGTTGTTGGTAGATGATAAGTTAGCGTTCGCTTTCGGTAAACTGATATCACAGACAAGGTAGTTGTTGGTAGATGACAAGCTAACGTCCGCTTTCAGTAAACTGATATTACAGACTAGGTAGTTGTTGGTAGATGACAAGTTAACGTCCGTTTCCAGTAAACTGATATCACAGACTAGGTAGTTGTTGGTAGATGACAAGTTAACGTCCGCTCTCAGTAAACTGATATTACAGACTAGGTAGTTGTTGGTAGATTACAAGTTAACGTCCACTTTCGGTAAATTGATATTACAGACTAGGTAGTTGTTGGTAGATGGCAAGTTAACGTCCGCTTTCAGTAAACTGATATTACAGACTAGGTAGTTGTTGGTAGATGACAAGTTAACGTCCGCTTTCAGTAAACTGATATTACAGACTAGGTAGCTGTTGGTAGATGACAAGTTAACTTCCGTTTCCAGTAAACTGATATCACAGACAAGGTAGTTGTTGGTAGATGACAAATTAACGTCAGCTTCCAATAAACAGATAAACCAAACTAGATAGTTGTTGGTAGATGACAAGTTAACGTCCGCTTTCAGTAAACTGATATTACAGACTAGGTAGCTGTTGGTAGATGACAAGTTAACTTCCGTTTCCAGTTAACTGATATCACAGACTAGGTAGTTGTTGGTAGATGACAAGTTAACGTTAGCTTCAAGTAAACTGATATTACAGACTAGGTAGTTGTTGGTAGCTTACAAGTTAACGTCCACTTTCTGTAAACTAATATTACAGACTAGGTTGTTGTTGGTAGATGACAAGTTAACGTTCGCTTTCTGTAAACTGATATTACAGACTAGGTAGTTGTTGGTAGATGGCAAGTTAACGTCCGCTTTCAGTAAACTGATATTACAGACTAGGTAGTTGTTGGTAGATGACAAGTTAACGTCCGCTTTCAGTAAACTGATATTACAGACTAGGTAGCTGTTGGTAGATGACAAGTTAACTTCCGTTTCCAGTAAACTGATATCACAGACAAGGTAGTTGTTGGTAGATGACAAATTAACGTCAGCTTCCAATAAACAGATAAACCAAACTAGATAGTTGTTGGTAGATGACAAGTTAACGTCCGCTTTCAGTAAACTGATATTACAGACTAGGTAGCTGTTGGTAGATGACAAGTTAACTTCCGTTTCCAGTTAACTGATATCACAGACTAGGTAGTTGTTGGTAGATGACAAGTTAACGTTAGCTTCAAGTAAACTGATATTACAGACTAGGTAGTTGTTGGTAGCTTACAAGTTAACGTCCACTTTCTGTAAACTAATATTACAGACTAGGTTGTTGTTGGTAGATGACAAGTTAACGTTCGCTTTCTGTAAACTGATATTACAGACTAGGTAGTTGTTGGTAGATTACAAGTTAACTTTCGTTTCCAGTAAACTGATATCACAGACAAGGTAGTTGTTGGTAGATGACAAGTTAACGTTCGCTTCCAGTAAACTGATATTACAGACAAGGTAGTTGTTGGTAGATGACAAGTTAACGCCCGCTTTCAGTAAACTGATATCACAGACTAGGTAGTTGTTGGTAGATGACAAGTTAACGTTCGCTTTCAGTAAACTGATATTACAGACTAGGTAGTTGTTGGTAGATGACAAGTTAACGTCCGCTTTCAGTAAACTGATATCACAGACTAGGTAGTTGTTGGTAGATGACAAGTTAACGTCCGCTTCCAGTAAACTGATATTACAGACTAGGTAGTTGTTGGTAGATGACAAGTGAACGACCGCTTTCAGTAAATTGATACCACAGACTAGGTAGTTGTTGGTAGATGACAAGTTAACGTCCGCTTTCGGTAAACTGATATCACAGACTAGGTAGTTGTTGGTAGATGACAAGTTAACGTCCGCTTCCAGTAAACTGATATTACAGACTAGGTAGTTGTTGGTAGATGACAAGTGAACGACCGCTTTCAGTAAATTGATACCACAGACTAGGTAGTTGTTGGTAGATGACAAGTTACCGTCCGCTTCCAGTAAACTGATATTACAGACTAGGTAGTTGTTGGTAGATGACAAGTTAACGTCCGCTTTCAGTAAACTGATATTACAGACTAGGTAGTTGTTGGTAGATGACAAGTTAACGTCCGCTTCCTTTAATCAGTTGTTTAACAAACTCTATGGGTAAAATTGTCTGAACTACCAGATATGCCGTAAAATATAACCGTACAACCTTGGCTTTTAATTAAAGGGGAATTTTCACCATTTTCGAGGATCAATTTGGGCCTTGTTATGTAAATAGGCTTCAGATTTACTGTAACAATCTAAAAATCACACAATCTCTTCAATTATACCAATACCTAAACATTCATCTTTCATTTTCTGTATATTTGTTTTCTATATAATGTATAGTCATACTAAACGGCGAGTCGTATATTTTTGGCTTTGAAACGCTTATATTTATGGCTACTCGGGAATTTGAAGGCTTAAATTTCGAGGGAAAGTTGTGAACAATATTATGGATTAGAATAGCTAAATAATTCCAGGTTCTGAGACTAAAATATTGTTGGTCGTTTAGTTAGTATACATATCCCTTTAGTAAGCACGGTGCCAATTTTTAGCATTCTTCCATTTGTTTTCAAGGTTGACTTATATTTTGCTGGGAAATGAAATGAAATGAAAGGAGTTTTACGTCCTACTTTTCTGCACCTATATGGGCTAATTGAGGACGGGCACACGCCATGCAGTGTGCAATGAGGGAAATTTTGCCAGGACAGCGGCATTAGCCTGCTCTTATTTTCGATTTCCAACTGTCGAGGGATCTTTAACGTGCACAGCCACAGCACACGGGACCTCGGTTTATTGTCCCATCCGAACGACTAGACGCTTTTTCCATGTCATCCCCTCCGACCTGCATCACTGACATGGGGAAACCGGGTTGAAAAATCCGAAGGTATCATCTCGACCCAAGCCGGGATAAAAGTACAAAAAAGTTTAACATTTGACGGATGTGGTGATTTAAAAGGGATTACTAACTATTATGAGATTATTCCCCATTAACACATCATTTACCATCCTATTATTTTCACAATAACGGTAAATTGAGGTCGATTTATCCCGTTCTTACATCACTGGTACCTGAGAGACGTCATATTCAATATACCAACAGTAGCAACAGATACTCTAGGATAATGATCAACGATTATCACCGTCGGAGGAAGGGCTATAGCACTGTCAGTTAGAGTTTTGGAACACTTGTTTGATTACGTCGAACAAGTGATAAATTTATCTGATACTTTTCGCATCACTAGCACCTGACAAACGTCATATCAGTAGCAACAGATACTCTAGGATAATGTCATGCGATTTTCAGCTCCGCGTTCAGGCAAACAAGCAGGATTACCTTTTTTAGGCACCTAAACCCGGTTTTAACCACGTAAACTTTCCTCATTTATATTTCATCATATGCAAAGTTCATTTTCTGTTACCAATGTATTACCAAATTCTAAACTTCAATTCAGGTTTCGAAAGGCCGGCGCACATTGGACGATTTTTTGACGCCGACTATAATGGCGTCAAAAAATCGTTCAATGTGCGTTGGCTTACGACAGCCCTACGACAAAATCGGGAGTGATCGGGAGATATTTAACATGTCAAATCGAAAAACGTCTTGACGTGGCTGATCGGCTAGTGTGCGGGTCATCCCGATTATTTATCATGACCTGGATTTAAGTCAACCAATTGAATTTCAGGTATATATTGGGCGCCATATTGTTTACGACAGAATCTCAGAAAACGACCGCTAGAAGTGCTCCAGTCGCGATAAAAAGTCGGTAAATGTGCTTTGAATGCACGCTCCAATAACTTGACGCCGTCAAAAAATCGTAGGGCGTTCCGTCAAAAAATCGTTCAATGTGCGCCGGCCTTAGTTCCGATAGTAAGTATTTGAGTTTCTTATCGTAAACGTAAAAGAAGTAATAAAATGGTCAATCATACTAATATTTATTTACGACCAGTAGTAAAAATAACATTTCGATACTGATTTCTACAGATGGTTGAATTCACATTCTTAACGGTTTAGTTTTAATACCACTGTGACATTTAAAGGAGCACATTGGCCTACAAAACTTGTTTCACGTTTCTGCCGGTTAGTTAGAGTTATACGCTTGCTCGCTAACCTGGTGGTCTAGGGATCATGGAAAAAGCGTCTAGTCGTTCGGATGAGACAATACATCAAGGCCATGTGCATGTGCTACGTTAAAGAACCCTCAACAGTTGGAAAGCGAGAATAAAAGTAGGCTAATGCCACTGTCCTGGCAAAATTTGAATGTAAAACATTATTTCATTTCATTTGACGTGTTGTAAAACGAACTGCCAATGTATTTTTGTTCGAACTTGTTGAAAGGATCTGCCAACATCAGACAGATCGTGCAAGCCTCAGACAGAGATTCATAAAGTCAATTTCCAACATGTTTAAATGCCACTCATGTGTAGAAAGAGCATGTTGACAAAATGTTGTAGAAGTGTTAACACACATATTCATTTTGTTAATAGCAAGATTAAAATTTATACAATGAAAAAATCTTATATAAAATCTTCTTGATGATAATGTAAGCTTGTTTGAAACAGTTTTTAAGGAATTAATACCGAAATCGATATGCTGTCACAAGTAACCGATATGTTCCGATCATGACAAGAGATGTGTCTCCCGGGAAGGGATTATTCATCTTACAGATATATAGTGTACAGATCACTGTGATCTTTACTTTACCATGACGTAAGGTCACAGAAAACAAAGTACCAGAGAACTCTTATGTTTACCTTGGTCTCATGAATTAGCATGTTCCTTCAGCAACGTTAGACATTGGCATTATCTACCGTTGCTGGATTGACGGAGTTTTCTCGTCATTAAGAACTAATTACTAGTACCTCGTTTAAAAAAACTACGTCACATTCAATTTATGACCGTTGAGACTCGATTATCACAAGGTAAATTTGCTACAAGAAATTTTACGTCTGGTCATTCGAAAGTTTTTCCGCAATAATTTGTTACAAGGAATATAACTGGTCGAACAATGATCGTTCGACCAATCAAAATTAATGACGAAAATATCTTATCATGATAGCAACGGATTAATGTAATGAAATGAAATGATAGCCGTTGCTAAATGAACATGATGAATAAGCTGCTTAAACAGGTACAGATTAGTTGCGGAACGGACACAATTACTGATAAGAAATGCAAACATGTGCCAGTGCCTTTAAATAGCAACTTACTTTTCAACCACCCCAAACATAAATACCATTTACATAAATGTTCCTCTTTGAACCAGTATTTTTACATACTTTAGATTCGCGTTTTCTTCAAACTCGAATCGCAAGTTCAACCTCTTGAATCTTGAGTCGCAAACACATTTATTGGGTCGTACAGTTTAGAAGTAATTATGTTAATGAAACATAACTGAAAGAAATAACACATAATGTTTCAACACTTGATTGTATCCTTTATCCAGAAGTTCAGGGGCATGTTTCTTAAAAAATCTTACGATTACAATTTGTCTTAAGTGTGAAAAAAATCATTGAAAAATGCTAAAATTACGACAAAATTTATTATAACATTTTTTGAGAAACAGGCCCCAGGTTCGAGGAAAACTGGTGGCTAAACCTTAATGTTACTACCTATAATTCCTAACCTTCCCGACTAGATAAACGCCTGTAAAGAAATAGGTTGCCAAATTATATACTTTATATGTAAGGCACATTAAATCATTTGAATGTATTTGTTGCTATCTTTTCTTTATACACAACACAATGCAATTAAGAGGACAAAAAAAAAAAAAACAACCAAAAACTAGATCCATAGGCTTTGCATGGTTCTGAGCAGTGCGTAACAGTTTTGGAATTACTTAAAAACTGTTTTTAAAAGGGTCTGTATTGGTATTATTTCTAGACAAAGAAAGCTACCACAACTAGCGAAACCTTGGATGTTACTGGTAAAGTCAAAAATCGCAAATTTAAATTGCTCACAAAACCGGAAGTATACATCGGACGCGAAATATGAATACATAGTCGGATAGATCTCATCGAGGGCAAAAACTTTTGTTCAGGTTACAATGTCACCAAAGGTCAAGGTCACGAGGTATGAGTCTTGAAAGTTTTTGTAATTACTGAAAAAAATAAAACGGAAATGCAAGAAAGGCAAAACAGAAGATCAAAAATCGATTAACAATGCCATGAATGCAATCGACTGTAGTTTCCAAAAATATCAAAGTTACGATTTCCGCTCATAACCCTGAGGCTCCATTTTGAGTTTTACAAAAGTTAGTCATATCAATATATCGGCCGATTTGTAACTTCCGGGTTAATTTGTTTTATTTCAAATTGTTGGTATACCATAATGTTAAATATTGCAAAAAATAAATTTCAAATATATTCCAAATTCCGGAAGTTGAAATTTCAAATTTACAAGCTAATTACCTCAAAACCGGAAGTGGTATCAATTTTTCGAAAACGGATTTTGGATTGCAATCGAAATATCTTTCAATCTATTAACTTTCAGATCGATTGAAATAAAATTTGAAAAAAACACGCACAGTTACAATGGAAATTTGCACAAAATGTTCAAATTTTAAATCGTGCAATTTTAATTTAAGTGTATATTGTCGTACATCATTGGAAAGAGCAAATTACGCATAATATGATTGTTAAATAATTTTTGACGTATTTACGCTAGGTCACGTGACAGGACTGTTTAAAGTCAAAAATCACAAATTTCAATTGCCTATAAAACCGGAAGTATACATCGGATCACAAACATGAATACACCATTGGATATATTTCATCAAGGACAATAACTTTTGTTCAAGTACCAAGGTCACAAAAGGTCAAGGTCAAAAGATATGAGCCTTGAAAGTTTTAGTAAATGCATAAAAAATCAAAACGAAAATTAAAAAAAAATTGAAATCAAAATTCAAAAATCGGCGCCTAGACTTTTTTAGCAATCGATTGTAGTTTCCAAAAATACTAAAGTTACGGATGCCGCTCATAACCCTGAGGCCCCATTTTTGATTTTATAAAAGTTACTCATATCAAAATGGCGGATGATCTGTTACTTCCGGGTCGGATTTTTTTATTTCAAATTGTTGTTATAACAAATTATAACACATTGAAAAAAACAAATTTGAAATATCGTCAGTTTTCCGGAAGTTGAAATTTTAAATTTACAAGCTAATTACCTAAAAACCGGAAGTGGTATCAAAATTTTGAAAACTGCATTTTGTTTAGAATCAAAATGTCTATACACCTGCAAATTTGCAGATCAAACGAAATAAAATTGTAGAAGTTGAAAAAAAAGCAAAAATTAAAATTAAGAAAATAGTCAACTAAAAGTCAAAATTGGAGAAGTTTAAAACTTTTATTAAGTAGCGCACAGTTATAGAAAACAGTTCAAAACAGTTTGATAAAAATCGGATCAAAAATAGAGCTGTGAGATTCCAAAAACCAAAACTGTGTTTTTTGTTCTACCTCATTTCCGGTTTGTCAAAATGGCACCAATTTATATTTAATAGTTGATGGTCAACAATTTATCGTAGGGAATTGAACAAATCTGTATATGGCATGTCGCCTTCTTACTAAAATAGCGAGTGTAAAATTCGAAAAAAAAAAAAAACTAGAGCCGTACCAAAACGGCGCTGGGCAGTGCGCCATCCTGGAAATCTTTCATAAATCACAAGGCACTAAGCAAATGGTTATGAAAATATTAATATCAAAAAAGTTAGAAACATTTTTTCTAGTCTTGTTACAGCATGATAGCTTTAATAAAGGTTAACAATAAAAAATAGTAATTCTCGCCCTTCAACTGTTTTGACGATAATTGTAAGCGTTATTAAATCAAATGTGTTAGCGTTTTGGCGATAGTTTTTACTTTTTTGGTTTAGTATTGCCAAAACTCAAGTTAATTACAAGTTGAAGGGAGATCACTATCATTTAACCATTTAGACAACAAACATATTATTTTAGTTTATTAGCCAATAACGTCAAAACCGGTAGTAATATCGAAATTTTGAAAATATATTTGAGATCGCAATCAAAATGCTTAGCTACCCATAAGTTTTCAGAATATTCAAATAAAATTTTAAAAAACCCGCACAGTGACAATAGAACTTTGCACAAAACTTCCAAATATTATATCGCGCTATTTTATTTAAAACATAAAGTGTTATATATCATTAAAAAGAATAGATTAGGCACAATAAGAATATATAAGAATGTGTGACGTGTTAAAGTTAAGTCACGTGACAGAGGTATTTAAAGTTAAAAATCGCAAATATCAAATGGCCATAGAACCGGAAGTAAACATCGGACAACTAAAATGGATACATCAATACATAGATCTGGTCAAGGGCAATAACCTTTGTTACGGTCACAAGGTCAAAAAAGTTCAAGGTCACGAGTTACAATTCTTTGAAAGTTTGGCAATTACATTAAATACAATATACCGGAAATAACAAAAAAGCATCATCGAATATCAAAATCGAATAACGTACTTTTTGGGGCAATCGACTACGCTGTCTACAAATACTACAATTACGAATTCCGCTTATAACCCCGAGGCCCCATTTTGAGTTTTACAAAAGTTAGTCATATATATATGGCGGCCGATCTATTACAACTGGGTCAAATTTCATTGATTGATTGTTTATATAGCATCATTTCAAATATATTGCAAACAAAAAAAATCATATATCTTCAAAATTCCGGAAGTTAGATTTTAGATTTAAAAAGCGAATAACGTCAAAACCGGAAGTGTTATCGAAATTTTGAAAACAGATTTGGGTTAGCAATCAAAATGTCTATCTACCTGTAAGTTTTCAGGACGGTCAAAACAAAATTTGAAAAAAACACGCACAGTAACAATGAAACTTTGCACAAAATTTTCAAATTTTAAATCGCGCAATTGTCATTCAAACATAAAGTGTTATATATCACTGGAAAGAGTAAAATAAGCACACTAATAATATATAAGAGTTTGTGACGTATGTTAGTTGGGTCACGTGACAGAGCTGTTTAAAGTTAAAAATCGCAAATTTCAAATGACAATAGAACCGGAAGTAAACATCGGACAACGGAAATGGATATTTCATTGGAGAGATCTAGTCAAGGGCAATAACCTTTGTTCAGGTTCCAAGGTCATAAAAAGTCAAGGTCACGAGTTACAGGTTTTTTTAATTTTCGCAATAACATTAAACGTTATACCGGAAATAACAAAAAGGCAGTATTAAAAATCAAAAATCTAATAACGTACTTTTTATGGCAATCGACTGGGCTGTCCTAAAATACTACTATTACGAAATCCGCTCATAACCCTGAGGACCCATTTTGAGTTTTACAAAAGTTGGTCATATCAATATGGCGGCTTATTTGTAACTTCCGGGTCAATTTTTTTTCATTCATTGTTTTTGAATTGTCATTGCAATCATATTTCCAAAAAGAAATTTCACATATCTTCGAAATTCCGGAAGTTGAAATCTAAAAATTTTCGTCAAAACCGGAAGTGATATCGAAATTTTGAAATTAGCATTATGTTCACAATCGAATTGCCTATGTGCATTTTTATTTTCAGATTCTTCGAATTAAAATTGTAGAATTTGAAAATTTTTTATAATTAAAACTAAAACTAGAATCGTGAGACGATACTGGGCAGTGCGCATCCGGTTTCGTCCATGGGTGAAAAATGGCGTTTTCAATCCATACTGCGAAATTTACAGAACATAAAAATCAGCATATAAATTTTTTATATTCGGGAGTGAAAAGTAATCTGATTAAAAAGTGGTTGTTTTTACTAATGTACATTTTTATACCATAGGAAGTGGAATACGCCATGCAGTGTGCAATGAAGGAAATTTTCTTATTTTTGATTTCCAACTGTCGAGGGGTTTTTAACGTGCACAGCCAATAGCGCACGGGACCTTGGTTTATTGTCCTATCCGAACGACTGGGCACTTTTTCCATGTCAGGTCCTCCGACCTGCATCATTGAGAGGGTGAAACCGGGTTGAAAAATCCGAAGGCAATGCGACCCATGCCGGAATTGAACCTTGGAACTTCAGCTTAGCGAGCAAGCGTCTAATTCAGCTCCCTACATGTTAAAGCCAATTCTTGATTTATCAATTAAATGACATCAGAATACTGAGAGTTCACCTCCATACATGAAAGTTCGCAGCCCAATTCGTAAATTGTCATATTAACATAAACCTTGCAAAAAATCTATATTATTATTTTTTTAGAAAACATTTTAATGGTCAACGTTTTTAGACATGCAATTTTAATAAATGACAGAACCAGATTTTTAGAACGGATTTTCTTCTTTTTGGCATTGGATCGTTATCTACTTCTTTTTGTTTATCTTTTTTAGTACATAATTTACAACGTTAAACATGCAAGTTACAATGAAAGAAAGTCATGTTAAGCATGGTGCAATTGTCAGTTGAAGGGAGAGAACTGTATTTAAACATACAGACAACAAACATTTTTCAATTGAAGGGAGAAAACTGCATTTGAACATTTTAAAATACTACTCTGACCAGTGGGAAGCGTTTAAAGAAACACTATGGTAAATTGTAACTTTCTAGAAGTTGGTACACTGACCATGAATCGTATGATGTGCTGAGGGAATTATGCGTTGTAATATAACAGCGCTGACTCTCATATGTTATTCGATATAGTATCTAAAGCTGTTTCTCTCGAGGTATGATACACCTAAATGAAGATTACAGGCAAATAAACACTTCCTGGTCATTTGAACTAATAGATTTAGAAATATGAGCATTGAAAATTACAGTCTAATTAAAATTCTTGTTCCAGAAATATAAAGAAATCGAAATTAAAAAATCAGTTGCCACAAGCTTGTTGGCCATCGACTAAGGATTTCATAGACACTGATATTATGCAAATCAGATTATCTCCTGAGGTCCCATTTTGAGGTTTATAAAAATAAGTCACAACAACATGGCACCTGACATAGTACTTCCGGGTCGGATTTTATCATTTATATCTTTTCTGATGATCATTTCTACCATGATGCAAAAAGAAACTTTCAAATAATTCGGGAACACCAGAAGTTAGAATTTCAAGTTTACAAACAAATGACGTCAAAACCGGAAGTGATATCAAAATTTCAGAAATATTGTATTATTCATTATCAAATTGTTTATCTACTTGTAAGTTTTCAGATCGATCGAAATCAAATTTCCAAAAAACACGCACAGTTACAATGAAAATTGGCGCAAAATTTGCAAGTTTTAAAAAGCGCAATTTTGATTCAAATATTTTGTGTTATATATCATTAGAAAGAGCAGATTTAGCATAGTAAATATGTCTAAAAATTTATGACGTATGTTTATTAGGTCACGTGACAAAGCTCTTTAAAGTTAAAAATTCCAATTTTCAAATGGCGATAAAACCGGAAGTTAAAATCAGAAATCGGAAATGAATATATCATTTGGTAGATCTCGTTAAGGGCAATAACTTTTGTACAGGTCAAAAGGTCATCAAAGGTCAAGGTCACTAGATATGAGCCTTGAAAGTTTCGGTCATTACTGAAATTCTTTGTCCGGAAATAGAAAAAAGGCTAAATCGAAATTTAAAAATCCGCTGTCATAAGGTTGGTGGCAATCGACTAAGGATTTCATAGACACCAAAATTGTGCAAATCCGATTATCCCCTGAGGCCCCATTTTGAGTTTTATGAAAATTACTCACAACAACATGGCGCTTGACATATTACTTCCGGGTCAAATTTTATCATAAATATCTTTCATGATGACAGTTTCTAACATAATGCAAAAAAAAATTTTCAAATATCTTCAAAACTCCGGAAGTTAAAATTTGAAGTTTACAAGCAAATGACGTCAAAACCGGAAGTGATATCAACATTTTGAAAACACATTTTTGTTCGCAATAACAATGTCTATATGCCTAGAAATTTTCAGAGCGATCGAAATAAAACCGTGGAAGTTGAAAAAAACGTGAAAAAAAAGTTTCAAAATTCAGGGTCAAAAGTAAAAAATTATAAGTTTTCAGGTGATTATCGTGTAGAAAAGACACAACGGAAATAAACAGAAAAATATCCATCAAAATCGGTTGAAAATTGTAAGTAAAAATGATAAAAAACCGAAAATACACGTTTTATCATACCTCATTTCCGGTAGGACAAAACTGCGTCATTTAACCCCTAAGCCACAGTGTGCAGCAGTTTATCGTTGGAAATCGTGTCAGTTTGAGCGTGACAAACTCCCTTCATACCGAAATAGCGAGACCAGAAAACGAAAAAAAAAAAAAAATAGTCAATTGCATAACAATGCAGTGCGTTCGAGAATCGAACGCACTGCAAAAAGTTATCGACAAAATAAAATTTTTAAATTGCTTGAAGAAGCCGTATTGTAGACATTAGTTCAAAGAAGTAACCTAAACAAATCCGAGTCAAATCGGATAAAAAATAGAGCCGTGAAATGGAAAATTCTAAAAAACCACTTTTTGACCTACGTCATTTCCGGTTAGACAAAAATGCATCAAATAACATTTAAAAAATTTAGTTTTTCGAGAAAAAAAAGCAAATCGCATCAGTGCATATGTGACATTAGCAGTTTTTGCTGGGTACTCTGACCAGTATTTGAAGAAAAAAAAAAAAAAAAAAAACATTATGAAAACAAAGCAGTGCGTTCGAAATCGAACGCACTGCAAAAAATAGCCGTTTGCAAAACAATGCAGTGCGTTCGATTATCGAACGCACTGCAACAAAAACCCAAAGCCGAAATAATTTAGATTGTGACCTTATTCCAAAAATTAAAACTAGCATTAAGTAATGTACATGCTCCCAACATTTTCGATAACATGTTGCCGAAATGTCATGTTGTCGGCAACATGTTTTCTGAAGTACTGTACACATTGACCACATTTTCGATAACATGTTGCCGAAATGTCACGTTGTCGAAAATGTTGTCATTGTGTACTATTCGGAAACAGTCGGCAACATGTTATCCTAATGTCGGCAACATGTTGTCCTAATGTTGGCCAACATGTTGATGAATAAATACAAGTTTTTTTGTTGTTGTCGAAATGCAAATGATGTTGTCGAGTTTTATCCAATCAGAAATTGACTGTAAATCCAATGATATGTCTGAATGGTGTAAATAAAAACAGAGCCATCACCAATAGATGTTAACAATTTGTCCAACATGTTGTCGAACTGTTGTCTTGTGTATACAGGAACACATACTTGTAAGTGTTTGTCTAAATATTGAAATGCTTCATTTTACATGGAGGCACTATTGCTAAAATGAAATGGAGTTTTACATCCTACTTTTGTTTTGTGCTAATGATAAAAGATTATTGCGGAAGTTCATAGTAATATGTAAGGGGAATTACTATAGCTAAGCATTTTACTGAAGGTCTGAAAATTGGAATGGTGTAAAAGGTGTGTCCTTGATAAAGTTACGAAAATCTCTTTACAATCTCTTTCAAATCACTTGCGTTTAAAATCGACATCAAATGCAATGATTATTAATGATTGAGTACAAGAATTGCAGTGAAATAACATGTTCACTAATTAAAGTGCCAGAAAATGACTATAAAATAATGATTCATTATAAATTTATTGTTCTGTAAAATGTCAGAATGTGAACGACTTTAAAAAATAGAATAACGAATACATATTTTAAGTGTTCTTAAGAATAATTTCAATAGAAATATGAATTTACTGTAATCACTTTTATAATTGGATGTCAGGTGTCATATTGGGCCATAATGACGTGTACTTTCTCTTCTATGCATCGGATACAACTTTTCATTATGAAATACTTACTCATTTATTGATATACTTCCTTATGTGAAAAGCTTCGTGGCGCCAGATAGGGTATGCTTACTCTTCTAGGCACCTGATACCACTTTTCATTATGAAATACTTACTCATTTATTGATATACTTCCTTATGTGAAAAGCTTCGTGGCGCCAGATAGGGTATGCTTACTCTTCTAGGCACCTGATACCACTTTTCATTATGAAATACTTACTATTTATTGATATACTTCCTCCTGCTAACATTTCGGGTAGGGAGCCGCTGTGGCTCAGTGAGTTAGACGCTTGCTCGCTAACCTGAAGGTCCAGGGTTCAATCCCGGCATGGGTCGAGATGATACCGTCGGATTTTTCAACCCGGTTTCCCCCTGTCAGTGATGCAGGTCGGAGGGGCTGACATGGAAAAAGTGTCTAGTCGTTCGGAAGGGACAATAAACCGAGGTCCCGTGTTCTATTGGCTGTGCACGTTAAAGATCCCTCGACAGTTAGAAATCGAAAATAAGAGCAGGCTAATGCCGCTGTCCGGGCAAAATGTCCCTCATTACACACTGCATGGCGTTTGCCGGTCCTCAATAAGCCCATATATCTGTGCAGAAAAGAAGGACGTAAAACTCCATTCATTTCATTTCTTTTCGTAATACTCTTAAGAACGAGAGCTTTAGGATGCAGATACAATGACTACAGGTATGTCCATTTTTAGCTTGTTGAACGACAACGTTTACAACTTAGGGCAGGAGAATCGTGTCTACCAACTGGTTGATCTTTCTTGGATACCCTTATTGTCAACTGAGTCGACTCAAAAAATGAGGAAAGATGACTTATTCAAAGAGACAAAACTTTCTCAAGTTAACTGAGATAAGATTCTATGACCACAACATAAAATGATGTCAATGATCTAACCGACTAGGCTAAGTTAGAGAATTAAAATCATATGGTCATTGTAAGACCTGGAGTTTTCAACTGGTTTTCCAAGGTGTCTTCAATTACGCACAAGGAAATGACCATGTCCCCTGAATTGTCTTCAGAAGTCATCGAAAACATGCAATTTCGAAGCATCATAAAGTCATAGCATTTTGCATAAATTGTGGCCCAGGTATATGGAGTCATTGTGGGCAGTGAACACGGGATGAGATATCCACCCAGATAATTACTTATTTTTTCATCAGGCCTAAAAGCTCAGTTTGTGTCCCTTGGAAACTGTCCAAATGTCCCCACTCTGGGACATGTCTCCCAAGTTGAGGTAGAGGTAGTATTCCTTTAAGAAGGATATGAGATGCTGAAACGCATTAACAAAACAGCAATGTTCTTCATAAAGACGTTTTACTTCTCTTAAACATTATATCAAGGCGATGCCTTTAGTGTTTCATTAGCGACCAGCTTCAATACTACTAAAAACTAGAAATCGGCAAATGAGAGACACTTAAAGAATCACAGACATATAAATGATGATTTAGTGGAAAAAATCAGCTACTCGAGCTAGTAATAACACTTCCTTGATATCTACTTGGTATTGCTAATGAAGTTGTTATTTTGTCATTATCCAGTACCAGATTATTAGTGATAAAGTTTTAATGGCGGTCAATCTAACTGACTATTATTAACAAGTCAGAACTTAACTTTAACCAATAATTACAGACTTAAGGCATGAAGCTACATTTTTAGATACTGTAAGGCTAGAAATTAATGCGTCAACAAATTAATGCGACATGGGGTATAGAGACTAAAATGCGAGTACAAATTAATGCGATCCGCGATAGGTGTCGCATTTTTTGATATCATAAAAAAGAAAATGACTGGTGCTGTATTCACCTCTAATCTTATCAATTAACGCATTTAACGCATTAATTTCTATCTCGCAATAATTTGTAGCCTTACAGTACTTCATTAAAGCGATTGTAAAGAAATGAAATTTCACCAGGATAGCTATATTATACTTGCCTTCAATTTCCAACTGTGGATCGTGCACAGCTTGTAGCACACGGTGCTTCGGTTCATTGTCCCATCCGAAGGACTAGGCGCTTTTTCCATTTCAGCACCTACGACCTGCATCCCTAATGAGGTAACCCCGTTGAAAAATCCGAAGGTATCATCTTGACTCAAACCGGAAGCAATTTCATATTGGGGTCGGGGGAAAAATGTGCAAAACTCATTCTCAATGCCTTGGAGTTTCCTACTCCTGCCTATATAAAGCAATTTTGATTTTACTGGCCTTAACAACATACCAGAAATTTCTTGTAATACCTTCATTGCTTCAGTCATGCCGTGCCCCGCCCCCCCCCCCCCCCCCCCCCTACTATCGGCCTGCATAGACCGTCACGTTTGAAAACAAGCGTCTAACACACATGACAAAACAACTCAATAATTAAGGCATGAAACAATAGTTTTAGATACTGGAAATAAAATTGTGACAAATCTCGTCGATCTTACATTTCATTAAACGTCATTATTGGACATCTATTTTTGGGTTCGACTAAAATATACAAACAAGCGCAAACAAAATGAATTGACGTTATCAAAGCAGGTCAAGGTCGTCGGATCAATGGGTTTCCTAAGGCTCCAATTCTTAGGGGTAAAGAATACTACTTTAGCTTATTACTTGCTCTCACCCCACAAATTTTCGCGGATTTTCTCCGAGCTAGCCCATTGAGTGCTGGTGCTCCTTAATACATTTCATTTCCGTTATATTTAAAGAGACAAAAAAATAATTTTGAAAGAGAATTATTTCAAAAATATTTTTGTAAGCGGTCATTAGAGCTCTCGGACCACGTCCAATGGTCTAAACCCAAAGACTGACTTTGCACATTTTAATACGGCTACTACCGGTTACATTAAAAAAAAAAAAATGCGGACTAGAAGTAAAGTTGTTGAAGAATTAAAATCGATCCAGAGTACAAAACAATTGATTTGAATTGACTCTAAAACTGTCTAGTATTGGATACTTAACGGCATACTTAACATCTCTTAATAATATTTTACATGAAACACTTCTGTGGGTGTGTACTCATTGACTTTTTGTCTAATTCAAGACCAACAACAACAATGAACAACAGCTTGCTTCAAATTACTTTAATATTAATGAAAAAATGAAATGAATGGAGTTTTACGTCCTACTTTTCTGCGCCTATATGGGCTAATTGAGGACGGGCAAACGCCATGCAGTGTGTTATGAGGGAAATTTTGCCAGAACAGCGGCATTAGCCTGCTCTTATTTTCGATTTCAAACTATCTATAATTATCAGCGTTTGAGAGTCAGAAATACGACTCGTCATTTAGTAAGACTATCACTTATATACAAAAAAATGAAAGATAACTGTTCAGGTACGGGTATAATTGAAGGGATTGAAGGCCCAAATCGATCCTCGAAATGCTGAACGTTAATACGATGTAGAAACGGTCGGTTTGATCTCTCCGTCCGTCCGTCTGTCTGTCTGTCCGTCTGATATAAATTGGTGGAGGGCGTTTTATGGACACGACAGACTGACGGACAGACTGTGCCGCTAATACGCATCATGTTTAAAAAGAATACAAACTAAAATGGAATGGAGTTTTACGTCTTACTTTCTGCATGAAAAAATAATTACTTGTAATGTAACAGTTCATCAGAATCAGTCCAACGAAACCACTCCAAGTTAATCTAATCAGGAATATTTACAGAACATATTTGATATTGCTGCGAGAAATATCGGAAAATAGGAAATTGAATTACTTCGTCTTAGATTACATAATACTTGCCAAGATTAAAAATATTACAAGTGGAAAAGCGATGTCTAAAATCTTGATGAAAAGGAGTTTTTGTCGCATACCAATTCGCCTTCCAGATGGTAAACACTGTTAACTTGTATCACGAATGGAAGAATATAACCACGGTACATCTTTTAGAATACTGTTAGTAGCCTTCCAGTACCTAGTTTGTTAAAAAGGACACCTAAAACGAATTTTTGAAAGGAATTGTTCGACTTCAAGGCGAGGAAAAACATCTTATTGAATTTCATAAATATCATATAAGACACAGCACAATAAAATTGTGTTAACTAAACTGAAAGTTTGATCAAAAAATATTTTTTGAATAATTTGCAGTCAATTTTCACTAACTAATAGACAATTTGTTTACGATTTTCGTGAATACATTCACTACACAATTAGTTCTTAAATTTCTCTACGAATTCGTATAATTTTTTCGAATCGACAGAACCCCGCTTTATGTACTCGGAAACAGAACAGTTTTGTGATAATACTAAGTATCCATACTTGTTTGAGAAATGCATTGTTTGAGAAACATATTGTTAGAAGCAGCTATCCAGCTAGGAACTAAATTAGTTTCTCCAGATGAAAAATATTATACATCTCTTAGGCTTTAGACTTCAAACCTGGTATAATTAATAAGAACGCAAATCAAAAACCGTGTGTGCCTTATGATTTGATAAAAAATCGATAAAAGCAATTTATAATATCGAAATATACAGAAATATTGAAATGAAATGTGGCATACATGTCAATTTATTTAGATGTGTCTTGCCTTTTTTTTCTATTTTCAAACAAATGTTAACGGTAAAAGATGTGTTACCATTTTTAAAACATTGGGTTTTTTGGTCTTTGTGTAGTTGGTAGACGACAAGTTAACGTTCGCGTCCAAAATGATGTTGATATAGCAATATATATAGTTGTTGGTAGTCGTAAATGAGTATAGTAGTTATTGGTACTCGCATTTGTTAGGGAGTTGTAGTTGATGGTCGTAGCAGTTGATAGTTTGACCCTTGTACTGGTATTCGGATAACCACTTTGACGACTGTGTGTCCTGTGATAGCAAAGATGAAAAATTGCTTTCTTCCTTGCTGTTCGCGATCAGGTTAAATAATGAAAATTGCATGGTGTTTCTGCAGTTTCACCTCTATTTACTAAACTTAACACAGAAAGTCAAAACGAAAGCTTTAACGCGAACAATTCTGGTTCTGTATGGACGAACTATTTCAAACGCATCCTTATTTTTTGGTTCGCACCTTCTTCGTTGCTGTTTTTCATTCTTGGAACTATACATTCGAAGCAAAATCGACCAAATATGATAATGTAGCCTTGAATGTAGTTAAAACAGCACCAGTCTTCGCGATTTTTTCTTGGCGACGCAAACCTAAGCATCGTTACTGTACTGAGCTATTCCAGATTCTGGGCCAAGACACACGATTTGAAGACAAAATTCTTACAGTTTCACCTAAACGGATCAGCAATCCTGCCTAGAGTGGCAAGTGTGGTTTTATTGAGGACAATTCGACACGTATGTTTGAGTTCCATTCCAGATCAAATTGCACGTTCCATTATTTGCTGATATATATACTGACTATGATTGACTGGTTTCGAAATATCATAATGTATTTCCCTGTCAGTGATGCAGGTCGGAAGAGCTGCGTTGTAAAAGGAACACGGTATATGGATCGAACTATAAACCGAAGCCCCGTTTTCAAGTTCTGTTCATGAAAGATACCTCGAAATTCAAATTAAGAATATGCGTAAGTCGTTCTGATGGAAAATATGTTGCTGTTCACTGTAAGGCGCTATCCCGTCTTCATTAGCTCAAACAGAGGCAGAAAAAAAAGACGTTCAACTGTGTAAAAAGTGTCTTGTCGCTCGGTTGAGAGAAGACTCAACTACTTTGGCTACGTAGAACGGAAGAAAATATGCTTCCAAAATACGTCACTGCTTAACATTGTCTCACAGAAAGTGCACGTTGAAGATTCAAAAAGTGTAGGCTTATACCACCGTCCAGGCAAAAATTTCCGATGAAGTGAGTGCTGAAAAGCAAGACGCCAAACTTCCTTATGTAGTTCATATTGACACAAATCATAAAGATACTTTAAGAGCTGCGTGGACAATATTTGTGGCGCCATCTTTTATGTATAATGAAATTGAATGATCTGATAAACGTATTGACCAACCAAATATTATCAGGGAAGTCAATATCGAAAAGAAATTAGTTTCATATCCTAACCGGAAAACTTTTAATATATCGAGCAAGCTATATACGATAGACATTTTGTAATAAAACTGGGTATTTAAATAGCCCCAAGTCTAGCTTTAGTTAATATCCGTCTTTGATAAGATGGTCGGATAATTCTGCAAAAAGGAAGGAATTATCAAGATTACGGCGCCTTGAAGGGGGAGGAGAAAGGGAGATACCCGGACATTTGAATTAACCTTCGTTTTCGATTTCTAACTGTCGAGAAAGAAAGAAACGTCTTTATTTTACATGGATAACAACTTAGGTACCCAAGAGGACCTTTCTCCCAGCTGGTCCTTTGCCAAACCTTTTGGCATTGATCTTTCCGGGAGAGATCGTTAAAATGCAAAGCCTCTCGGTTTATTGCCCAATCTAAACGACTAGACGTATTTTGCATGACAGCCCCTCCCACATGTTCACTGACAGGGGAAAACATGAAAAATTCGAACTTGGTCGAAATTGAACCCTGGACTCTAAAATTAGTGCAGACTGGAGTTGTAGTGATATCATTGATTTAGTTGGTCGTCGGAATTTCTTTCGGGATTTTATTTGCGTTCTCAATTCCATGGGCCTTCGCGGCTTCCTGAATAAAAGTACATAAAAATTGAAAGATCAAAGCTGCTTAAGAGATATAAAAGTACACTTCAACTCTAAGTAATGTAATTTTATCAAAGTCGAACCGGAATTATTCTATGTGAACGAAATCTTTTAATATTTCTAACGCCCTAAAGGTGCTCAGGGATGTATAAAACTTCTTAGAGCTTTTCTTCAGTATTAAGTTTAGTGATTGTAGTGGTGCAGTGAAGTGGTTAAGATGATTAACCAACGCCATATAAACAATCAAATACGATAGGGTTACGGTTACGACGGTTGTTTCTTAAAAGCTGTGAGTTTTAACCGACTGACAATTTGGAGCATCTCATACGCACACGTCCACATTGTGATAAATAAGAGATCAATCTTTTTTTAGGGAGGGTGGGCTGTTATTGAAATGACCCATCCCCGATCACCCTCCTCGGAAGAAAATCTTGCTCTGTGTTCACTTGAAAATAGCAAAATTTTAGCATTTTCATGCCGATGCACCTCCAGCATACGCCCTCCCCCATCCCTAACTGAAAACAATTCTCGCCATGCCCCTGTTAGAGACATTTGAGTTGAGAACTGTTGTACTGAAAAAATTGGGTCATAAGATTTCAGACACTTTATTTTAAATCATTCGCTTGAAGCCACCATGAATATAATATCCTAAGATATAGGCTAATAACTCGATATTGACCAGTACGATCAATGCCTCTAGGTATATTTTTGAATATTTCCGGTCAGTACCATTATGTCTTGAGTACTTCCCCTCACTACCAACTTCAGTTAGCTAGAATTAATCCTGATCGCTTCATTAGGTGGCAATAGATTAACTTCCTTTTTCTAGAGGTCAATTGGTGGACGTTTATCTGGTCAGTGCATACAGAATTACCATTGAGTGTTCAGACATTGCACTGATATAAAGGTGGACAACTGTACAAGTCTAACGAACCAGGTGAAATGGTATTTTACGTCCGACTTTTCTGGGGTTTTTTTCTGCACCTATTGGACTCTTTAGGACGGGCAAAACGCAATTTGGAATGGAGGACCGCGGTATTAGCCTACTCTTATTTTTGACATCCAAGCACTCGGGATAACGGGTCCTTCAACTGTCACTACAGATATTAGATATTAAGAACAGGGTCGGGGCCCCATATGATTCTATTGATCCAGTGTCCGGAACAGCTCAATCTCAAAGACGCAAGAATCACAGACGTCTGATAAAAATTGGACTGATGTAAATCGGTACTATCAGTGTCAACGACACACGTTAAAAGTTTACAATTCTCTTAGGGCAAAAATTAATGATACAGAATCGAAGAAGTGTTTACACGGCGATTTATTTAACAGTATATAATTAACGGTAACTAAGACTAGGATATCAGTTACAACTCCATCAAACAGATCATGATTCGTTCAATATTTTTATTGTTTGTTGAACGAGACTTGCATCCATCTCGAATAATGATTAATAATTTGATTAAGACTGGATATTAGAAACTGGAGTGATAAATGATATTGACAATAATAACCGCCATTAATTATATTATTCAAATAACGTCAAATATTTGCTGCGGTACAGCTTTGACGTCACAAGATCAGGAGTAATTCCCGCCAAGATCAAATCACGTCTGCTCGGCGCGTGAGCTTCTTTTATGTCGTTCTGTTTCATGTTGAATAATTTCTTGTGTCCAAACGTTCAAGAAACATGATAGTTATAATTTTATGCATAATAAATCTATTTTCTTCTAGTACAGTCAAACTTGTATGAATGGCCACAAAAGAAATGAAAGGATTCTGTTTCTTGTTAATGATCATGATAAAATGATCATTGGTTAACCATCATACACGTATAAATAACCAAGCAGCAATTCACAATTCAATTCGTTACGTAATCAACCAATTAAGCCTTCTTTGCCGGTTTTGTTTTGTGCTAGTGGTACACTTTATACGAGAGCATTGCGCATTAGGTTCTTAAATTTTTAGAATTCCCACCTACAAAGTTTTCTTTTCAGTAATCAATATGCCCCTATTTCTATCTCAAAATCAAATAGAGTTACGCCGACCCTGTACCAAGGTGGATGAGCTTTGAAAGCTACTTGGTGACGTTGCATCGCCTCGCCCCTTGTAAAACGGAACTTGTAGACTACTTTTTCGGCATTAAAGCACAAGACCAAACCAAATCCCATACCAAAATCAGAGATTAACGTGGGACAAACTACACTAACTAATAGCTTCCCAGCGTACTTAAAGTAAATGGTTGGTTAATGATCCATGTCTATAATTGCTACATGCCCAAAGTCTTTATTTAAGAGTTAATCACCATCTTTGCCAGTTAGTTAAGACATGATGTTAATGATCCGGAAATTCAATTTCTCACAAGTACAGTATTGTCAGTATTCTTCCCTTGAATCATTCAGGTTGACATCATCCTTAAAGGGCAACGTTCAGCATATTCGAGGATCGATTTTTCCTTGGAATATATGTAAATAGCCCCCAGAAGTACTAGAACTGCACACAAATCGCATAATCCCTTCAATTCTATCCCTACTTTAACAGTTATCTTTCGTTTTCTGTATATACAAGTCATAGTCTTACTAAACGATGAGTCGTATTTTTGACTTTCAAACGCTGATATTTATGGATACACGTGGATTTGAAGGCTAAAATTTTGAGGGAGAGTTGTGAACATTATTATGGATTAGAATAACTAAAAAATTCCAGTTTCTGAGACAAAAGTTTTATCGGTCAAACAGTTAGTGAACATATCCCTTTAAAGGAGAACATATTATGGTCATTTGGATCTCAATATATGTAAATGATAAAAATCCGTACAATTCCGTTAATTAAAAATGTCGTCCAGGGCATGACAATATCGGGAGCAACAACCATATAGTTGTGGAATTCCCATACGAGAAGTACCATCAAGTGTTTCGAATATATGTACATGTATATAGTCAATAATAACAAAATATTTTTACTGTTAAAATGTATATTATAGTCTTCAGATTAGAATCATCATAATTGAAAGGGATTGCAAAGTGGTTTTAAAAACTTTTTACGTGTATTGGGGACACTGAAAGGATCAATTTGTACGATTTTCAGTCAGACGTTTGTGTTTTTGCCATCAAAACTGTCGCATAGGGCACCGGTTTTCAAATCATAGGTCGCGACCCAAAATTGTGTCGCAAGCACAACCCCAAAGGGTGTCGGGGCCTGGCATCGTAAAAATGAATGTTAGACCGATGGCATAGGGCATTTGATATTACTGGCAGCTTGCACAACGATAAAAAATAAACATATCTTCTTTTTAACAAATTTCATTGACCATAATTAGAGTTATAACCACAACAACCATCCAGATGGTTTCTTGTGAAAAGAACATGTTTGTTTATTTCTATATCGTTCTATACCTTTGATGTATTAAATACCATAATAACTGTAATAACAGTGAAAATATTTTGATATTGAAAATTGATCCTAATAATATTTACTCTCTAACTATTGACACTTAACTGGTAATATTAATGGAGTTTTACGTTCTACGAGACTCGTGCAGGCATTCTCAATTAATTTTTGTTAAGGGCCAAATGCATTTTATGAAAAATGTATAAAGGCCAAATAAAGCTTAGCTAGCATAGAGAGCAGAGCGTTTTAGGGAAGGGGTCACTCTTGGGGGGCCATTCTCAAGAGCGTCGCGGGCCGGATTTGGCCCGCGGGCCGCCATTTGAGAAGGTCTGGACTATTGTGTTAGATAATTAACCTCGTATTCTATAATAATAATAATAATATCTTTATTACAACAGGGTAGAAAATTAGGCCATACATTACCGACGAGCATCAAGATAATCCTGAATACCCAACGATAGGCCTGTCTTCCATTCTGCCCCTTATAGACAATACAAACATACACAAATTAACAAAAAACACCACAATAACCAATTATTACAAAATTATATGTACAGTTTATAGCTATAATGATGTATATCTTATTTATGAGAAGTAAAAAAAAAAAATAAAAAAAAAAATAAAAAAAATTATAAATGTACAAATTTTATCAGAAATGCAAACAAGTTTATAAGATTGAACGTTTTAATACAAATTAATAGCCAAATTTGAAAGCCAACATGGTCAGTTGTCATATCGAATAAATTATAGGTCAGCCAATCAATTCATTCTTCAGACACAGTTGTCTTCGCGTGCGTTAAAACCAACCAATAAAAATCAATCATCGAACAAGGGTTGTCTTCCCTTACTCATTTACCAGGCAAGCTTGCCGCCCATCATGGCCAATTCATAATGTTAATCCCGAACATTGAACAATAATTTTTTCTACATTTCATTTTTTACAGAAAATAACTAAGGTTTCGGAAACATGCCGAAGCCTCTTGGACATTGAAGGCGATTGGAAAAAATACCTGCAAAACATTTAGCTTTAATATTGTGTATTATTATATTTGTAGGTGTATCAGTAACAGTGAGCTGTTATACTCTTGTAGCTATAAGTTTAGAAAGATACTACGCCATTTGTCAACCACTACAATCAAGGCGATGGCAAACACTCTACCATTCTTATAGAGTTCTAGCATTTATATGGATCCTAGGATTGTCCATAACCATACCCATAGCCGTATTTACCAAGCGATTACAAGTCAGCACTGGTGCCTATGCCTGCCGTGAAATTTGGAATGACCTTCTGATAGAAAAACTGTACACCGGTTTTCTTGATATATTATTGTTGCTGATGCCTTTGTGCATCATGGGCTATTCGTATGGTCGTATTGGCAGTCAATTATGGCGGGATGTTACCCAATATGAGACTTTTCATGCTTCATTTGGTAAGTGTAATCATTCTGAACTGAACAGGGGTCGGGGCAGGGGCTTTCGAGTCCGGAGCCAAGTCAACATCATTTGCTTGGTTTAGTAGAACAAATGATGGCTGTGCTTCTTATCTCGGTCAAAGTGTAAAATCTGGTGAATAGGCTTAACTTTTCTCATTATTCAAGTCAACCCAGCTGTAGTTGGGTACGGTTAATCCGCGAAAGATCAATGCGATGTTTAGGACGCAGACCAGCTGCAAGAAAGGATCCTCGTGAATATAAGCTGCTATCTTCTTAAAAATTGACCTTCATTCTTTTTTCTGTAGTTAAGGAATCATATGACTCGAAACCTAAGTACTTAATCTTTTATCTTATAAAAGTTATTTAAAAGGGTACTTAATCACTTATCTTAAAAGAGTTATTTAAAAGAGTACTTAATCACTTATCTTAAAAGAGTTATTTAAAAGAGTACTTAATCACTTATCTTAAAAGAGTTATTTAAAAGGGTACTTAATCACTTATCTTAAAAGATTTATTTAAAAGGGTACTTAATCACTTATCTTAAAAGAGTTATTTAAAAGAGTACTTAATCACTTATCTTAAAACAGTTATTTAAAAGGGTACTTAATCACGTATTTTCCGCACGGAGCCTAAGTTGTTATCCTTGTAAAATATAGATGTTTCTTTCTTTTTTCTTAAAAGAGTTATTTAAAAGGGTACTTAATCACTTATCTTAAAATAGTTATTTAAAAGAGTACTTAATCTTTTATTTTAAAAGAGTACTTAATCTTTTATTTTAAAGGGTTATTTAAAACAGTACTTAATCTTTTATCTTAAAAGAGTACTTATAATCTTTTATCTTAAAAGAGTATGTGATCTTTTATCTTAAAAGAATCCAATTTGGTACAAAAAACGATAGATAAGACCTCGTCATGCATCAGGAAATCTGATAATGAATCCTAACTAAGTTGAAATGATATTGATAAATATAGTACTTCCACAATAAACCAACTGATTGGTAACACGACAATAAAAGTGGTTTACCATCCCACTCGTGTAACCCAATCAATCAAGTCAAAAGAGAGGTCAAAATGTCAAAAACGATTTTTTAATCAAAGGTATAGAAATCAATCTAGGGAAGGAAATTTTAATCTGCGGAACTTAATTCTTGGCGGACTGACCTAGTTTTCATAGTCCAATTCCACCTTTGTTGGAAGAGTCTCATTGATTTGTTAGTCGTTTGATATTATTTTCTGGTTTTCTGATAATTTTCTTGATATTTGACCATCATATCAATATAATAAAATTTTCGTGGAGTTAATTAAGACTAAAAAATAATAATAATAGGAGATAAAAAATAATATTGGCCCCTTTGCATCCAGCAAGAATAAAAATGAAATGAATGGAGTTTTACGTCCTACTTTTCTGCACCTATATGGGCTAATTGATGACGGGCAAACGCCATGAAGTGTGCAATGAGGGAAATTTTGCCTGGACAGCGGCATTAGCCTGCTCTAATTTTCGATTTCCAACTGTCGAGGGATTTTTAACGTGCACAGCCAATAGCACACGGGGCCTCGGTTTATTGTCCCATCCAAACGACTAGACGCTTTTCCATGTCAGTCCCTCCTACCTGCATCACTGACAGGGGTTGAAAAATCCGAAGGCATCATCTCGACACATGCCGGGATTGAACCCTGGACCTCCAGGTTAGCGAGCAAGCGTCTAACTCACGTAGCCACCGCGGCTCCCTCCAGCAAGAATAGGACCGATTAATTTTTATTTTGCCCGAATAATATTGGCATTAAAACTTTTTCTATTTCGTCCATTCAAGTCATTCCCATTAAGTCGATCAAATATTTGCTTTAGTTTTTTTAAAGCTCTATTTCAGCTGTTCTATAGTCGTTTTAAGAATTAAAAAAATGTTTAGTTCTCAACAAATAAACAGTAGACTTATACGTGATCCTTGAATGACATTGAGTAAATGTGGTTTGATATACATAACACATTTCTAATGGAATACAATAACTGAAAGAGTGTCGATTGTTTTAATTCTGTACGGTGACAAAAAAATTGTATATAAAAAAATAATCGTATAAAGTTAATACTGTATAAGAGAATATTATACTATATACAATTTGTATTAAAACGTCATGTATATACATTTTTTTTTTAAGATAAGATTATTTTTTACCAGAATCTGGTGCCTCTTCATGTTCCTTTAGCAACGGCTATCATTTCATTTCATTACATTAATCCGTTGCTATCATGATAAGACTTTCTCGTCATTAACTTTGATTGGTCGAACGATTATTGTTCGACCAGTTATATTCCTTGTAACAAATTATTGCGGGAAAACTTTCGAATGACCAGACGTCAAATTTCTTGTAGCAAATTTACCTTGTGATAATCGAGTCTCAACGGTCATAAATTGAATGTGACGTAGTGTTTTTTAAACGAGGTTATTAGTTGTCAATCCAGCAACGGTAGATAATGCAAATGTCTAACGTTGCTGAAGGAACATGGTGCCTCGTGGGTACTAGATAAGGTTGGCGTTGAATGGTTTAGCGATCATTTTCTCACAATTCCAATCGACCAAACTGTAAACCAGTACGATGCCAAGATCTTTGACTAGGACGACTATATGGTGGAAAACATCATCTTGGTATAAAATGGCCTTGTCCTCTTTTATCACCCTTTTAAAGTTCAAGTATATACATTTATAATTCCTTCCTTGTTGATTTGTCAACAGATTTAAAACTATATATTTATCTTTCAGAAAATGAAAACTTAAACCCAGTTAAATCCGAAAAATCCACACATCACGAGAAATCGACGGTTCAGGGATCGCAGACGCCTGACGACGGTACTGGCTGTTGTGACATCATGAATCCACTGTTATTGAATGGTACTCCGCAAAATTTACGTCAAGTGAACTACCAGCGGGTACTACTCAGTAAAAAACGCGTCATTAAAATGTTATGTGTCGTGGTATTGGAATATTTTATATGTTGGACTCCCTTGTTCATAATCAACACATGGACTGTTATGGATTACATGAGTATCCGCAGTAGTCTGAACTTACTGACAAAAGCGCTCTTACTGTTATTAGCTTACATTTCATCTTGCGTTCATCCCATAACGTACTGTTTCATGAACAGAAGCTTTCGTCAAAGTTTTGCTACTGCATTTAGATGTTGTCCCGGACCCTTTTCAAGGAGTGGTAAATCCATGGCGTTAGTGAGTGAAACTTCTCAGGTTCGTCATCAGAAGCGGATTGATGCTACTTCTACTGCCCAAACATCGCTTCGTGTTGTATTCCAGAAGAAACCTCGAAATTAGTTGACTTTGATGGTGTGTTTTAGTGCATGGAAATGGTGAAGCTTTACGTGCTTCTTTTAAGCGCCTGTTCAGGCTAACAAAGACAGACAACTTCATGCATCTGCAACGAGGCATGGTGTAAGCGTTCTGCTTTTCGATTTCTACTTGTGAGGGATTTTAAGGTACAGAGCCTTGGCTCATCAGAAGAGCTGGTCGCTTTTCAATGTCAGCTCCTCTGGACAAGCACCACTGTCATAAGGAAACGGGTTGTGGTGTTTTTATAACGTAACTTTTTGATGTTGTGCTTGAAGTGGAATGGCCAAGAAAAAACCTTTATTCCAATTTTCTTGTCAGAACAAATCAACAGAATCGCATTCACTACGCAGAACATGACTCCTATATGGACGCAATTTAAGGATAAGCAATTAAGCACAATTCATTTTTTAGAAATCGCTTTAAGTACAATTGGTAACTTTTTTGTTCAGGAAAAAATCTGACCTTCCCTTCAGAGTATAGATTAATTAAGTTTTCGGGACCGAAAATAAATCGATGTCTTTCTTTATTATGTCTACGTTTATGATCGTAAACTGTTTTGAATGCGTTGAAACCTCTACCCTCGACATAAAAATTCCATTAACACTACAGACTGAAGTCTTGTCTAGCGGAAAATGCATCGATAATATTAAATGGATTAATGTGCTTTAACTATATTTCAATTGTAAATTCTGTTATATATTTGTTAATGTTTACATCATTATTCAATAAAATAATTCGTCAATATAACTGTTAATCTTCTACTTGTCTCACTTTGGTGGAAGTATTTCACACGCAATTTAACCATAAGAAGAAATGATATGGATATGTCTCGCATTATCTTAGTATGAAGGAACTTATGAATAAAGAAATTGGAAAAAACAAATGGAAAGCCCTTCATCTAACCAGTCACTCGTGTTTATGTGGTAAAGCCATGCAAAATGGATCCATTAATATTGAATTACCAGCATGTGCCAAGAATGAGAATTTACATTGCTGTCGTAGTGTGACACCAAATGCACATTTGACGGCAACACGTAATTGATTCCATGTACATCCGTTTGTTTTCCATTTCTGATCCGATTTAACTGATGGTTACCTTCCTCTGCTTGTCAGTTTATTTTTGTTGCAGAGAGTTTTTGTTACAGGTTTTGACAAGATTAATCGACTTGAATATTTACTCTTTAATGGTTTTATATCCATAGCCGTAGGAGACAGGGGGGCAGGAGGGGGGGGGGGGCGCAACTGCCTCCCCAAATAATATGTTTTCGAGCAAAAAATCCACAAAATCGGGCAAAATATCATTAAAATTCGGAAAATAAGTCGATCTGCCCCCCTGTTGAGTTGTGGGCCCCTACGGCTATGCTTATATCTTCGGATTTTTCAACCCGATTGACGGAGAGTCTTGACATGGAAAAAGCATCATGTTGTTCAGATTGGACAATGAGGCTTTGGTCACGCATACGTTTGTAATTGTACGTTAATGTCCGTGTTTTTCTATCCATTAGTTGAATACGTAACTGAATCCAATAAAACCTGCATAGTTTCGCATTCGTTTAACGTACACGTACGTATGTGTGACCACGGCCTAATATGTACGTAAATGTCCGTTTTTTTTTCTCTACGTCAGTTGAATACGTAACTGAATCAAATAAAACCTGTATAGTTTCGCATTCGTTTGACGTACACAATTCTGTATGTATGTATGTGTGACCAATTTTTTAACTGAGGCAGTGCCTCGACTAACACTGTGACTAGGCGGCAGCGCTGCCGCCCAGGGGCGGTATTCTGCCGCCCAGTGAACACAAAAGTCAGCCCCGGTCGGCAGTCCTATATTGTTAGAATATCGCAAGCAATCGAAATTCTAAATATAACTAACATAACATAACAGAAATAAGAATAATATTTTGTTTCGGAATAATTCTTCTGTTGTTTTTTTCGCCGTGTTTAGTTTCAAATAAATATCAAATATCTCCACACTTCATAGAGACTATTTGATGTCTGTTTCACTGATTGCATTTCCGGCGATCTAGTTTTCAACTTCGCCTTTTCAATTAACTGCCGCCCAGTAACAATTCCTTAGACGAGGCACTGACTGAGGCCCCGTGTGCTACAGGCTGCAAGATCACCCGACAGTTGGAAATGGTTCCCTAATTAATTATCTGAGCACATACACAGCATCTTTAGTGGCAAGGAAATATGAATTGTTGATGACAACTATATCACGTTAATGCAATGGTCGGCGACAAGAAAATGAATAATCCTAGTCAATGGGAGTGAACTCTAGTGAGTATATAATGATTATTTCTACAATTGTTGGATTCTATAACCAGTTGATCCGATTTTAATATGGCCATAAGACTATTTTAGCTACTTGGGGACAAGATCGTACGGCAAGAATGCCAGAAAGGGTAAAATTCAAAAGGGGGTATCAACTAAATCACATTGCATTGAAAGATTAATTTCTGGAGAGTTTCTGACCGCCTCAGTTGACCTCGCCTATCAAGACCTGATATCCATTTAAAGGAAGTAAACAATTAAAATTGCGACTGAAACTTTGTCATAGACAATCATTTTTAATGAATATTGATCATGGCAAGGGTGTAAATTCAAAAGCAGCAAGACACTCATACATTTTGAATACCGGTACAATCTTCTGGCGTCTATTAGGATTGCGAACACAATAGGATTCTTTTTTCAATTGGATGTCGGTGGCACAACACAAGACTTTAAAATTCTTTGCAATTCAGGATGAAAGGTAACTTTTTTCTTGTAATGTTGACGGACAGACCGGCGGACAGACATTACGATGCTATAAGGCCTATAAGTATAATGTATAAGATATCCTTATCAGTTCTTGGAATGTAGGTATACCAAAACAAAAAGTTCACATTTCGCCTGGAAGCACATCTTGAGTGTCGAAATTTGGAATTTCAGAAAGGTTTTTCGGAGTTGAGACCCATTCCAACGATTTCATAATTGCATCTACCCTTTTTAAACGGGATGAAACCTTGGCTGACAGTATAACTCGCCTTCCGTTTGTTGTTGAATTTGGACGCATTACTGCTGTCGATCCGTCAAGGTTGATGGTTGGAATTTCCATGGGTGGTCGTTCCGGAGGATGTGGTGTCAAAGACGTCTTCTCGTGGTTTCTGCCCCATTTGTTGTTTCCACTATGTACATTGCTGCTTGTGTTGTCTATCGGGTTCAGTTGACTGCGTCGTCTTGTGGAATGCGATCGTGAAATCGGAAGGGATGGAGGTTTCGGAAGAGGGTAATTCCTCCTTTCCCTGGAGGAGATATGTTTGTCAAGACAACTTCGCGTCACGTTATCATTTTCAAAAAGTTTTTTTGACGGATGATTCGTTGACGATGCCCTCCGCAATGGAGTAACACAAGGGCTAAAAGATAATCCACTTTTTGGGGTTTTCACATTAATTTGAACGAAATCATTGAGCACAGTTTCTTTCTCACGTAAGAAATTATTTAACATTTGTCTCCTTTGAAAATCTATTTTTAGTTCTTCTCGTTTTAAGTCCACACCGAATCGGACCAGGCTTGGAGTCGCCTCGGGTAATTTTTTTTTTACGCATATTTTTCGAATATCTTCTGTATTCATTGTTCCACTTTGATCACTCGGCAAAAAAATCACCATGAAATAAAACTCTCTTTCATTTCAAGTCGCAACTTGGACTAAAAACATAATGCTCCCAGATACGCCTTGAATATCCCCTTCAGTATGCGACCAATCTTTAGCATTCCCCCGTGAAAGCTTGCTTAATACAAGTTCAACTGTATGCAAAATAATCCGTATACAAAAAAAAAACTAAAAAAAATTATATACTTCTTGAAAAATTATATTTATCCCGCTACCTTCGGTAAGGCCACTTAATATTCAAATAATAACACATAATACCACTACCGATGAAGACCATCAGATGACTCCGCTTCCAAATTCTAAATGAAGTACCTTTTTCACATCCTTAGGCTCTACATTAGGAAGATCCCCTTTTTAAAAACGTACACCAGTTCAAAGTTACATGCCTAGTGACTGAGGTAATTCAAATCAAACCCTACTGTTTTAAAATATATCGCTCTATTTAACTAGAATAATAGAGGTATGCCGATACGATCATGGGTCGGGTATCAAGTTTAGGATTTTAATTATTGTTTAAAGTAAAAATATATTGTTGAGTGTTGATTAAAATAGCATTACTATCAATACATGCTATATTGGCTAGGGATATACAGATATATTTGGTCTGTTTTTCGATTAACTCAACAAACTTTGCTTTAGTCTAATACGCACCCCGGTTTTATACTTTATGGTACATGTACGTTATTACTAGGACACTTTGCATCGACTTAGGTTAAGCACTCGCTATTTCTATCTTAAATGTTTTAAAGTGGTTTTTCTGGTCTTCGTGATTGTGTATATAGCTCAGAGGGAATATCAGACAGGACATCAGTAGAGAAATTGGTAGGAGTTAGGTCAAAGCCTCTGCCTATTATATCTAACCACAAAGTTATTTACGTTTATGTACATGTAGGTCTGTCTACAAGAGCAAGAAATTCCAATTCAAATAAAAGACATTGAGACAGAAGAGTAAAGTATGTTATATTATGCTAACAATAATGACAGCTGTTTTATGGTTTTTCCAGACGACATCTCAGGTTAGAATCGTGAGTAAAAACTAAACCAGTCGAACCAGGAACTGAAAATTAAAAGATCATCCATAGTAATCGTTCATAATACAATGATACATGTATAATGGAATGACTCAACATTCAATCATTAATGCAAAGAGTCTAGTTGTTCGTATGTGACAATGAATCGAGGCACCATGTTGTCACTGCTGCCACAGCGATATAGCTATAAAAACTTCTTGTTCCCATAGGTTGTTCCCAGATAACATGACGTGGTCTTGTGGCCGGAAACATCAATGTGAACTCCATTCTTTTTCAACTGTGCAATAGGGAACACATTATTGATACAATATTGCATAGAGTTCTTCATCACCGTACTGTATCTGGACTTGGAAAACTGCTTGGTACATTGCGAATTAGTTTTCCGTAACGATAATAAGAGCGACCAATTACTCACGATGAGGAGTAGCTATAGAGTTCAGTACAGCCCACCCAGTAACATCCACTAATTCTTTTTTCATAACAGAACCAATTGGTTGAATAATTTCAAACTGACAATTAAAAACTTTACATATTTCATCAGATATACCGCCTAGGTATTTCACACTTAGTTTACCATCCGCATGAAGTTGGGTTACCTTTGGAAAAAAACAATAAGATTATTTCTGCGTTGTTGGTGACGATTTTAGATTACTCACTGCAAGTAATCTGAAAATACGCAACAGTGGTTTGACGCAACGGGGCATTTTATTGCTATGGTAATATAACAAAAAAAACAAAGGCATTTATCTCTCTACGTTTGTTCATTGGTGGAGCAAGCATTTATCATCTCTCTACGTTTGTTCATTGGCGGAGCAAGCCTATTGGAGCTGGGGTGCGAACATGGGAAGGACTAATTTGTGCGGGGATAACTGTTGGGTTGGAGAATATGGAGAGCCAAAACACAAGCCTCCCTCCCTCCCAAAACGGCCGACTAACCTAACCCGAAATAAAAAAAAATTACAGGAATTCTCTGCGATAACAGCCTTGAAACGCGAAATTTTCTTTCGAGATCGCCCTTCTTGTATATTATTTTTGCGATGAGATATTCAAATGTGAACTGTTTACCAACCTTCATTGGAGTGTTTCCATCAACATAATGTAACACAACTTGGACTTTTTCAGTTTTCAACCAGTAAGGATGAGTTTCACCAGTATATACCAACAACACATTCTGCATTACTTCCAATGTTTTATCTTCACTGTAATGTAAAGGTAAAGGATCTTTCGTAATCGTATAAGGCGTTTATCACACTTAATCGTTGCTTCCACAAAATGATTCTTGTCATTAACGACTATCAACCGCCCTTTGCAGACCATCACATCAATATTCAATATATCCAATCAGTGATCACTGAAGGATGGTAAATGTCCACTTTTTCAATTTCGTATTACAACCCTCCTGCCTTCCGGTTGAAAAATCTTTGTGAACTTTATGCAAATGTAAACAGATAATTCAAACACTTTCTTCCACCTTAAATTATTTTTATGAGCTCTGAGAAGTTACTCCTCTACCAATGAAAATTAATGACGAATTATTAAGTTGTGGAAGAAGTGAAAAACGCACCATGAGAATAGCACCCTCTAACACCTTTTAACGATAACTCTTTTAAAGAGTCAGCTACTAATGCTCTTGAATTTGCCATTCTTCGTACGTGATTTTTGATAAACGGAATTGACTTGCTTGTGCGCATTTTCATAACCATACTTTGGCTACTTTTGCTACTTTGGACTAAGCATACCCAACCATTTCACTTATAAAATCAAATACACCAAAAAATGAAATGTTAACCTTACCCGTCAATATTAAATTTTGCAGTCATCATGCTCATGTTTCGATCGATATTCCCTTCTCCATACCCTTCATTTTGTAATGATAGATTAAATCTCTTCATGATCGATTCCAGTTTCTCTGTAAATCAACGTATTAATGAAAGATATTGAAGGGAGGTTGATGGTAAATGGAAGGATAGCACATGCCGTTTACGAGCTCATTCAATGTCAATTCAATTCAATTCACCTATAGCTTTCATTTGTACCATTCTGATAACCCCGAAATAATATGACGAATTAATGCCTATAAAAGTTAACGGCTAGATATTTTTAGTACAACTTTTCCAATAATTTTAGGGACACATTTATCATATTTTGGTTTTGCATTAATGCAAGCATCTAGCGAGCCCAATATACCTAAAAATATATGTTTCCCCTAAGTTGTAAATTCTAGTCTAATGTTTTGAGCTCAACATTTCAGAATTGGGACTATATACCTTGATACACCCTCAATTCTTCGCGAATGTCGGAATGGTAATCAAACAAGTACAACGGGAGACATGTCGAGCCCTGCGCTTGCATGTAATCATTAAATTACAATAGAATTTAACACCTATTGATTGTAAAAGGCAAAAATTAATTGATCTTGCTCAATTATCTATGACACCTTTGATTTTACCGATAATAGTTGACCCAATAACTCCAGCGATCATGACCACGTGAGAACGGTAATGGCTAATTGCATAGAGGTTTTTTAAAGTGGATCTTGACCAAATTTATAGCAAACAGCGGCCGATGTGCGGTTTTCAGGGTTGGCCGGTTTTCAGGTACAAAATTCAATGAATCATAGAGTGTTTAAATCGGGACTTTTACATTTGGCCGATATTCAGGGGAAACCAGTCTTCAGGGTGTGCGGTCTTCAGGGTTTTCACTGTAGTTAGTCTCAAATACTGATTAAGTATTAGCATGGTCCCGACATATCATTTCACAAATATGCAAAAAACAGAAAATACCTTAATATGCCTTTCTGCTTTAAAAATATGTAACTTACTGTGAAAAGTTCCTTCAGCGAACAAAATACAGAACAAGACTATGATGGCAACTGATCGCAGCATTTTTGGAATGATCCTACTAGATTGGTTTCTAGGCTGTTATATAGAGTTGGTTTGTTGGTAAATAACTGATAACACAGACTAGGTAGTTGTTGGTAGATAACAAGCTAACGTCCTCTTCCAGTAAACTGATAACACGGATTAGGAAGTTGGTTGGTTGCTTCCAGTAAACTGATATTACAGACTAGGTATTTGTTGGTAGATGAAAAATTAACGTCCGCTTCCAGTTAACTGATATCACAGACTAGGTAGTGGTATATGACAAGTTCACTTCCAGCAAAAGCCAATGTCACAGACTACGAGCTGTATACAATATTTATGTGTGATAAGATAGTTAATTGTAATTTTTAAATTGACAGTTGTTATCTGTAAAGTGGGCGTGGTTTTAGTTTGAGTACATTAATATGACCCCCACGTAGAAACTATTCTTTGTTCTGTTATTTCTGCATGCCCAGTCCAGGTTTTTCAGTTCATAGGTACTAAATATATTTTTTTTATACGCCCACGTAAAAATACTGAAATCACGAAGGACAAATTTCACTGGTAATTAGTCAAACACATGCGAGATCAGCTGATATTCGTTAGAACAATTCTACTTTATTAATATTAAGTCTTATATATGAATAACTTTATAAAATTAATTATTACAATAATAACAAAATATTTTTACTGTTAAAATAGTGCTCAATACATTAAATGTAGAGCGATATATAGAAATAGAAAATTTCTAAAATTAATTATTATGAAGCTCTTTAATTTGCAGTACTGTTAGCAAATAAAAAAAACTTTCAGACAGCTAGAAGATTGCGTATGTTACTTTGCCTGGCAAGTTATTTTTATATATTACCAAAAGATAGTAACGTCGCTATTTATATGTACTGAATGTATATTTTATTTGAATGTGTTGAAAATAGTATTTAAATTGACTGTATATGTGACAGAGTCAGACTATTTCATGCTATTTTAGTCTTATCATAATCACTTAGAGCAGCAAAGAATTTCCTTACGTAGTCATGTTAACCAGTACTTTTAATTCCTTCATAATTTGTAATTAGACTTTGTTATCCAGTCATAGAGCTAAAAAGAATTTGCCATTAAGGTGAAGGTCAGAGTACACGCTTTCATGAATACTGATAGAAAATGTGCTTGCATCAATTCTTAGGTTTGTTTTTATTGTTTATTCAATTATATGTAATAGTTTTGTCTAGATAATGCCAACATTATATTGCAAAATGTTCTTAGAATGCATTAATAAGGTGCTAGTGTTATGTCATGTAGCAAAATGTCCAAAATTTCGTTTTTAAGTTCTAAAATAGACTCTTTCGTGGAGCTCAAGAGGTCACGTGACCAAGAACTTTCTGGAATTTCGAGTTTTAAATATGTTTGTTCATAGTAATTCCAAACATATTATTCTTTATATCTGAACTTTGATACAGAGGGTTAATATTATGCATTGCTTCTTTCCTGTATAAGGTATTGTATGTGTGACAGTTGTTTATAATATTGTTCATGGTGCATAGTGTCAGTGAATATATTGGTTGTCATGCAAATGGGATTTAGGAGACAAGGCGCATAAGGGAAAAGCTTATAGTATGCTCTAAAGATATAAAACATCTAGGAGTTAGTTTTATTACATTTATTAATCATATATTACATTGTTGCTATAATGGTACAAAATATATCATGGTTAAATATTATGTTAAATCATAATCTTTGAATATTACATTACTAAGGAGAGCTATGGATGAAAGTAAAGCTGTTGTCTAGAGCATTGTGCTAACGTGATCAGTTGAAATCATATTCGTATCAATATCAGATTATCTGTATGTCTTGTAAAACATTTGTATTATTATTTCAGATGTTCCATGTCCTTTGTCGTATTCCACCTTTTTTGTTCACACCTTTTTTTGTTCACTAAATAAACTTTAAGACACATCAAAAATTATCTTTATTTCTGAGTCAGAAATGTCACTAGGTCACAAAAATGGCGTCGCCGATAGGATGTGTCAAAATTGTGATTTAATAAAAGGTGGAATGCACAAGTGGACCACAGAAGAAGCAGAAGTATAGTTTAGATAATAGTTTTGAAGATAAGTTAAGATATGGCATCAGGAGGCAAAGAACTAAGATCTGGTGGTAAATCAACAAGTTCTGAAACAGAAGAACCAAATGATGAAATTGAAGATTTGCGCAGTCAGTTGGAGAATCTTAAAGGTGCACTGGAAGATGTACGAAGGAAAGATTCCATGGCTGAACCAAAAATTGTTTTTGCACCTCGTGAACGTAAAGTGGATAAGTTTTCCGGGAAAAAGGATAAAGGATCTGCCACGGTATACGAATTTATGGAGGAAATGCAACGTTGCCTGAGATCAAGACCATCTTCAAAGGAAGAACAAGTTGACTATTTACTGCATCAATTAGAAGGACCAGCTAAGGAAGAGCTTAGGTATAGACCTAATTCGGAGAAAAATGACACTAAGAAAATATTTGATGTTTTGATAGAAGTATTTGGTGAGAGATCAAGTGCGACAGAATTGCTAAGTGATTTTTACCAAACCAAACAGACTGCTCAACAATCTTTGCAAGATTATTCACATGTTTTAATGTGCAAGTTGGACAAAGTTTTTAAAGTTTGCACAGAAACTAAATTTAATAGAAATGACATGTTAAGGGATCAGTTTGCGGAAAATGTCAAAGACGCATGGTTGAGAAGAGAATTAAAGAAAAGAATCAGAGACAGACCTGAAATCTGCTTTTCCGACTTGCGAGAAGAAGCTATTCTATATTCCATGGATTCTGATAAAGGAGAAAAACCAAAAAATGATTCAGTCTATGCTGTTAGACCAAAAGGTGATGAAAATACGGAGTTGAAAGAAATACTTCAAGAACTCAAAGCTGAAGTGAAGTCTTTGAAAGAAGAAGTCAAAGAAGTTAAAGAAAACAAATACAAGAAATCTCCGAAAACTTGTTACCAATGTGGTAGACCTGGACACTTTAAAAGGGATTGCCCAACAAACAATGGAAAATCTGGTAACATCAACTCAACAAGATTAAAGGGGACAGAACCCTACATGATTGGTGAATGTAGTGAGGTAGAAATTGGTTTTGAAGGAGGCTCTACAACAAAGTTACTGTTGGATACGGGTTCCGGAGTAACAACTCTTCCAGAATCTTTTTATGAGAAGAACCTGAAGCACATACCACTTATAAGAGACAATTTTGTTTCATTAAAGGCAGCTAATGGTTTGGAAATCCCATATATTGGTTATATCGAAGCTGATGTAAGAATCCCAACTCTAAATAAAACTATCAAAGGCCGGGGTATCCTAATTCTAAAATACACTGGAACAGAACAATCTTGCCAAGGGGTACTGGGTATGAATATAATCGGGAATTGTCCTGAATTACTGCAGAACACTATCTATTACAAACAAAACAAAACTTGCAATCGAATACAGGCAGACATAACCGGATTCGCTCGTGTTGCGGGCAGGGAAGATGTTTGTCTACCTGCAAACTCAGTCAGTACAATAAAAGTGATTGGACCCAATAGAAAAGATATAGTGAATCGTCAGATTTTAGTTGAACCTTTATGTAATAGTGGTTTGATCGTTGTCAATGGGCTGTCAAATATAAAAGGCAACTCTTTTCCAATAAACATAGTAAACTTTAAAAACAGTGATGTTTGGTTGAAGGGAAACACACGTATAGGAAAGCTAAGTGAGTGCGATGTAGAAACTGTTTCAAACTTTGAATTCTTTCAAACTGGGAAAAATGAAGAAACCATAATACATAAATGTGAGGTTGAAATTCCACAATTACCTGATATCCCAGATGATTTGCAATGTTCACCAGAACAAAGGGAGGCAATCAACAATTTATTAGAAGAATACTCTGATATCTTCTCACATGGGGATAAAGACTTGGGCTATACATCTACTGTAAAGCATAAAATATTAACTACTGATAACCATCCTGTATCCATTCCATATCGCAGAATACCACCTAACCAATATCAGGAAGTGAAGCAGCACATAGAAGAACTTTTGAATAGGAAAATTATTCAGCCAAGTTCAAGTCCATACGGAGCTCCAATTGTTGTAGTCCGAAAACGAGATTCATCAATCCGCCTGTGTGTGGATTATCGAAAATTAAATTTGAAAACTGTACGGGATGCATTTCCATTGCCACGAATTCAAGAATCGTTAGATGCTCTGCATGGCTCAAGCTTGTATTCAACAATTGACTTGGCGCAGGGTTTTCATCAAATTGCTATGGATCCTGAAGACCAACACAAAACAGCTTTTGTAACGCCTATGGGTTTATTTGAGTACACACGTATGCCAATGGGGTTAACAAATTCACCTGCAACCTTCCAGAGACTTATGCAACAAGTGTTCAATGACACAGTATTCCAAATATTACTCATTTATTTAGACGACTTAATCGTTTACTCAAAAGATATTGAAGAACATTTGAAACGTTTGAAAATAGTGTTTTCGAAGTTGCGAGAACATGGACTGAAGTTAAATGGGACCAAATGTCATTTTTTTCAATCAAGTGTTAGCTACTTGGGGTATGTTATTTCTAAAGATGGTGTTGCGACTTCACCAGATAAAATAGAAGTAGTGAAGAATTGGCCAAGACCAAAGACATTAAAAGAGCTAAGATCATTCCTGGGATTTGCCAGTTACTACCGTCGCTTTGTGAAGTTATTCTCATCTATAGCCAAACCTCTTTATGAACTTATTGGTACTATAAACAAAGAAAATTCTAATTCCATTACACACAAATTATGGACCGCTGAATGTAAAGATTCATTTGAGAAACTTAAGGAGAAGTTAACGTCCTCGGAAGTTTTGGGATATGCTGACTTTTCATTACCCTTTACACTGGAAACAGATGCTAGTTTTCAAGGACTGGGAGCTGTATTGAGCCAGAATCAACCTGGTGGAAAACGTGTAATTGCGTATGCAAGTAGGACTTTGAGACCTCCTGAGAGAAATGATGCTAATTACAGTTCTGCTAAACTAGAATTGCTTGCTGTTAAATGGGCGGTGACAGAAAAATTCAAAGACTATCTTTATGGTTCAAAATTTATTATTATTACAGACAATAATCCACTCAGTTATCTTCAATCAACTGCTAAATTAGGAGCTGTAGAACAGAGATGGGCAGCACAGTTAGCTCAATTTGACTTTACAATCCAATATCGTCCAGGAAAATTAAATTCTGCAGCAGATGCATTGTCAAGAAAACCAGTATGGGAGACAACTCTTTCTTCATATAGCACAAGCACTGGTTTACCTGAAAAATTAAGAGTTACAGCATTACATCAATTAATTGAAGACACAGAATCGCCACATTTTGAGCCAAAAATGGAGACCAACTGCAATTCAATTTACTCTTTGCCGAGTTATGATATGAAGGATATCGAAAAAATGCAAAAAGAAGATGCTATCATAAGCAGGGTATTACATTATGTGGTTGAAAATCGAAAACCTACCAGGAAAGAAAGATTTATAGAATCTAAAGTTGTCCTTCATATGCTTCGTCAAAAAGATAGATTATTATTGGAAAATGGAATTTTGTATAGAAACGTAGTAGACCCACAACAAGGATCCTTGAAGCAGTTAGTTTTACCAAAATGTTTAAAGGAAAAAGTCATTACCCTGTTACACAATCAGTCAGGACACCAAGGAGCTGAGAGAACTATTAATCTAATTCGTTCGAGATTTTATTGGACCGGTATGTTCCAAGATGTTTCCAATTATTGCAGACATTGTGAACGTTGTTGTTTAGCGAAAATGCCTTTTCCACGCGTAAAAGTGCCAATGAGTCATCTGATAGCTTCTCGTCCTAATGAAATAGTGGCTATGGATTATACTTTGCTAGAGAAATCCAGCTGTGGACGTGAAAATGTACTTGTTATGACTGACGTTTTCAGTAAATTCACAATAGCAGTGCCTACTAGAAACCAGACAGCTTATACAACTGCCATAGTTCTAGTTCGAGAATGGTTTCAAAGGTATGGTGTGCCTGAAAGACTGCATTCGGACCAAGGAAGAAATTTTGAGAGTAATTTAATTGCTGAACTTTGTAAAATCTACAAAATCAAGAAAAGCCGTACTACTCCTTACTACCCCCAAGGCAATTCACAATGTGAAAGATTTAATAGAACACTTCATAACCTTCTCCGATCCTTAGATCATACCCAAAAGCGAAAATGGCCTCAACACTTACCTGAGTTAGTTTTTGTATACAACTCAACAATACATGCATCAACTGGATTCACACCACTTTATCTGATGCAAGGTCGCCATCCAAGGTTACCTATAGACTTGTTATTCAACTTTGAAGAAGAAGAAACTGCGAAAGATTATATGCCTATTAATGATTACATAGAAACTCATTTAGAAAAACTGAAACTTGCTTACCAAAAAGCAGGGGAGAACGTTAAAAGAGAGGCATTAGAAAGGAAAAAGAGACATGATCCAAATAAAGATTCTTACATATTACAACCAGGTTCCCATGTTTACTTAAGAAATCGTGTGATAGGACGTAACAAAATACAAGATGCATGGAATCCCATTGTGTATCGTGTAATAAAACGCGTCGATGAAGATCGCCATATATATTTAGTTTCATCCGAAGATGGTGTAACTAAGATTGTAAACCGTGTCAATTTAAAACCATGTGCTCATAATATTTTAGGAAATGTGCAAAGGAAAACATGTGATAGTGTCAAAAAGTCACATAGTAATATTAGTTATGATAGTGATTCATCTGATGATGAGTGTGTTATTCTATTAAATGGCGTTATTGATAGGCCAAATATTTGCGAACAATTTCAGAATATAGATTCTATGGATCATGTGGAACAATTTCCTCAAAATATAAACAATGATGTAGACCAACCTGTAGCAGAAGGAATGAGTGATGAACCTACAGACACAAAATTACAAGATAACATTCGAAGAAGTCACAGATCAACTGCAGGGAGACACAACAACCCTTTCCATCTTCCAAAATCTGCTATTTCACGTTAAACTTGTTTCATGTGAATGGATTTTTGTGTTTCCAAATAGTTAACGTTTTACATTGCATTATTATTTTTTATTTTTCGTATGTTCTAATTTACAATTATTTCTTGTTTTAAACGTAACAAGGGACGTTACGTCGTAGCAGGGGAGAATGTGACAGAGTCAGACTATTTCATGCTATTTTAGTCTTATCATAATCACTTAGAGCAGCAAAGAATTTCCTTACGTAGTCATGTTAACCAGTACTTTTAATTCCTTCATAATTTGTAATTAGACTTTGTTATCCAGTCATAGAGCTAAAAAGAATTTGCCATTAAGGTGAAGGTCAGAGTACACGCTTTCATGAATACTGATAGAAAATGTGCTTGCATCAATTCTTAGGTTTGTTTTTATTGTTTATTCAATTATATGTAATAGTTTTGTCTAGATAATGCCAACATTATATTGCAAAATGTTCTTAGAATGCATTAATAAGGTGCTAGTGTTATGTCATGTAGCAAAATGTCCAAAATTTCGTTTTTAAGTTCTAAAATAGACTCTTTCGTGGAGCTCAAGAGGTCACGTGACCAAGAACTTTCTGGAATTTCGAGTTTTAAATATGTTTGTTCATAGTAATTCCAAACATATTATTCTTTATATCTGAACTTTGATACAGAGGGTTAATATTATGCATTGCTTCTTTCCTGTATAAGGTATTGTATGTGTGACAGTTGTTTATAATATTGTTCATGGTGCATAGTGTCAGTGAATATATTGGTTGTCATGCAAATGGGATTTAGGAGACAAGGCGCATAAGGGAAAAGCTTATAGTATGCTCTAAAGATATAAAACATCTAGGAGTTAGTTTTATTACATTTATTAATCATATATTACATTGTTGCTATAATGGTACAAAATATATCATGGTTAAATATTATGTTAAATCATAATCTTTGAATATTACATTACTAAGGAGAGCTATGGATGAAAGTAAAGCTGTTGTCTAGAGCATTGTGCTAACGTGATCAGTTGAAATCATATTCGTATCAATATCAGATTATCTGTATGTCTTGTAAAACATTTGTATTATTATTTCAGATGTTCCATGTCCTTTGTCGTATTCCACCTTTTTTGTTCACACCTTTTTTTGTTCACTAAATAAACTTTAAGACACATCAAAAATTATCTTTATTTCTGAGTCAGAAATGTCACTAGGTCACATATATTTTCCCATTTCTAGATGCTATCGTTATTTAATAGGCCATAGAAATAAATAGATTATTTAGCTTCTATTCATTAAGAAACAAATGGTATTGTTCGTATTCGATATTGCTCGTAGATTCAAATGTTGATATTTGGAATTGGGTCGCAACCATTCTGTGTCAAGTGTACCTTGCTCAAAAATAATTTTCGCACTTAACGAAAAGTTCAGGAGATGACCGCGTCAAAATAGCAAAGGTCATACCAACAGGGGTTAAAGCTTAGTAACTTTTTAAAAACTATATAAAAAATAAATATTCTGATAAGAAGCCGATTCCACTAAAATACAACTATCGTTTTCGATTTTGCCATTCTTGGACGTTATATTTGATTAACGTATTTGTCTTCCTTATAGGGATTTTTTTATAATAAGCAGATTATTAGTATAAATCTTTTTTTCCATCTGAACTGAAAACGACAGTTTCCTTGTGCAATATACTTCCTAGGAGATAAGATTATGACTTGTAAAAGGATAATAAAACCCAGCACGTAGTATCTTAAACCCGTAAAACAAACCCCGAAAACCATGTAAAGGCATTGGCAAGGCATGGGTAGCATATGATGAACTATTCATACGAGAAAGTAGATTAATAAATGAGCAAATATTTCATAATGAAATGTGGTATTAGGACTAGGTGTCTAGAAGAGTATAAGCTGGCACAATACCCGCCATAGCTGCTCAATATTATTTTGAACAAAATCGTGTTGTTTGAAATTTTAATTCTTCCGGCAACTCAATATACCGGTAGGCCTACTGGTCCATTGTGATGAAGACGTGGAACTTTCCAAATTTCGAATTGGCAATAAGTACATTAGAATATTTATTAGGTAGGCTACAACTATTGTTAACAGACTGGTATAATAATGGTAGGCTATCCAAATCATTGGCTTATTAAAAGTTAAAAACTATTTGATTACCAGTTACTTCCCTTGAAATGATGTGGCCTAGATTTTTATCTTCTTATTTTGTGTGGTTTTAGGTCTATATTTGGACGAAGTTTGGTAGCAATAGATTGGAAATAAATAATTTATTAATATGTATTTCATAATGGTCTATAAGAGTAAACACACCCTGTATGGTGCCACATTTGCTCAATTAGGCTACACTAGTTCAAGGAAAGTAATTGGTAATAAAATATTTTTTATTTTAATAATGTAAGTCGATATGGGCCAAGAATCGAACTTTCAAGCTTATAACAGAATGGACATGTTATGGCGTAAAAGTTCTCAAAAAGTTCTGGGTTTGTTGAAAAATATCCTTAAGTTTAAGGATGTAGCACCTTTAAACATTAAAGTCAAATGTCCCAATCTCTAGCCAAGCTCTAGTGTTGCTGCAAGCAACGCCCACTCTGATCGGGGAACGTTACCCATATGCGTTTACCATTGAAACACCGTTCATAATTAAAATGTTTATTGTTTATCCTTAGTTCCACACACGTGTAAATACAATTACAAACGTTATAGCATAGACGTTACAGGACTACTACAAGACTACACGAAATCTACACGACTACACGGTTTAGCTGAAAATATAATAAGGAATCATAAGATATTGCTCACTAGAAACGTAAATATAACACCAATGCCTTTGGTTTATAATAATATTTACATAACGTAACGACGTGCATATTACAGACACCAAGTAGGCCCACGGTCTATGATACAATGACAAATATACGTTAGTTAATAGTTATTTACGTTAATACGTTAAGCTAGCAATTGACCTTCCTTAAGTATAGTAATACTCTATGCGTTTTGCGTTATTAATATATATATTTGGGACTAAAACTTACAACTTATGAGGGGATATGGGGCGTTATGTATGCGTTCAATTAATTTGTATATAAAAACAATGGCGACGTTATTATTAAAGAAAGTTGCAAGTTCGTTTTGTCTTCATCGTTAAATTACTTAGGGTTGCGTTCGTTTCATACAAATAGGCCTACATGGGCTTATACATTCTGCCGTATCATCTAGGGTACGAAATGTCTATGTAAAAATTAGGCCTTCCCTTATTTAATTTTACAAGGTGTAGGCCTAATTCGAAAAGATAAATTAGACAATCTTCATTTGAATGATTGTGAAATAAGAACCAAAGTCCAATTCAAAAGGCCATAACAGTCGGTCGGTGTAGGTAGGTTTGGCTTTGTGCATTCATTATGTACGTGACGAGCAAGCAGACGTACTTATCTCAGTCGACAAGAAGTAGCCAATCAAAGTTGAGTATTGAAAGGTCAACTCGGGTCAATTTATATCGTGATGTGCATGGACTGTTTATGTTGATAAAGAATTATGTAAAATAGTCGCATTGAAGACATCAGAAGTATTTTTTAAAAACGGGGACATATCTACTTGTAAACGAGTATTCAAGTTAGTATTTACATTTATCAATAATCAATGCAATGTTTGTTTACAGTAGTTTTCGATGTCTGCAGACATTTTGTACAAATCGTGTTTAATTTTAGTAACGAAAAATGAAAGTAGAATGTATTAAAATTAAGAAATTGACAACAGGCACTTACTGAGAAAGCCGGTATTAAAATTCTTGATAGATTGTCATTACTTTCATCTCGAATTAGTTTAGCAACTGTCCATGTTTTCTTGGTCAAGGGAAGGACAGAGAAATTGTCATAATTGTCTTGGGAAATATGAAAGACGTTGGGTTTTCTAAACTTTTAGTTTTAGATTAGTGGAGACACTGAAAGTAAAATTATTAGGCCTAATATTCTTTGGATCTGTGTCAATTCCTTTGAAACTTTTTTAAATATTTTTAAAGTAGATTTTGCAAAGGTCTTATGTTTAAAGCAACTTCTTCAATGGTGATGATGTCATAATTGCTTAGTTAAATGGGATTGTAAGAACCATAGATACAAATTAAAAAATTGGAATTATGTAAATTGATGCTATCAGTGTCCCCAATACACTTAAAAAGTTAAAAAAAAACCTTAGATCTTGATTTTAAAGTATGCGAATTTGATAGTCTACTACGATACGGTCATCGGTAAACCTTGACCGTATACTTTGTCTACTATGCAATCGCTGTCGCTACTCTGTCTACACTCCTACGACAAGGTTTATGATCAAATTGTGAACAAACTATAAGTTGAAATCGGCAAATTTTGCACTTTTTGAATAGTCCAACATATCCACACTAAAGTCCATTAAAGTCAGCACCTAGTTCTGTTTATTGATAACACATTTTAGATCGACCTGCAGTTGGTGTCGATTTGACAATTTTTCTTAAGTAGCGCGATAATGGCATTGTGAAATTTGATTGGCTGCTATTTATAATGTATGCGCTGTGATTGGATGACTTGAACTGTCCCAACTATTGACTTCTAGAACAAGTCAAGCTGGACTCTGTATACGTAGTAAATCAGAGTCTAGGGCTGGACTAGCAAATTTGATAATTTTTCTATTAACTATTTTTGAGTTGTCTCCCGTGACTAAGTTCTGGAACCTGTATTTTATTTTAATCTTTTGTGTGTGTTTCAGGTAGAATAATTCCAGATTAGAAGATGGATTTAGTTTTAAACATCTGCGACCAGTATTTCTTCACGCCATATATTTATCCCGCTGATTTCAAACCAGATAACCCCTACCGCCAGATTATCTCCCTGCTAGCTATCGCTAATATTGGTGGTTATTTATTATATTTAATGGTTGCTTCGTTCAGTTATTTCTTTATATATGATAGAAGATTGACGAAACATCCTCAATTTTTAAAAGTAAGATCTTTTAAATTTTGTTTTGCTTTATCAGTCCTGTAGCCAGGATTAGGCCTACCCAAGGGGGTGTTAACATACTCAACTTTAATAGTTTCAATTCAAACAGAACCTTGGCTTAACAGTGCTTATTTGATTTCAGGGGGGTGGGGGAACCCCTCGAACTCCACCTGTAGTGGCTTTATTATATTTTATTATATTTATATGATGTTTTTATACGCCCACATGAAATGTGGAGCGTATATTGCCGTCACCCATGTCCGTCGGTCCGTCCGTCGGTCCGTCCGTCCACAATTGCTTGTTAACACTCTACAAGTCACAATTATTTACGGATTTTGACGAAACTTGCTGAAATTGTTTATTATCACCCAAGGATGAACCCTATTTAAAATCAAAAGAATCGGAAAATATTTAATATGAATTATTGCCCTTGTTCTTTAAAACGCGTTCGATTTTTAGCTCGTTAACACTCTACAAGTCACAATTCTTTACAGATTTTGATGAAACTTTCTGAAATTGTATATTATCACCCAAGGATGAACCCTATTTAAAATCAAAAGAATCGGAAAATATTTAATATGAATTATTGCCCTTGTTCTTTAAAACGCGTTCGATTTTTAGCTCGTTAACACACTACAAGTCACAATTCCTTACGGATTTTGATGAAACTTTCTGAAATTGTTTATTATCACCCAAGGATGAACCCTATTGAAAATCAAAAGAATCGGAAAATATGTAATATGAATTATTGCCCTTGTTCTTTAAAACGCGTTCAATTTTTAGCTTGTTAACACTCTACAAGTCACAATTCTTTGCGGATTTTGACGAAACTATCTGAAATTGTATATTATCACCCAAGGTTGAACCCTATTTAAAATCAAAAGAATCGAAAAATATTTGATATGAATTATTGCCCTTGTTCTTTAAAACGCATTCGATTTTTAGCTTTTTAACACTCTACAAGTCACAATTCTTTACAGATTTGGACGAAACTTGCTGAAATTGTTTATTATCACCCAAGGATGAACCCTATGGAAAATCAAAATAATCGAAAAATATTAAATATGAATTATTGCCCTTGTTCTTTAAAACGCGTTCGATTTTTAGCTTGTTAACACTCTACAAGTTACAATTCTTGACAGATTTGGACGAAACTCGCTGAAATTGATTATTATCACCCAAGGATGAACCCTATTTAAAATCAAAAAAATCGAAAAATATTTAATATGAATTATTGCCCTTGTTCGTTAAAACGCTTGTTGACACTCTAGAAGGCAAATCGATTTGAAAGAAACCTATTGAAATAATTTATTATCACACGATAATCCCTATGGATAATCAAAAAATATTTGATATGACTTATTGCCCTTCTTCTTTGAAATACATTCAGTTTCTAGCTCAGAAACACTCTACAAGGCAGAAGGATTTTGACTAAACCTGATGAATGCTGAACCCTTGATGAAATCGAGAAAAAAAAAATATTTAGACAACACTTAATTCAAGTTCTGTACGAAATGTAGGCCTATGACTACTGGTTGAATATTTCATGGTTGTGATGGTTGCTGTTTTCTGTCAAATGTTAATTTTGAAACAAAGCCTCCAGTGGGCGTATATTACCTTGCCTGGCAAGCTATCTTATTACATAACAGTACGGTAGTTCAAAAGGGGTTTTTGTAATGAATAGTACATTTATTAATTAGGCCTAAAGACAATTTTTGCATAACATTTACACATTTATATTTTCTGTATTCTAATATAAAAATAATCTTAAAAAGTGTAAGAAAAACCATGAATAAGCTTATCTGTTTAAAAAAATCCTCCCAAAACAGACATAATCATAGAGCTGTACATTGAATCAAATTATATTTTCTATAATTTCAGAATCAAATAGCACTAGAGATAGAATGTGCGTGTAAATCTATACCAATGATGAGTATACCTACAGTATTAATGTTTTATCTAGAAATACGAGGCTATAGTAAATTATATGATAATGTACATGATTGGAAATATGGTAAGTACCAGTATTTTAATATTAGCCTACTATCCCCCAGTCACTGGTTTTGTAGCTAATAAGGCTTATCACCAATTTCTCGCTGTACAAACTTTTAACTGGCGATTTTTTTGTTTGATGATAAAATTTATTCGATATCCTATATTTTGTCCAAAGATGATAGTTTTATGTCAATTATTTCTGGGTAAAATTTTGGCAACAAATTTTGGTGAAATTTCATGACGTGTAAACTGAGTCACCTATTTTGGTTGGTGCTATAAATATCAATAATTTTATATCTGAGCAGTGAAAATTATTATACAGCAACAAAAATTCATAAATTGTAAAGAAATACTGAAAAGAGTTGAAAACTGTAAGCTCATACATCAGAAAATGAAAAATTAATACACATAATTTCAAAGTTTTCCAAAGAATATAGAAAAAAATAAGAACCAACATGACTGATTGGCCTGGAATTCAGGAAACAAAAAACATGACAGTCAAATAATTTGTTGAAGCAAACATTCAAATAACTTCCCACATACAACTTTTGTCAATATCTTCATAAGATTAAATTTTGTCACAAAATCAATAATAAAAACCCACCATTTTGTCAAGTTTTATAACCAAAATGGGTTTTCACTGATTCAGGTGACGATACGATATATCTCTGACACGTTCATATAGTCGCTTTATCTATTTGGATTATAATGCAGTTTTCTAGTCTTAATATTTGTATTTGGTCCACTTACAAATAGTTTGCCTATTCCGATTGCTTGACATTTGCTCAACCAGCTTAGATGAAAACTTGTTGACCATGTGACAGATAATTCGTAACTTAACTGGGCACATACCAAGCATAATTAAACCATAGAAACACAGTTAAATCAAAGGTTAAACCACACCAACAAATAAGCTAGTTAAATGTGGAATAATATTTAATATAGATTATTTAAATAATTTTTTTTCAACATGACTTGAAAATCCTGCCATTAGTTCGGTTCGGTGAGCTTGACAACCGATTTGAGATTTACTGTTGTCCTTATACAGCAGGAGTACACCTAAAAGATTTTTCATTCTACACTGTTAGATTTTGTGTAAGCGAGCGATTGTTTCGTTCAATCAAATTTCGAAGCCTGCAAAAATATCTTGCTTGACTGTGAGTTCCCTGTAACATGGCTGAGGAATGGCTTAAGAAATAGAGTTTTAGATCCTATTTTTCTTCATCCAAAACATTCCTAGTTGACTTAACATATATATATGATTTTGTTACAGGATGGTTTGGTATAGTTTGGAGCATTGCTACGTTTATATTGTTTACTGATATGGCGATATACTGGATACATCGCTGGCTACATCTGAAACAAGTTTATAAACATCTTCACAAGTTACATCATAAATGGAAAGTCACGACGCCATTTGCTAGTCACGCTTTTCATCCATTGGATGGATTCGTTCAAAGTTTACCCTATCATTTGTATCCGTTTTTCTTTCCGTTGCACAAAATCACGTATTTGGTGCTGTTTGTTTTTGTGAATATTTGGACTGTGTCGATACACGATGGAGATTATCGTGTTCCCGCTCTTTTAAAAGCTGTGATAAATGGTTCGGCTCACCACACGGACCATCATCTATTTTATTCTTATAATTACGGACAGTTTTTTACTCTGTGGGATAAAGTTGGGGGATCGTATCGCAACCCAAGTGCCTACGAAGGCTGTGGACCGTTAGATGAAGTCATGAAGAAGTCGGGGAAACAAAATGGATTCTCGACAGCGAATGGCCATACCAATAAAAAGTCAATTTAAACTCTATGTTGAATATTTTGTTGTGTATTTGTGTGTGTCTTTGCTTATAGTTCCCGAGTGTTATTTTAAAGTTACTATGTCAAAAACACAAAGTTAGTACTTAAAAGATCCAAAACTTGTACAATACAGTATTGTATATCAATCAAAACGGCAACTTAAACCACAAATTGTTGCGACAGCATTTTCAGGTACTGGACTGGTAACATTTTCTGAAAATACAGGAACCACAGACATCTGACAAAAAAACTTTAAAGGTTTATTCAAATCTTGTTTATTGGAAATCTGGCAATGTCAAGGGAAAGGATGAACGATTTTTTGACGGTGTCAAATTATCCGAGTGTGCAGTCAAAGCACACTTACAGACTTTTTATCGCGACTGGGGCACTTCTAGCGGTCTTTTTCAGAGATTCTGTCGTAAATAATATGGCGCCAAATATACACCTGAAATTCAATTGGTTGACTTCAATCCAGGTCACGTCATATTATCGGGATGACCCGCACTCTAGTCGGTAAGCCACGTCAAGACGTTTTTCAATTTGACATGTTGTCGTAGGGCCGTTATAGTCAAAACATCGTTCAATGTGCGCTGGCCTCAATTTGTGGACACATACTTAATAGTACCGCTCAAAGTTATAGCTTGCAGAATTTAATTCTTTAACGGCAAATTTTCTGACAGACATTAAATTGAAGCAGAGTCAGAAATTATAGCCAGTTTATTGATTTCTTCTTAGATGTTTTTCACGAAATCCCTCTTTGAGTTGTGTAGTTTGAGCCCAGGTTTTCTTAGTGAAATTTAACAAAAGATTGGAAGACAAGATCAACAGATATGGCAAGGGTTGAGGGTCTAGGCTCTCGGCTCTCACGTGTGACTAAGGCTGGGCTTAAACATCCGATCAAAACTCTTTTTGAAACAACTATTCCAATTGCAATGGGTTAAAAATGAAAACCCTATGAGCCTACAATGGCATTTTAAATTCCTTGGTATAATCTTTGTTGAGTCTTTGTAAATTTATATTTTTGTTAGATATTTTCTTTTTTCTTTGTGTAATATTGTTAACGTTTTGTGACGTCACTTGGTAATGACTGCTTTATAGGCTCCTCAGGTATATATACCAAGTATTTATGTGCCCGGTAGAGCTGCTTCTTGTTTTTAAAGGGAAAAGTTAGAATTTAATTTATTGCTTGCATGTTTAGTACTGGTATTACTGGTAGATAAAATTAATGTATCCGAACCAACATTCAAGAACATTTAGACAAAAATAACAAATCTGTTTCTTGAATCTGATTTGTTTAGTCAGGCATCGAGTAACCTGATTGTATCCCATGATGACCTATATAGTAGTGGAAGGTGTAGCATGCAGATCATGCTAACTCTTTTTGAAATACCTGGTACCACTCTTTGGAGGAGTCTACAACTAAACAACTATTTTTCTTGATTTTGCCATGATTTGGATGTGATTTTGATCAGCAGAATTGTTTTGCTTGTATGGATTTTTATTATAAGTCAAGAGTCAAAAGTAATATTTTTTTAAACCTCAATATATAAAATTACTATTTATATTTTTTCTCGAAAATGATCCAAAGATATCTGCGATGTATTTCAGGGAATGAGAAATTCTATTTTATGAAAGAAATTATAATTGTTATTATTAAAGAATCTAAAATAAATTTTTAAGAGAAATGTTTCTTTTTTATACTGTTATTTCCTTGGCAACATTTTTCATATTTTCCTTGGATTACATCCACAAAAATTTCCGCTACTTCATGGTTGTTGAAAATTGTTCAAATATTTCCTGGGATGCATGTCAAAAGAATATATAAGTGGGCGTATGAAAATTTAGTTCTGAAATAACCTTTCTGCCAGCTTGTCTTTGGCCAATCCTCTTGGCAGTGCTCAGAACACTTTTAAGCAATTCCCTGATTTTCTTTGCAGTATTCAGCTTTTTCAACTGAAAATATAATAAAGGAAGCCTTCTTTTGCATGTGCGACACAGATAAACAATCCATATTATTTTTTCAAGTGACCAACAGCGTTACGACCAATTCTCAAATGAAAAAAAAAAGACTAAAATTTGAAGCCTGTACAAAAATTCATTTTTATTTTACATTACAAAAAACTACATTAGGTATATCAGTATATCTATAAATAAAACTACTTATCACACGATTTTAACAAACAAACAAGGTATTTTGATATTTATCAGGTGGTATCAAATACAAACAATAACAGAGCATCAATATCGTAAACAAACATAACAGAATAGTCAAAGGAAGTCTATTAAATTCTATGTGGGGTAGACAAGCATATTTTTTAACCTAAAATATATATTTAAAACCAATTGAATTTTTGGTGATATCACTAAAAAATAACATTTTCCTAGGGATCACAATTTTGTGTTTAGTTTGAGTATGTAAGCAGATTTTGATTCTTACCGCAACAGATCTGAAAATCTTTTAATTGAACACTTAATTTAAAATACTGATCAAAGAGTAAAGTATTTTTTTTTTCAATCATTTAGGCGTAGTTTACATTTCAGAAAATTTCAGTCACCAAAAAAAATCATTTGATGCGAAGATCATTTCAGACTGTCCAAGGCCAAGATGTACAGAACAATAAATATGCTGGTACAGTTCATATTTCAGTCCTGAAGCAATCATTGATTATTTCAGACTGTCCAAAAGGCCTAAATGTACAGAAAAATATGCTGGTGCAGTTCATATTTCCGAAAATTTCAGTCCTGAAGCAATCATTGATTATTTCAGAATGTCCAAAAGGCCTAAATGTACAGAAAAATATGCTGGTGCAGTTCATATTTCGGTCCTGAAGCAATCATTGATTATTTCAGAATATACAAAAGAGAACAAGAAACTGGCAGCCCACCTAATACATCATAATTAATTAAATATAATATATCTAAATGTATTTCAAAAATGTTCGATACAGATAAGGACTACTCGTATTAAGAGAACTAGGCACTTCAAACATCACTATAACAAATACAAACATATATATCAATAATGCTTAGATTTTTGGCAAATTTTTAACACAAATTCTTGGAACGAAATACATTTGACTGATTTTTAATAGACATACTAGATCTAATTGTATTAAGGAATTTAAAACTTTTCAATTTTTTTTTTTATGTGTTGGACAAACTGATTTGCAATGTTTCAATTTTCAGTAATCTGTGGTTCTTGTAATACCACAAACATATTGAAATTTTAAGGGATATAAGCAGAAGCCATAAATTGCCCAGATACACATAAGTGCTTACATGTGATAATTTTCATTGAAAATTGAAAAATAAGATTGCAATAAATCATCCTATTCTGATATGGTCATCAACAAAACAAAACAACATATAAACACAGAAAGAAAATCAAAAACAAAATAAAAATCTACCCACTAAGCTTATATCACTAAAAAAAAACTTTTCAAACTTTTATCAAAAATGAAAAAAAAAACAATAAAAAATTAATAATTGAACACTGCTGTGATTTCTGGATGAATTTCTTGATGAAAATTGACATCACCGAGTGATGACTGAGTGATGCCATGTCAAGCATCAAGAGAATCACCAAGGAATACCAGGAGAATTGAGCAGCTCATGATTGTGATGCAATATTTAAATAAATGATAAATAAAATATTCAGCTTGAACACTTTTAAGAATTTTAAAAAAGAACATAGATTGTAAATTGTAATAACAAAGCTTATTTTGTAATAACAAGACTCTAGATTTGTCATAAATTGTGTTTGGTAATTTGTAATAACAAAGCGTATTTTGTAATAACAAGATTCTAGATTTGTCATAAATTGTGTTTGGTAATTTGTAATAACAAAGCGTATTTTGTAATAACAAGATTCTAGATTTGTCATAAATTGTGTTTGGTAATTTGTAATAACAAAGCGTATTTTGTAATATCAAGATTCTAGATTTGTCATAAATTGTGTTTGGTAATTTGTAATAACAAAGCGTATTTTGTAATATCAAGATTCTAGATTTGTCATAAATTGTGTTTGGTAATTTGTAATAACAAAGCGTATTTTGTAATATCAAGATTCTAGATTTGTCATAAATTGTGTTTGGTAATTTGTAATAACAAAGCGTATTTTGTAATATCAAGATTCTAGATTTGTCATAAATTGTGTTTGGTAATTTGTAATAACAAAGCGTATTTTGTAATATCAAGATTCTAGATATGTAATAAATTGTGTTTGGTAATAACAAATTATAACTTGTCATAACAAAGTGCATTTTGTAATAACAAACAGTATTTTGTAATAAATTCAATTTTGAAATAACAAGCAGTATTTTTGTAATAACAAATCATACTTTATAACAAAAACAATAGTGAATACTTGAAATAAACTGTTATCTTGAAATTTCTGATACAAACAAATAAATAAATAAACAAACAAACAAAGGAAAAACAAATAAATGTACTCACATGATATAAATAAATAAATACAAAATTTTGCATAACTCGTGGCGAAATATTTTGCTTAGCTTTTTGGGAGTAAATTTTCATGGCACATGACACACAAATGAAATCTATATCTAGGAACACATTCTGTAATCTTTCACAAACCATACTATTCTTAGACTAAGCACATACTTTAAAAAAGCATCATTGAAATTTTTTGTTAGTCACAGGGAATTTCATTAACACAAAATTTCATTAAAAATTTGCATGTAGACCATAAGAGGTAGGGTTTGGATTTTGACAATAATTTTTAAAGCGCTTCATAATTTTTGCTTTTCTTCAATTTATCTGAGAACAAATAAATAACATTTTTAATATGCGAAATATGTACTAAATAAAGCAAAATAACTGTCATTTCATAACATTATTAATATTCCTTAATATGGACTCGAATAACAATTTCTGAAGACTTAATGTGTATGGGTATGGCATTTTTTTGAAGAAACAAGCCATAATTTCACGATTTTGTATAGCAATATCTATATGATTAATTTATCCTAATATACCTCAAATCTCTATTTCTGAAAACTAAGTATATACGGACATTTTTTTTAAAGAAACGGGCCATAATTTCTGGATATTTTTTATAGCATAACATCGATATGATTGCTAGGTATATGTATATAAATATAATTGCTATATTATGCAGTAATATTATGAACTGAATAACATATTATGTTGAATTATACTAATAAATAAAAATGGAGACAATTAAATTGGCCATAATCAATTGAGCGTTCCGACATAAAATATACAGGCCGTAACTGATATGAAACTGTATTTAGTGACATATAGTTGTAAGGGGAATTCATCACTGTTTAGTAAGGGTGGGGCATCTGCGTGTGGGGTTGGGTTGCTGTTTACTGCTGGAATTAGATCATTCTTCAGAAACTTAGCGCTGTTGCTGAAGAAACAATCAAATGATTTTTTTGTTACAGAATGACCTTATTTGGGCAATTAGGTCCGTAGGCCACAGCAAACATCCCTCAATCTTTCCCTTTCTTAAACTAATCTGTCAATAAACACAGTTTATGTATCTATATTCAAAATACTGTATAAATTAACATAGAATTTTAAAAATGTGCAGGCTTACATAAATTTTATGAAACCAAATTGTTGGCATGTTGCTGCACATTTGAAAAAATGATGCATAGTTAATTGGAAAAAGCTTGCTTTTGGATCTTAAAATAATGGGGTATTGATTTTTACTAATCACATTCACAAACCCAGTTACTGGATAAACTTTCTGTACTTATAGACATGAACATCAGGGTATCAAGCTGAACACTTTGATGGAGAAGCTAAGACTCTATATTATAAACAAAGGAAGATAACTCTAAATCCACTTCCTCTCAAGACACTGATGCTCTGTTTGTTGAACGGTTAAGTGAACTATCTCGTGACGGATTTTGTGACCCTGTGGTTTTAAAGGAGCTGTCTCGTGAATTATCTCTGGATTTGGATCTTCGCCGACTTCTGCGGAACAACTTCTTTAAGCTTCCTCCCAAAGATCGTGATTTTTTAAGATTTGGTGAGGCATTTCCTTTGGCTCGGACTAGCTCCAAATCATCTGAAAAATATACAAGAAAGATATAAAGATCCATTTACAAATGTCAAATTACAATCAAGCAATACCAAAAAAATAATTTTGACAGAAATATTTCTAAAAATAATTTTGACAGAAATTTTTCTAAAAATACTTTAATAAAAAATATGACATATTTTGAGTATTTATTCAATGCATAATTTTCCCCCCAGAGACATAATTTTATAAAAATATAATTTTATGAAATTTCTAACAATATATATCCAATATAAATTTTTTAAAGGTATAAAATAAAGATATTCTCTTATTTCATTTTTTACTACCCCATCCATAGAATTATATCAGTTCAAAACATGTACAAGAGCTTTAGAACAAATAATCTATTACAAAATTTGTTTTATATATACTGGATGACAAAAGAAACGTCACTTCTGAGCTTAAAAACTTAACAGATACTGGTAATTACATGTTCTAGGGTTAATGAACTCATTTAACATTTTACTGCTACCCTTTTTTTGACATAACCACATGACATTTCTTTTGCCTTTTAGTATATTTTAAGCATGCAATTTTTTTGTCAATAAATACTAAAATTATTCTTTATTTCAAAAGTAAGCTAATAATAATACAGCATGCAAAAATTATTTATTGTGCTATCTTTAAATAAACTCAAGTAATTGATGTAATAAGAATATTATCTAATTAAGAAAATACTCAAAGATATTACAAAAATACCAAGAAAATAAATCAAGAAAAACCAAGAAAGTTTGAAAAAAATACCTATAGACAAGAGATTAGAAAAAATACCAAGATAGTATAAAAAAAATACCATAGATAAGAAAAAATACCTAGAGAATAACACATATATACCAACACATTAAGAGAAAATCAGGAGCTATATGTATATTGAATAATCAAAGTATATGAGGTCAATAGCTATTTTGAATGGTTTTGTAGAGTTAATACAATACAAATATCAGTATCAAAAGGTATTATAATTGGCAATACAACAAAGTTGTTACCTTTGAGGAATAGTCAATAAAAAATGAGGAAAAGTTAAGCAATCATTCAGGAGAGTCTGATATAATTATTGACAATGGGTTGACCAAGGGAACTTTTGTAGGTGTTAAATTTTACTTTTCAAGACATTTCAGGGTGAATCAGTGTTTGAGATTTTCAAAGTCAAATGAAGACTTGCAGAGTACCATCAGGTGTTCAAATAAGGTACTTGTCTCTCAGCTAGTCATGCCAACAATAAACTTTTGTTCTCCCTAATGAGTTTAGATAACATTTTCATAACGAGATGTCATGTGACAATCTCAGTTGCACAGTAATATAAGGTGTTCGTAGGTGATGAAGTAATTGCACTCAATAGTAAACCACTATGTAAGTTCATGGTAAGGATTATGTATGAATAAATTTGGAAAAATGAAACATTTTGACAACCGTACTCAATAAATGTTGATCAAGCAAATTATCAAACACGAAAAAGATTAATTTTAGTTCAATATAAAACACGATGAATCAATGTCGATGATGAAGGTTAAGGTGTGATTGACCATTACCTCAAAACTTTGTATCAAGCTGAAAAGTCTGTTGGTGAAAAAAAAAAGCAAAATAGACCACAACAAAAAATAAACTAAATTTATCTTATATAATTAATCAATAATATCTATACCGGCATGTATATGAGGCATTAGAAAAAACATTATTGGTGGGTAGACATAGGAACCCACAATTTCTAATGGAATCCCAAAATTTTTCAACCACTTTGAATATAAACGATTCAATTTTGGCTCAAGGTGGTCTAGGAATGGTTCCGATAAAATTGGGTTATGTAAACGGTAATCGTTTTGAGAATGTTTTACTGCGCATGCCTCAAAAGTGACCTTGACCTTTTTCCTGCAGAATTTCGTCATTTCAGTACATTTGTTGATTACATTTAACTAACTTCTTCAAGAAGAGTTCCACAGATATCCATGCCAAGAATGGTTACCGTTTACACTACAACTGAAGAACCGTTATCAGACCACTTGATATTACTCAAATGTAAATGGTCACATTTTATCGTGGCCAGGTCCGGACCAAGAACGGAACGCTTTATAGCGGCCTGCCTTTTAAACAAATTTCTAAGATGGATATAGATATTATTGACTGATTATAATTCAAGGGTAAGCCAGGCAAAAATCAAACAAAAACTTAATAGTGCTACTAAACGAAAACAACTATATCTAAATTTGGAAACAGTAAAGAACCTTTTGATTGAGGGCCATATGCTTGCTCTGGAGGTTTCAGATAACGCCCTTCTTTGTAACTGTAGGTTTCTCTATCAGCGCTATGTGCTCGTTTCTTAAGACCAAATGCTTTCTTAAGGGCACTTCCAAATGAACTCTTCTTTTTCTCTGTTAGTGAGGAAGAAAAGATATAGTGAAAGATAGTCAGAACCTAGTTAGTCAGTTTAAGATAAAATCGATTATTCTGATTACAATGTTTCGGAAGTGTCCTGGGACAATGTTTTGGGGTTTTCCAAACAATTCAGATGAAGTATAGACCTAATCTAGAAAATATATCATAATTTGAAAATTCGACATACTAACTTGAACTTGATGATTTGCAAATATGAACTGGTAATTTGAAACACAAAATCTGCTTTGGAATTTTGAAATCTCACAAAGTATATAAAAAATCTGACTATTAAGTATTTTCATTTAACAAGTGTGATATTATAGCTACCAAGTCTTCTAAAATTACTCATTTTTGTAAAAATAACAAAAAATCGACCCCAAGACATTTCCAGACAATGTACATGTACCAGTATATTATATACATATTAAATAAAGAAAAAGTATATAAAAAAAAATTAAATTTGCCTATAAAAGCAGTAGGTTAAAGGAATTGTTTGTTGTAAGAATACAAATTACCATTAATTCAAATTTAAATTGTGGTTTCATGCACTTGTCTTCTTCCTTTAACTTCTAGTTAAATCAGAAAAAAACATGGTGGAAAATGGAAATACAATACTATACGAATGCAAGACATAAAATTGATAAAGTTTAAATATAGTATAGGTCGAAGACATTTGTTTAAAAGTACTACTGCCTCTGAATGAACATAAAATCTAAATTTCCTAATTTGGCAAATAAGAGTAGGCTATATATTCATTAGTGGTCTTATCAGAATATGTATAGTCTGAAAATCCATAAAACTATGTAATTATCTATAAAAACTATGTAATTATCGATAAAACATAAGTAATTATTGATAAAACATAAGTAATTATCTATGAAACATAAGTAATTATCCATGAAAACATAAGTAATTATCCATGAAAACATAAGTAATTATCCATAAAAACATAAGTAATTATCCATAGTGAGTAGTAGATATACTCTTATTGACCAAGTTTGAGAATTTAAATTTAATATTCGTTCTATGAGGTAATATTCTTTCCTCCCTATGCAAAATAAATCCAAGTATCGAATATTTATGTTTGGCTGGATAATAAAGTCTACTAACCTTTATCAGGGGTGCTTCGTTCTCGTTGATGTGATGCAAATCCTCCAGATTCATCCGTAGGGGTACTCTCTATTGTCTGAAAGTAGAAAAATAAAGTCAAGACCAAAATTCAAAAATTTGTAAATAATGGTATGTAAATAACAGATTTATTATAAAAATTTATTACTTCTTATTATGCATAGTTTGCCATACCAAAAATTGTGATAATAGTGCACAGTTGTTATTTAACAATATTAATTCAATGATAACAAACTATTTGAAAATACGGGCATATTTGTTACTGATTTTGTTTAATTTGTTATCAATTCTTTGTTATTTCAGAAAATGTATAAAAATAGAAAAATTATGAAATAATAAAAAAATTCATGATAAATTTAAAAATTAACAGTTGGTCTTAATATCATCTAAAAAGAAAAATTCTAAATTTCTAATCATGCAGAATATAATATGAATATTGATATATAGTAATTGTATGAAAAGGAAATAATAAATGGTATGATCTATGTTCAATAAAATTTGATTATGTAAACAGTAAAAGGGTTTGTAAACATGAAAACTTTTGATGCGTATTGAGGACGCTGATAACATCCAATCGCATCATTCCAATTTTCCATCAAATGCCTGTGATTTTGTAATACCATTATTTAAAATGATTTATAACAGCTTGGGTGATATCAATCTAATTAAAATTAGATTACATTTCGTTTCGGTTATTTTTTGATTGTTGACTCCATGTAATCTAAAGACTTGTATAAGGAGGTCATCTTCTGGTGACGAATAAGCTATTTATAGCACGTGCCACCCCTCTGCCAATCAGAACACCGTTTATATTTGAATATTTTGTATTGCATCATAATTTGGACTGCTGTGTCGCTTTACTTTCTGTTTCGTCTTCCCACAATGCATATCAATGCATAGACCCGCGATCTTGAAGGTAGATTTTGATTGGCTGAAATTTTTGTCACAAGAAGATGACCTCCTTATACAAGTCTTTAGATTACATGGAGTCGACACTCACAAAATAACCGAAACGAAATGTAATCTAATTTTAATTAGATTGGGGTGATATACTGTTTCTATCAATACTAGAACCAGAAAAAAACTGCTGGAAAATTAGAAAGATGTAAATAAGAGTTATAAAAGTCCCAATAAACATTAACATTTCAGAATTTTTTTTTTACAATCCCTTAAAGAGTATACTATTCCTGAAAATTATTCCGCTTTAGCAAAAATATAATCATAACATTTAGGTTAAAAATCATGTACAAAATTTCAGACAATACAAAAACTACAAAAAATCCTGAAATCGACAATAAATGAATAAGCAACAAGAATTTGAAAATTGAAAAACACAAGTTAAAATGTTGACTTAATTCTTAAAGTAGAAAAGATTGAAATAAATCGTCTGATAGAGCGAACAATTTTAACACTTATAATTTCAAAATAGAGGAAGCAATATCAAATTTTTGGTTGAAAAGATATCCAAGTTAGCGCTTCTTCTTGCACTAGTGTCAGATGACAGACAATTAGACAAGACAGACAGGACAGGACAGGACAGACTAGACAGATAGACAGGACAGACAGAATTGTGATAACTACTAAAATAAAAGTGAAATCATTCTATATCTGAATTGTCAATCACCTTTATCACAGGTATACAGGGTTCCTTTGTTAAGTTTAAAAGAAAAACAAATAATATTTAAGAGATTGCACCATTTGAAACAAATAAAATTCAGACGTGTTCAGAAAGGCTATGCACACAACTTAAAAATGTTGAGAAATTTGGCTACACACACAACTTCGACAAGTTGAGAAGAAAACATTATACAAACAACTTGGACAAATCGAGATATAAGGCTACACACACAACTTCAACAAGTTGAGAAGAAAATGCTACAAAAACGTGTACAAATCAAGATATCAGTTTCTGAAAACCTATAGAATAAGAGCTGTGCAAAAATGAAATGAGCACTGTGCAGCTACACGAATTAAAAGACTTCTATCATGCATGTGCAGCTACGTGGATTCAAAATGTGCTTTTCTACTTTGCATGCATGTGCAACTGTTAGACATAGTTAAAACCCATACCTTAACATGCAAATTATTTAAAGTGATACAACCTCTTAAAATGAACAAAAAATTTCAGTTCTCAAACTTGGCCAATAAGAGTATATATTCATCAACGATGTCCAAAGTATACAAACAGAATCCAATAAACCATAAAACTTTGTTACTTTCCATAAAATTACAGTTTATTATTGAAAAGTGCTTAATATTTTGTAATTTTTTTTTTTAATTATAACCGGTAATATATATATAGAGTAGTTTTCTGGATTTATCAGATTATACAGGTCATCTGTTGTATGTTTGCGACACCAGATAAGTTTCTAATGAATATAAACTGTTATTGGATCTTTTTATCATTTAATAGGTGGTATCGCTTTAAGTTTTTATAATGAAACCGCCACCTAAAACAGCCAAGACAATCTTTGTTTTTTTAGCCTCGACATGGGCATCAAAGAAGGCCATTGCTTGACTTCAATTAACACCATTCTTATTTGTCTTTAGATGTCTGTTCTAGAAATTGTAGAAATGCTTAACTGTAGTGAACAAATTTAAAAGCAGCTAAGCAAAATGATATCATTGGAAGAACAACAGAAGTCTAAAAATTGGAATGGTGTAAATAGAAGTCACGAATGTTCCCGATTCACATAAAAAAGTTTGAATTAATTTCTAAAATAGTGGTACAATCAGTTTAGAGTTTTTAGAAGAATTAATTTTAAAAAACCAGATGCAAGATAAACCAAAAGTCACCCAATTTTAACAACTAGTTGCCATCAAAAAAATCGGACTACCTTAAATAATTACAGTCCACCCATCTGTATGGGAAAGATCAAGAGGTTTGACCAAGGACCAACTGGTGGAAAGGATCCTCATGAACTTTATCTGATAATGGCCCATGAAAACAATTAACTATTTTCTATTCCAATCTTAAAGGATTTGTGTCCCGTTTTAAATAAATTCATAAATTCATTGTACAAGGCTAGATTAATATATTTTCGGGGTTGGGCATAAACAAATTATATTTTTGCAGCATAATACCTCAAAATAAAGACTTTATAAATAAAGTTGTGAAACTCAGCCGAACTTTAATTAGGTGCCTCTCACGTGACCTAGTGATGTCATAGATGACCTAAGACTAACTCACAGCTGATTCAATGAAACACATCATTTTTAGACAGTAAATTGATACGACAAAGATTTGAGTTGTCATCTATGACGTCAAAACCGATAGATTCCGGAGATTGACGGAAAATATGCATAAAACACCGAAGGCTATATTTTCTTCTTTATTTCGTTCAAAAATGATTTTTTTAAGAATTATTTTTGCAATATAGTCGACAAATGTAGTGTCTTTTTAAGGAATTTGTTTTTAGAAATCAAGAGAAAACGTGACACAAATCCTTTAAGATCAATTTAAAGAAAGATCTTACAAGTTAAAAAGTTTTAGAAAAAATAGTAGACTTTGTTTATAAAATTGGGTGACCATTTAAAATTCTATAAGAAAACATGCCACATCCAAAATAAAAATTGAAAAACATAAAATTACCTGGATTAGTGGTCAGTAGAACACAACACAAACAAAAACAAAATGTCAACAAATTATTTTGGTTATTACATTACATGCTGTGTCAGTGTTATTGATGGATACACAAATAACCCCTATTTTCACAAATGAGCTCTTCTTATTCATACAAATGCAAAGGAACATATGCATGTGCAGAAAAGTCCAATAGAAAGTTGAGGGGTGCCAATGCTCAAAACCATATCATTACAAATGGTTACATATAATAAGTTCAAATGACAATTGCGGAGTCATGCCAGGTGTTTTATTTCTGGGATTCTTCAATGTATTATAAGATCTGATAGATGTAATATCATTAAGTAATATCATTAAGTAATTTAGTAATAAAAGATACCTGAATATGGATAACAATTACTTAAAAGGAATTGTAAAGAGGTTTTCTAAACTTTGTCGGAGACACTGATAGTATAAATTTTCATTCCGACGTGTGCGGTTGTTGTTATTCGACTAAAACTAACGTGTTTTATGACGTCAGTGATCTACTGGAAGCTACTATTGATATCTATGCAGATCATTGACAGTGACTTCATAAAACATGTTATTAAGTTTTTGTGGAATTGCAAGAACCAAAGATGTCGGAATGGAAATTAGAATGGCGTAAATTGATGCAATCGGTGTCCACGATCCCCGTACAAAGTTTAGAAAACCTCTTTACAGTCCCTTTAATTAATAACTTCCTATGTTTTCATGACAATTGCCAGTTATATGTTCACTAGAAATTGGTTATCCATGATAAATGCAATTAGGAACTCTGTTAAAAAACATAATCAAAACTTTTCTAATTTGGATAACAAGTGTTCATTACAAAATTATTTATTTTATTGTTTTAAAATCTTCACAAAACTAATCTTTAATATTTAAAAAAATAACAATTTTTTCACAGCACAAACAAATATATTATATAGATATAGTATATTTAAATCTTTGCCTGGACGTTTCAAAGCAAAACCTTTACCAATTGTTATTAAGATTGCATTAAAAATCTGTCAAATTTTCATACAAAAAGGGAAAGTTAAAATCAATTATTTTCAGTCATTTCCGAATTTAGATATGTTTATGAGTCTATTTGAAAGCCTATGACAAAAAAAAGAAACATCTATATTTTACAAGGATAACAACTTAGGTTCCTTGCGGATCCTTTCTCCCAGCTGGTCCTTGGCCAAACATCTTGGCATTGATCTTTCCCGGATTATCCGTACCCATTTACAGCTGGGTGAACTGGAATTATGAGTGAAGATGACTTATTCAAGGTCATCGGACTATCACACCCTGATCGAGAACCAAACTTTCAAACATAATGACCTTCATTTGCTCGTTTCAGTGACATTGATTTTTCTAAATTTCCCTAAGAAAAAGACAGGGTGCGCATTATACTCGCAATATTACTAAAGTGTCGCAAATGAAATTACTCAATGAAAACCAAGGCAAAGGTTTAAATGACTATATCTTGGTAAAGTTGATAATTATGTACACATAGATTAAAGTTTAAAAATTAAAAAAAAGAATTGACTAATGGGCAAAAAAGTAAAAGAAAAAAAGCATGTTGTATATTGAGGTATCTTGTGTTTAGAACAGAAACTTTGTGCTTGCGTTTAAAGTTTGTGCAATGCATTTGTGCTTCAAATCATTTTTTATTATCAAGTTTAAGAATTTGTTCGATTTTTAATTATGAAAAAGATGCTAATCTGTTATCAATGATAAAGTAACAGAAGAAAAAATTATCGTTTCAGCTACAAATTGGGACTAATTGAAGCAAGAACTACAAATTTTGCTAAAAAATGATCTAAAAAGCATATTGTTTGATCTGTGGGTACAAAATTCCAACATGATCATTTTTTAAAGGTTTACCTAATGGAAACTTTAGGTATTTTATCGTAAGGTATTCCTTTAATAATTTTTTTTTAAGAATACATGAGGATGCACTAGAAAACATCTGTTCATCTCAACAGAAGCTCTCCCTTATATAAGAGCTTGTCTGTTTTTTGTTTCTATCTGTTCTTTTTGACAATACTTTAAAATTTTCAATGATATCACTTTTATGATTTTAGTAATATTTTGTTCTTATCTTGTTCTTTTTCACAATACTTTTCAATGTTGAGTGATATCACTTTTATGATCTTAATAATATTTTGTTCTTATGTGCAATGTTGAGTGATATCACTTTTATGATCTTAATAATATTTTGTTCTTATGTGCAATGTTGAGTGATATCACTTTATATAATCTTATCTATATTTTGTTCTTATGTGCAATGTTGAGTGATATTACTTTTATGATTCTGATCATATTTTGTTCTTATGTGCAATGTTGAGTGATAACACTTTATATAATCTTATCTATATTTTGTTCTTATGTGCAATGTTGAGTGATATCACTTTATATAATCTTAGCTATATTTTGTTCTTATGTGCAATGTTGAGTGATATCACTTTATATAATCTTAGCTATATTTTGTTCTTATGTGCAATGTTGAGTGATATCACTTTATATAATCTTAGCTATATTTTGTTCTTATGTGCAATGTTGAGTGATATCACTTTATATAATCTTAGCTATATTTTGTTCTTATGTGCAATGTTGAGTGATATTACTTTATATAATCTTATCTATATTTTGTTCTTATGTGCAATGTTGAGTGATAGCACTTTATATAATCTTATCTATATTTTGTTCTTATGTGCAATGTTGAGTGATAGCACTTTATATGATCTTATCTATATTTTGTTCTTATGTGCAATGTTTGTTATCAACAATTTGACTATAATAAAATGAGTAAAGATGTAGAATGGCTAAAATAAAGAAAGAATAAATAAAAATCACAGCCAAGTAGAAATAAATAACATAATTAAATATATATAGGGCCTAAAATATTAAATAAGCTGATAAATTAAGTAATGATACATGTATATACAGTGAAAACTGCTCATGCGCCCACCTTTATTAAGCGCCCGCCTGCTATATGCGACCACAACAAAGTCCCCCCTACGATTTTTCAACTTGATTGTCGACTGCTAAGCGACCACCTTCATTACGCGACCAGCAACCACTGATTTACACTCCCATGAGATCATAAACACTCAATTAAGCGACCATGACACTTCTCACGTAGGCGAGATTAAACGAGATTATAGATAATCGGCAATTTTACTAATCTTCAATCAATTAATTCAATGTCACGCTAGCTTGTTAATTAATTATAGCAGTTTAAGGATATAATATTTCTATTTCTTCATTTCTCCAAAATGTCGAAGCCTACACGCAAAGTTCTAACATTATTGTTTACAAATAAACGAACGTGAATCTGCGAGATTGGTGCGTTCGATTTGTTGTTCCAGACACTTCTTATATGATTTCGATGAAGGAGCACGACACGGATAAAGCACAGTGAATCGAATACACCCGCAATTCTTCGCCGATGGCCGATAGTAAAGTTTTTTTTTATAGTGGATCTTGACCAAATTTACGGCAAACATCAGCCGATGTGCGGTTTTCAGGGTTGGACGATTTTCAGGTAAAAAGAGTGTTTTAATCGGGACTGTATTCACTGTATATACATGTACATGGACATGCACTGAAATTAAAAATATTCTGCTATGTAATTTTATCCTACTCTCCTAAGAGACCACCTGCAGTAAGCGACCGTTTTGAGCAATTCCCTTCAGCGGTCTCTTACTACAGGTTTTACTGTATGTTAATATATATGATTATAAATAGATAAATGTGTTACATACATTGTATCATATATACTGAACCGATAAAGAAACGTTGCAAAACACAAAATAAATAGTGAAAAAACTACAGAATTATAAGAACGCAACTTGTATTGTCAGTGGAATTTCATACACTGGACGTTTAAAATTTTAATAATATTTATGTAGAAAAATATAAATTTTGATCATGCACGACTTTGCCCAAAAGATCTAATAATGCGACGTATGTTATCAGTTCAGGATATATAGGCATAGGTTAAGCAATCTTTAAGGATAGTAAAGAGGTTTTAAAATTTTGCTTTTTTTTGGAGACACTGATAGCATCAATTTGCACGTCTGTGGATCTCGCAATTCTACTTTAACTAATTGTTTTATGCATAACTATTCCCAAAGCGTCTAATAATTTTTTTTTTTTAAATTGACATCATATATGGATACAGATAAGCATATCTTTAATTAAAAAGAACCACAGATATCTGATAGAAAATTTAAATGCCTAGATAGACATAAAAACCTCTTTACAATCCCTTTAAATGACAACTAAGTACATTATGTAGAGCTTTGGTGAAATAACACATGTTAGTACTTGTTTTAACAATCAACTGTAGCTCTATTTTGTTTCACAGCAAATATAAAGCTCAATATCTCATATAATGTTTAGATAAAATGCTTTATCAACACTTAATTATATAGCATAGCAATTTACTTAGCACTAGTTAATGATATTTAGCACAAATTCAAAATCTCGCTTATAGCAATATTGCACAAGCTTTACCCCTAACAGATAACAAGAAAAATAAAAGAAACATTAACATAACACAGTAAAAACATGTGCATAAAAAATATAATAAGTGCATTGATTAAAATAAAATAAGTGCATAAAATAACGTAAATAAGTGCATAAAAAAAATAAGTGCACAAATCAACAGAAGTATAATGATATAGGGTATCACAAATATATATATATATAGTTATGTTAATATATCTGGAACTATATGCTATTAACAAGTGTTACATATTTAAACTAAAAGAGGATATTTCACAGACAAAACATTCATGTTTTCCCCTGATTGCACACCACAGGGCGTTCTCATTTGCAAGTTGAACATAAAACAACATTTGATTTAATCTAGCACAGCCTATCGTAAAAGCATTAAATTTTGTGAGCAACACACTTTTTTAGGATTTGTTCTAGTAGGCATATATATTTTGTGAAATTCATGAAATTTAAACAATTGCATATTTTTATTTTCAAACTTTTTCACACAGAGTGCAAATTGTTACTTATACTAAATATAAATAATGTTACCTTACTTTTCAAATCACAATTGTGCATTTATGATTGGCTAATGAAATATCCTCTTCTATCTCTAATAGTATAGGCTTTAAGGCCTGGATATGTATAACATCACAAAACATTAATGGCAAGCCATAACACATGCACATAATGGGACTATAGATAACATATGATTTCATCGATTCATTCAGTTACAAAACAAAACTCTTGGATTCAAATCTTATGTGTAGAATCACAAATCAAATAGTTCAAAACTTCTGCGGATGTAGATTTGAATGATAATGACTTCTAGATGTAGAATATTGTATAAAAGGGACTTTATAGTCAGTAGCGAGTTTTATTGCCGTCTGCTGCATGAATAGGTGCCATGGGTTTGAATTCTGATGCCCCGGCTTGTGTTTCTGAAAGTCTTTGGTCCCCTAATAATGCTTCAAATAAATCAATCTAAGAATTTTTTGTTCGTTAAATTTGATAACAATATTAATCATGGAGATTTTTTGGGGTAAAGTACATCCTACAATTTGCCATCAAAATGACTTTTGGCACTAAACTATTTTTAGCAATATTACACATCGGTTTCAAGCTTATCAATTTCCTTAGTTGAAATTGAAACTTTGACTGCTTCGAGAGGGACTAAGCATTCCTGCGACAAATGGCGCCTTAAGGTATTGGCCAGACATTCATCAGATATATCATTGGAATCGTTACCATTAACTTTTAAAAATGACCCTGAAAGGTCGTCGAAAGATGAGGTCAAGGACGCTGCAGACCGTGACATTGACCTTGACCTTTGCGAAAGATTCAGTGAAAGTAAGGACTGTGACCTTTTTCTTACCCTTTTGACCCCCGTGATGAGTAGTGTGCTAGTTTTGGCTGGTGTTCGGGTTTTTTTGGAACGATCTGATAATTCTCGTATGGCTGCATCCGAAACAGATTCGCCTATTCCATTTACTACTATCATTTCTGTAAGCAAATCAAAAATACCAACACATACTTTAAAATTCATTCTCAACACATCAATGTTAGTATATTTGTGCTTCTTAGATTGGCCTTCACTCAATGGTACTTTTGTTTGATTTTAGGTCATCTTTCATTCAAATCCTGTTCCAGAAATTTTTCTGAAAATAACCATTATTGGAAAGAATTACATTTTACTAAGATAACAACTTAGGTTCCTATAAGGATCCTGTCTACAAGCTGATCATCGATCAATTTTGGGGGGCATTGATTTTTCTTAGATTATATTAAAGTGGTATTGCCAATCATTTGGACTAGGATTACAATAGTTTCCATTGATCAATAGCAAATCTAAGAAGCACTTTGATTGGTTAGTTAAACAGCAAATTTCACGATCAGCAACAGTTCATGCTGATTGGTTGATAAACTTACAAGATTGTACCGTCCTGGTTCACGATCATACTGTAAGATCTGAGCGTTACCTGAAACACAAGTCTTCATTATTAGTATATAATATCTTCTTCGGTCAATCAGAATTGGTTAATATAAAATGTATTAATGTATTTGTAACAAAAAATCAGCTTATTTTTCACTAAGAACTTAAGTTATAGCAATATCTCTTAGTATTTGGTATAATTTTAAGTACCGGTATATCATAATTTCATGATTTTTTAAAATAAGTCATTATTATTTAAGACCATATCTTATCTTATCTATATTCCTACCCTCATGTCATTCATTGCAAGCTTTAATTTTAATGGATATGCAGCCTTTAAAGGCTAGCATGCTTTCTATTTGAATTGACTCTGCCATTTGATTAGATATTGAGAAAATTATAAGATAATGGTTTGAATGCATTTTTTTGGAAATACTGTTTTTAATGATTGTCCTATTGCTTATGTTTACTAGCTTTTTATTGCTTATATTTTCAACTTTTTATTGCCTATGTTTACCAGCTTTATATGTTTCAAGGCTCTATTGCTTATGTTTTCCAAGGTTCTATTGCTTATTTTTTCCAACTCTCTATTGCTTATGTTTACCAGCTTTATATGTTTCAAGGTTCTATTGCTTATGTTTTCCAAGGTTCTATTGCTTATTTTTTCCAACTCTCTATTGCTTATGTTTAAGAAGTTTCTATTGCTTATGTTTTCAAAGTTTCTATTGCTTATGTTTTCAAAGTTTCTATTGCTTATGTTTTCCAAGTTTCTATTTCTTATGTTTTCAAAGTTTCTATTGCTTATGTTTTCCAACTTTTTATTGCTTACGTTTTCACACTTTTATTGCTTATGTTTTCCAACTTTCTATTGCTTATGTTTTCCAAGTTTTTATTGCTAATCTTTTCCAACTTTCTATTGCTTATGTTTACCAGCTTTTTATTGCTTACGTTTTCCTAGTTTCTATTGCCTATGTTTACCAGCTTTTTATTGCTTATGTTTACCAGCTTTATATGTTTCAAGGTTATATTGCTTATGTTTTCCAAGGTTCTATTGCTTATGTTTTCCAAGGTTCTATTGCTTATGTTTTCAAAGTTTCTATTCCTTACGTTTTCCATATTTCTATTCCTTATGTTTTCCAAGTTTCTATTGCTTAGGTTTAAGAAGTTTCTATTGAATATGTTTTCCAAGTTTCTATTCCTTACGTTTTCCATCTTTCTATTGCTAATGTTTTCCAACTTTTTATTGCTTATGCTTTCCAACTTTTTAAGGCTTACGTTTTTCCAGATTTCTATTGCTTACGTTTTCCAGATTTCTATTGCTTATGTTTTCCAAATTTCTATTGCTTATGTTTTCCAAAACATCCTTCTGTGATATTTACATGGATAAGTGATTGTAAAGGTTTCTTTTCAACTGGATTAAATGTATCCCCAATTATATTTTTTTTCTTTTACAAATTTCTGGACTTTCATCTTGTAAAAGTTCGTCTGTTACACATATTAAGAATATATATGTACTAAGTTAGTACTAATGTGAGGAAATGAACTCAAAATAAACCAAAGATCAGTTAAATACTTCTGACTAATGTATCTCTTTTATCTTCGTATACCCATCTTTTATCTATATATACTGGTGATATACCACACCTGTTATCAGACCACCTAACATACCTATCGCAATATAATAGACTCAACCTATCACCTGTAATTTTTACTTTAAGAGGAACAGTCACAAGTTTAAGGGGTTTACTTTGGTTTGAATTATGTAAAAAATCTAAAAAAGTACGGCACAAAATTTATTTATCCCTTCAAATATACCTTATAACAGAAATTTCACTTTTTATATATGTCTTTTGTATATGGCATACGAGTAATAGTTATACTTTTCCAACGCTGATGAACATGGATCTAAAGGATCAAATTTCAACGGTAAGCTATGCAAATATAACTGATTAAGGCCGGCGCACATTGAACGATTTTTTGACGGAACACCCCAAGATTTTTTGACGGCGTCAAATTATCGGAGTGTGCAGTCAAAGCACACTTACCGACTTTTTATCGCGACTGGGGCACTTCTAGCGATCGTTTTCAGAGATTCTGTCGTAAACAATATGGCGCCCAATATATACTTGAAATTTAATTGGTTGACTTAAACCAGGTGACGACAAATTATCGGGATGACCCGCACACTAGCCGATAAGCCACGTCAAGACGTTTTTCGATTTGACATGTTAAATATCTACCGATCACTTCCGATTTTGTCGTAGGGCTGTCGTAAGCCAACGTACATTGAACGATTTTTTAACGCCGGTATAGTCGGCGTCAAAAAATCGCTCAATGTGCGCCGGCCTTAAGATAAGGTAAAGAATACCCAATTCTGAGACTAAGATAGGATATGTCAAACGATGGTAAACTTGCCACTTTAATTCGACCAGCTAGGATTGACTCATTAATTTCAGTAGGTATGTTAAGTATAGAAAGTATTTAAACATAGTTTGAAGGGAAATGGGATGTTTTCTCAACTAATATTTTGATACTTGTCAAGTCTTTGAACTTTGCTCGTAAATAAATCATAGGGTAATGATTCACATTTGATTTACATGTTTTGGAGTCTAAAACAAATTTAGACTAAATATTGAATATCTAATGTAAACAAAATTGCTTAAGTTTTGATTGAAGCATATTTTAAATAAATTATTAATTTTGTTGAATTGAAACATTTGATTTACATGTTTTGAAAACATTAACAAATTTAGATTTAATATTGGCCACTATTGTATTTTTCTATTTCCAATGGTTGGATTTGAAGCATGTTTTAAATAAATAAGTGTTCTGAAAAGAAACATTTGATTTATATATTGTGGAAACACTACCAGATTTAGACAAAATATTGGCAACTATTTTTTTTTTATTTCCAATGTTTTGACTTCAAATTGTTTTGAATTGAAACAATTGATATCCATGCTGTGGAAACATAAACAGATGTAAAATAAATATTGGCCATTATCAGGGGCGGATTTAGGCGGGGGCATGGCGGGCGTGTGGCGGGCGTGCACCCCCCCTAAAATTTGCAAAGCATGGGTTGTCCGGACCATTTTACCACAAATTTTTCTCGCCACTCTTCGCTTGGCAATATATCTATCTACATTGCACCCACTCTAGAAGAATATTTCAATAACTTTGATTATTTTAACCTCAAATAATTTTTTGACTCGCTCCGCTCGGCGAAATTTTATTCTGCGCCCCCCACTTACGTCAAATCCTGTATCCGCCCCTGATTATTGATACATGTATACTTTTAATTCTATTGTCTCTTATATTAATATATATTTATATATATGAAGCATTAAAAGCCATGCAGTATCAGTATAACAATCTACTTCTGAAATATCAAAACAAACTTTAAATATTAATATAAACATTCAAATACAAATATAAACATTCATAACAAATACAAATATAAATATTTATAACAAATATAAATATAAACATTTATAACAAATTGTTTGACATTAAAGCAACTATGCTTGAGACATGACTGTTTAGGTTGTGAAAAATGAGATAACAGTCATAAAGTTGACATTGAAATATGAACTGTGTCAAAAAATTGTCCCAATCCGTCAATTCTACGCGGAGATATGAGCATTCAAAAATTCTGTACCTTTGTTGACATTTTGATATCGGAAAATCTACGGAAATAGCCGAGGTACCACGGAAATGACCGAGCGAGGCTCTGGCGAGACTGGTTGATCGCGACGAAGTTTGACGTTTGACCGGATATGGCCCATCAATGTTTACTTTACGCCATGACAGTAGGCCCTATCACGTGATGCAAATACAGTCATAGTCGTCAGGGCGTCTTCTATGGTCTTTTCTGGTCATTTCCTGTTGACGTCATCACAACAACGTAAATTTAATCGAGTTAGCTTGTTGACATCATCGAAAACAAATCCAATTTAATCCAAGCCATCGGTGGTTGTTTTGAAATTATAAAAGCGCTAATCTTTTAATTATACATTACACTTTCATTTTATCATCATATTAGCGTGTATTTATTATTTTTTTTTCGTCTCAAGCATAGTTGCTTTAACAGGGATTGTAAAGAGGTTTTTAACTTATATGTGTATGTATATTATATGGCAACTACCGTAGTGTCCCCAATACACATACATAGACATCTTTAAAGATGAGTTTCCTTATTTATATTCATGAGACTTATATGAATAGAAAGTACAAGTGTTCTAATGACTTGGAAAAATGCCTCACATATTGTTCATAATTAGCTCAAGAAGAATTACCATTAAATGCAATAAGAATATTACAATGTGATTTTGCCACGATTTGTATGAGATTTTGATTAGCGTTATTGTTTTGCTTGTACAAATTTTTAATAGAATACATGGATAATTCAATTTAGAAACAAATTAGAAATCATATTAAATAGTTTACTGAATCTGACACCAAAAAATAAGGAAACCCATCTTAAAAGGCTCCCGCACACAAAGAGAATTTGACGCGTGCTACTTCCTCACCACACTACACCCAGTACACGATGCGCCTTTTTCTCAACAAGGTCAAATCATGTCAAAGGTTGTGTCAAAGGTCAGGCCAGGTCGTAACCAGTCAAGATGACAGATTTTTTGAATGGGGCTGTTGGGGCTGTCTTTGTCTCACGATGCGCTAATAATCTAGCGTAATTAGCATGCGACATTTTCTCTCAGTGTGTGGGTGCCTTAAGCAACAGCAATGTTAATCGAAAAAAAATCAAAATTCTGTACCTGATGATGCAGACATAGAACTGGTGTCGTTGGTTAGAACAAAGGGAGACGATCTACCACCACTACATTCTGAACTGGAGTAGTCTGGATTAACATGATGCTTTTGAACAAGGTGGGGTGAGCCTAAACAAACAACACAAAAAAACATGCATTGGTTAATATCAAACTGGATTTGGCAATCAGGGTAGCAAAAGCTACATGCAAAAAAATTGGTGTTCGTCATATTTTTAAATTTTGTAAACTCCAATATTTGCTTTGCGTTTAATTTACAGTTGTTGTTCAAAAATATATCCTCACATTCATACGCAACATCAGTTTTCCCCTTTGATGGTTTTGTGGATATATTTTCCAAAGGGGTTAAAGCGATTGTAAAGAGGCTTCTTAATGAGTATCAGGGATACTGGTAGCAATAATTTGCACCATTCCAATTTTCATTTGGAAATCCAGTTTCTTGCAATTCGACTATGCCTTTTATAAAGTCACTTTTCCAAATTTTCAAAAGCTGTTACAACCATTTGAGATAGTGACGTCATGAAACACTTTTTTTGTGGAATTCAAGAACAACAGACATCTGACTGAAAATTGGACTGATGCTCTCAGTGTCAGTGATACAAATAAGAAGTTTTCAAAAACCTCTTGACAATCCCTTTAAGCTCTGACCACAAAATTAACAAATTTTGGCTCAAACAAGGTTTAAAGAAAGTAATATTAACTAGGGGTAGCACTCAAACACAAAACCATGCAAAATAACATGATAGTAAATTTGTTTAGAAAATTAAAATGTTGGAATTATGATTATAAAATTCAAGTGTTTTTATTTTATCTCATATTTAGGGGATGTGTAAAGCTATGGTCTAAAAAAATATTTTCTATGTATAATCATAATCATGAGCAATTTTTTTTTTTTTTTTGTGTAGAAGATATAATCACAAAAATTATAAATCTTAACATTTTTAATTGTTATGCTAGTTTTTATGTGTTATATGGTTTTACAAATTTTAAAGAAAGTAATAATAACTTAATTTTTAAATTCTACAATTTTTTATAAGTATTTATTATTGCTTTTTCTTTTTTCTTTTGTATATCATTTACAAAAAAAATCTTACAACTTATAAGATTAATTTTAACAGGAGTTAAAAATGTGATTTAGACTTCCTCCCTTCAAAATTCCTAGCTTTATGTGGTAAATACTGAAAAATTAAAAATATTACCGTCTAATCCTGGATCTTGACTTGCGTACGGTGATTTCTCTGTTGTAGTTGTTGTCGTGGTAACTACAGTGCCACCTGGTGTGATTGTTCGACCTGTTTCAATACGTCGTTTCGGTGAGATCTGGTTACTGGCTGCAGCAGATATATCTAATAATAAATCAGCTTCAGATGGATCCATAAACAGAAACTAAAAAACAAAATCCATATTTGTTATGGTTCCCAGATACAGAAAATTTCATCAGTGACATTAAGGGGGTCAAAAGTTTGAAAATAAATTTTTTTCTATGCCACTGATTTCAATAAATATGACCTTAAATGATGCATCCTAAATAATTTCTGAATAAATATGTAACTGTTATTTCAGAGATAAATCGTGCAGTTATTTCGGCATTTAGAAGTCAACTGATTTTTTACCTGAGAAGCCTCTTAAACAATTTTAAAAAGTATGGAATCGTCATCTTCTGAATAAATATAATCTATTTATAGCACGTGCCACCCCTCCGCCAATCAGAACAACGTTTATATTTGAATATTTTGTATTACGTCATAATTTGGACTGCTGTGTCGCTTTACTTTCCGTTTCGTCTTCCCACAATGCATATCAATGCATAGACCGGCAATCTTGAAGGTCATTTTTGATTGGCTGAAATGGCTGAAATTTTCGTCACCAGAAGATGACCGCCTTATACAAGTCTTTGAATAACATGGAGTCGACAATCAAAATATAACCGAAACGAAATGTAATCTAATTTTAATTAGATTGAGTGTATAGTTACCTCAACAGTGAGAGAACCACAAGGACTATCAACATAACCAGGTTTACTCTGTAGGGCTAGAATTTGTCTGGTACTAGGTGTCTTTCTTAAATCATCGATAAATATAACAGATTCTCCTATAAACTCTTCTAGAAAATATAATATTAATAGTAAACTCTTCTAGAAAATATAATATTAATAGTAAACTCTTCTAGAAAATATAAAATATTAATAGTAAACTCTTCTAGAAAATATAATAACATTAGTAAACTCTTCTAGAAAATAAAATGTCAAATTCTTCTAGAAAAAATATAAAATAGTAAACTCTTCTAGAAAAAATATCTAGAAAATTTAAAAATAGTAAACTCTTCTAGAAAATATGAAATATTAATAGTAAACTCTTCTAGAAAATAAAATAACATTAGTAAACTCTTCTAGAAAATATAATAACATTAGTAAACTCTTCTAGAAAATATATAATATAGTAAACTCTTCTAGAAAATATAATAACAATAGTAAACTCTTCTAGAAAATAAAATGTCAAATTCTTCTAGAAAAAATATAAAATAGTAAACTCTTCTAGAAAAAATATCTAGAAAATATACAAAATAGTAAACTCTTCTAGAAAATATAAAATATTAATAGTAAACTCTTCTAGAAAATAAAATAACATTAGTAAACTCTTCTAGAAAATAAAATATTAATAGTAATCTCTTCTAGAAAATAAAATAACATTAGTAAACTCTTCTAGAAAATAAAATATTAATAGTAATCTCTTCTAGAAAATAAAATATAAAAAGTAAACTCTTCTAGAAAATAAAATATAAAATACATATCAATAGTTTAATAACCATTAGAAGACTTGAGTGTACATAATTCCTTTAAAACGATACGACCTCTTAAAATGACAAAAAAATTTAGTCCTTGCACATGACCAATACGAGTTTGTATTCATAAATGGTGAAATAAGTATACATACAGAATCCAATAAACTCAGTAATTTCCATAAAATTACAGATTATTATTGAAAAACACTTAATATATTTAATAAATAAATCAAGACTTACCACCGGGAGCTTTTGCTCGATCATAAACTTCTAATCTTAATTCTCTTGTTTCATTCGTTACATCACTGAAATATGAAAAAATACAGTATATGCATTATCAGAGCATAATTATCAATACTGGTATTTAAAAAAGTAAGTATAATGCACACCACTATCAGGGGCAGTTCCAAAGGGGGCCTCCCCCGGCTCGAGCCCCCCTAATTTTGGCCGACTGATGTCAGAACCCTCTAAATATATGTTATATTTCAGAGCTCCCCTTTCTCTAAATCCTGGATCCGCCCATGACTATTTGGAAAAATCACTGTTACAGTAATTTAACAGGTTGGCAAAACACAGACACCATTGGAGTGGCATTAATCAACCACAAAAAAAGTTCTTCCTTTACTTTTTCTCCTTGCAAAATTTTTATAAACTTACAAAAGGAAATGTTCATCCCAGAAAGGATTAATAGTATTTTTAACGGCACTGGTACTGTAGTTCTGTACTGGATCGTCTAATAATAATAGACATACAGGTTCAACTTGGCCTGTAAAATAAAAACAACTTCTTAATAATTAAAAAGACCCTACGTTTCAACTATTAAAAGAACACTGATAGCATTGGTGTTTTTACCATTTCAATGTTTAGTCAGACCTCTGTGGGTTTCGAGTGACGAAATTTAGCATATATCTGACTGAGCATTTCTATGAAACCACAAATCTGATGGAAAATTGGCATGTTGAAAAAAAAAAGTCATAAATTGCCTATAAACTTTTTATAATCCTTTAATCTCCATATTACATACACTGCCAGCATTTTTGGGTGTTGACTTGGGTCTTGAATATATTATTATTTTTTTTTTTAGAAGTACTAGAACTGCACGAAAATTGCATAATCCCTTTAATTATACCCCTACATAACCAATTTATTTCATCTTTATTTTTCTGTATATGTGTTTTCTATACAAGGCATATTACATCTGATGACCACACGCGTTGAAACGTTATGTGCCTAACTGTATTAAAGAAGTGTGTTATATTCCATAATATTGTCCATCATCCCAATGTCATACCTTTCTCCTTTACTATGTACGTCAAAAGCCATGACTCATAATAGTACTAGAAATACGGACAAATTTGATTGGCGACAATATCCTACACGTACCAATGAAAACCTCTGTCACAAATAACCGACCTTTACACATGCAAGGTATTTATTTCTTATCATTCAGCCGTCGAATGAATTGCAAATTTTATTCATTGGTTAACCAAGACTACGTTGTAATAGTCGCCATATATAACTCTATGGCCATAACTCGATACTACAGTACATTTGATTGGTTGCTATTATTAGTTACACTGTAATGGATTGACAACTGTCCGAGATTCACTCGGGGTTATCTGTCAAGGTATTAGATGTACGGTAGTTAAAGAGAATAACTTGACCACGGGAAGATGAATATTGTCTTGTGTTTTGTTATATATACAAGGCAATGTCTCACTGAAATACGAGTCATAAATTCCTGTTTCTGAAGGTATTGTTGGTAGAATGAAGGGTGAATGTATACCTTTAATAAGTAAAGGACAGAACTTACCAGTCTCCTTTGGGCCGAGTCCACTTGCTTTAATAACTTTGACTAACAATCTTTTATCTCCAGCAGAGCGGGGAGGTTTGATAGGACTCATTGCTGTTTGGAACTGAAAATAACACATAATGCATGATTTATATCTACAGTAAATGAACATATCCTTGGCATAGACAAACAATAAGATGAAAGGATGTTTATTACAAAAGCCTGAAGGCAATGCTTCCTCACCTTCTTGTATTATTGACATCCAATGAACTTTAGGAAAGCAAAATGGGAGAAATGTGTAAAACGACATTAGGGTATACCGTGAATTAGACCTTTGCGCCGATTTATTTTGTAAAAAGTGACTGGCTAGCAGATGAAACCGACTGGCTAGCCATTTGTTCATAATGCACAAATTAAAACCGGTTAGCCGGTTTTGAACTGGCTGAATTGGCTAGCAATAAAAATCAGCGGTTTTCGGCCGCTAAAACGGATTTCATTCATTAAACATTTGAGTTATAATGAAGGAACATACATTATACACTGCAGGCATCATAAACAACTGGTGTTTGTTATCAAGTTATTTATTTCTCAATGATCAACTCACAACTCACAATTCAAAATTTGAATCAAACTGCAATAGTTTTAAATTATCATGCGGATGAAAGTGATCATGTTCAGCATGGTAGGTCTAAGTGACGATCGCCTTGAATTCATTTACAAAGTGGCAGAAATCGGCTGACTTAAATCGGCGGCGCTTTGTTTGCATAACTGGCAGATTATGGCTGTAAAGAAATCGGCGGCGGCGGCGCAAGGGTCTACCGTGAATTTATAATTTTTCCCTCACTGCAGGAGAGCATATTGGGAGAAATGTGTAAAACGACATTAGGGTATACCGTGAATTTATAATTTTTCCCTCAATATGTCAAATGCTGAGCCAGCATCTTCACTATTTTTTTCAGATTAGATTTGTGCATTAGAATGGTGGGATGTAGCAATATCAATGTCAAACAATGTGTATCCCCCTTCAGAAATTTGTTGGGGAGTTTTGACCAAAGTTAATTCAACTAATACTCACAGATTGTTCAGCCTGTCTAGCCTCAATGGGCTCGAAAACACCTTCTGGCCGGGGGAGGCGTTCTTTTGGCGTCTGGGAGGTGCGAGGTTTAGCTGATGGTGGTCCTTGTTGGATTGGAGAGCTAGTATAAAGTTGAGGTGCAGCTGATTGGGAAAAATCAGCTGCAAATTGGTTTGCAGCAGCTGCATACTGGTTGGCAGGAGCTGCATACTGATTGGCAGATTGGGCCAACTGGTTTGCAGTTGATGTCATCCTTTCGTTGACTGCTGACATGTGGTTGGTTGCTGGTACATGGCCTTGACCCCCTTGAGAACTCTGCCCTCCCGGAACTTTAGCGGATGTTCTTCCTGCAGATTGAGGGTCATCCATTAACCACTTACTGATATTATAGTTGGGACTAGCCAGAGCTATGGCATTACGAACTGCTTCATCAACGGCACCCAAATCAACCAATTCATCACTATCCTGAAAAGAGAATCATACTTGCTTAAAGAGATCACCAGAAACTATTTGTAAAGAGATTATTTTGGAAACAATGGCATTGATTTAGACCATTCCATTTTCAAAATTGTGGATCCTGAAATTCCTCTCAAACTAAAAAAAAAAGCAGTTCATAGAATGTCTGGTTTGGTGGTATAAAATCTCAATACAACTAGCCCCACTATAAAACTTTCCAAAAATAAAACACATTAAAGGAAAAAAACAAATTTTGAATGGATACGCTTAAGCTCTAAGAGGATCCTTTCTACCAGATGATGCTTGGTCAAATGGAAAAATAAAACACATTTCAGGGAAAAAAAAGAAGAATTTTGAATGGATAAGCTTTAGCTTCTAAGAGGATCCTTTCTATTAGTTGGTGCTTGGTCAAACCTTTTGGGAATGATCTTTCGTGGACTATCTGTACCTATTAATAGCTGAGTTCATTGGAGTAATGAGTGAAGATGACTTAATCAAGGATAATTGGACTTTTACAAGCCAACCAATTTAAGAACCCAGTATCCACAGAACACTTAGCCAAAACTAACAAAACACTTACAAAAGATTCACGAAAAACACTATTAGATCCATCTGTAAAATTTTCATAAGTTTCATACACATTATTGCTTGGGTCTTCCAGAACACTATCAAATGGTTCCTCTATATCCCTAACACTGTTTGCATGAAAAACCTTTAAAATGGGCTGTGAATGCATATTGTCTATGGGTTCCTCATTGGCATTGTCACTTGTGTCCTGGTACACATTTTCAATGGAGTGAAAAACATATGAATCCTCAAAAACATTAGGCTCTTCGATACTATGTGGATCCTCAAAAACACTGCTGTCTGGTCTTCCACAACACGTTCTTTTCAGCAGCAACTCCATTCTGTGAATTTTCAGGAATAAATTCACTTAAAAGTTCCGTTAACATATATTCTACACTCTGATATTTATAGCGAACACCAAAACCAGGCCTTCTGAAATGGCGGCCCACGGGCCAAATCAGGCCTGCGACGATCTTGAGAACGGCTCCTCAAGAGTGACCCCTTCTGCTAAATCGCTCTGCTCGCATTGCTAACTAAGCTATATTTGGCCCTTATATTTTTTTCATAAAATGCATTTGGCCCTTTACAAAAATTAATTGAGAAGGCCTGACCAAAACCAACAATATCCATTTACAGGAATTTGAATAACATATTCAATCGGTGCCACAATTTCATTATTTTTCATAAACCATATGAACACAAATCCCAATGACATGATTGACCCCAAAACCATCAATATTTTCAAAAGATTATATCCTTAGAATGTATCAGAAAAGTCAACAGCAAATATTTTTCATTCTAGAGCAACGAAATACCTCCGTCAAGTGTTTTCAGAAAGTTATAATAACTTATTAACTATATTATCTACCAATGTTTCCACTTGTAATATTTTTAATTTAGAAAAACTATAGTTAGAATATCTCGGTTAAAGAGATCTTAAGAGACCAATTAACCAAAATAATATTTTTGTACTGAAACTTTCGCAAATCTAGAATTAAAAACTGCCATGCCTATCAGAACATCTTTGTGAGGGATGCAACAACTGTTGAAGTGTGTAAAAGTTCAAAAAGTCACTTCAGTTTTAATTTTGGGTTTGTACACTGCTTTTTTTATGGTTGTTGGTAGAAAGTTGGATTGTTGTCTGCTACGCAAATGGGTGTGGTTGCTCCTCAAGGTCAAGGCCAACTCTTCCTATTTGAAAAATCAGTAAATTGTTGTCATGCAGAAACTAGCACCAGACGATGCAGATTTCTTTTTAAATACTAGCACTCTTTAATTTCTGAATTCCATCCATCAATTTCACTCAATTTCCGAAAACTTTCTTCAGACAATGCCAAATGATCATAGCACAATTAACCTTAAACACATAAACGCAACTCAAAAATCCTAAATCCAAGAGATATATGGCATACTACACTAAAATTACAACAAATGTTCTGAACAAACTACAGGTATGAAACAAAATGGCCGACAAAACTTTGCAGAAGTGAGAAGCAGAAAACAAACAAAAAACCTAACATCTGTGGTAATTACCCCATAATGTAGAGGAATTTCTTCTCACATCTGGCAATGATTTCAAATATTGATACAAATCTCGAAAACTTGAAGCATCAAATTACAATTTCTTCCCAAAATAAATGCATGATGATGTAGGTGATAGTGCAGGTATATTTAAATTGTTTAGATTGTATCAGTCAAAGGAATTTTAAGATTTTTTTTTTCTTTTATTGATTGAAAGGTAACAAAAAAATATTTTTGAAAACCAAAGCAGTCCCTGTTTCTGTTCAGTCCAGACCAAAATTATTATATAAAATAGTAGTGTAAATGGAAATCTTTTATATGCTTAATTTTCTGTGGAACTCTTCTTAAAGAAGATAAAATTATTCCTTGTGTTTCCTAGATGCAACACAAATAACACAGAATAATGAAGAAATTGGCAGTAATTGATCAAGGTGACTAGATGTCGAATTATACAATGTTTTCTGCCTGTCAGGACCAATTATTAGTGTCGTAATTTGGAATACACAGATTGTCGGAATACTAAGAGTTTTTTAAACTGACATAAGAAAGAATTCAAACGGGACCAGGCATAGATGTCGAATTACGCAGAATGTCGTAGTACTCAGATGTTGGAAATGTTGGGATTTAATCTTGTTTAATGTCTGGACCTTAGATAAGTCATCTTTCTCAATCTTTCCTGGAAACAGTCCAACTGCAGTCTGTAAAATAGCGATGCCCCATCGTAATACGCCCACTTTTGTAATGGCAGCCAAGTCGTCCGGGAGGTCGACAAGAACTATCAGTAAATGAAACATTTGTCGAAAACCGTGCCATCAAGAATGTTTACAAAATTGAACGATTTTTGAGTGTTTACAACTACAAGTTAACAAGGGCAATAACCCATGAAATAGTTTTCAATTCGTCTGATTTTCAATAGGGTTCATCATTGGGTGATTACAAACACTCACAGCAAGTTTCATAATAATCCACCAAGAAACCAGCTCTCTATCGTGTCCACAACTTTGAGAGAGTAACAGGCTGAAAAATTAATGTGGGCAATAACTCATAAATATTTTTTCGAGGTTTCTGATATTCAATGAGTTTATCCTAATGTCAATACAAACACTCATACCAAGTTTCATCAAAATCCATCAAGAAACCAGCTCTCTATGGTGTCCACAAGATATTTTCAAAAGCAAGGGCAATAACCCAGGAAATATTTGTCGATTTGTCTGATTTTCAATAGGGTTCATCCTTGGGTGATTACAAACACTCACAGCAAGTTTAATAAAAATCCACCAAGAAACCAGCTCTCTAACGTGACCACAACTTTGTTAAAGGCTGAAAAATTAACGTGTTTTAAAGAACAAGGGCAATAACTCATCAAATATTATTTCGATGTTTCTGATTTTCAATAGGGTTTATCCTAATGTCAATACAAACACTCATACCAAGTTTCATAAAAATCCATCAAGAAACGAGCTCTCTATGGTGTCCACAAGATATTTTCAAAAGCAAGGGCAATAACCCATGAAATATTTTTCGATTCGTCTGATTTTCAATAGGGTTCATCCTTGGATTATAACAAACACTCACACCAAGTTTCATCAAAATCCATCAAGAAACAAGCTCTCTATGTTGTCCACAAGATATTTTCAAAAGCAAGGGCAATAACCCAGGAAATATTTGTCGATTCGTCTGATTTTCAATAGGGTTCATCCTTGGGTGATTACAAACACTCCCAGCAAGTTTCATAAAAATCCATCAAGAAACAAGCTCTCTAACGTGACCACAACTTTGTTAAAGGCTGAAAAATTAACGCGTTTTAAAGAACAACGGCAATAACTCATTAAATATTATTTCGATGTTTCAGATTTTCAATAGGGTTTATTCTAATGTCAATACAAACACTCATACCAAGTTTCATCAAAATCCATCAAGAAACCAGCTCTCTATGGTGTCCACAAGATATTTTCAAAAGCAAAGGCAATAACCCATGAAATATTTTTCGATTCGTCTGATTTTCAATAGGGTTCATCCTTGGGTGATAACAAACACTTACAGCAAGTTTCATCAAAATCCATCAAGAAACGAGCTCTCTATGGTGTCCACAAGATATTTTCAAAAGCAAGGGCAATAACCCATGAAATATTTTTCGATTCGTCTGATTTTCAATAGGGTTCATCCTTGGGTGATAACAAACACTCACAGCAAGTTTCATAAAAATCCACCAAGAAACCAGCTCTCTAACGTGTCCACAACTTTGTTAAAGGCTGAAAAATTAACGCGTTTTAAAGAACAAGGGCAATAACTCATCAAATATTTTTTCGATGTTTCTGATTTTCAATAGGGTTTATCCTAATGTCAATACAAACACTCATACCAAGTTTCATCAAAATCTATCAAGAAACGAGCTCTCTATGGTGTCCACAAGATATTTTCAAAAGCAAGGGCAATAACCCATGAAATATTTTTCGATTCGTCTGATTTTCAATAGGGTTCATCCTTGGGTGATAACAAACACTCACAGCAAGTTTCATCAAAATCCATCAAGAAACCAGCTCTTGTTGTGGACAGACAGGCGGACGGACAGACGGACAGACAGACAGACAGACAGGGGCGACTACAATATACGCCCACATTAATGTGTGGGCGTATAAAAAACCAGGGGCCTTATTCTCGAAAACTTAACTTAGATAAAATCTAGATTTTAAGAAATACAGTATTCTGATTGGATAATTAAGTAAAATTTAAAAACAATTTTAGTGGTTGACCAATCAGATGACTAGAACACTGAAATTATCTGAAATTAAGTTTTCGAGAATAAGGCCCCAGATCATTTCCAAGAGATAAAACCTTTGACCAGTTTGTAGACAGGACCCTTGTAAAAATGTTTCTGTGTTGATTTTTATTAAAATAAAGAAAGACAGAGGTTTGACTAACCTGAAAGGGATTGGATGGTTTAACATTGGTTTTGATATCTGGTTTACCATCAAATGAAATGCTGACTTTAGCTTCACCTTTTACTTTTTCAATTAACACACGTAACTGTAAAAGACATCAAGCTTCATTGTTATAATCAAATTGGGAATTCTTTTTGAAAAAAATTGTAAGTCCATCACAAAAGCAGTCACATCATTCAATGTATGAGATAGGAGTAAAGTCCACTGAACAAAAGGCACAGTTGATAAGAGAAAAAACAATTGATGGCTGTGGATTCTAATCTCAGTTGGCATTAAAGTTCCTTTAAGTCAAACTGTTGAGGGATCTTGTACAGCCATTGGTTTATTTGAAAGACTATAGCCCTCTACATAAGGAAAACGGGTTGAAATTTCAACGATACCTATGCTGCATGAATATTTTGACAATATACAGGTTTTTCAATGTTAAACAAAATACAGAAAATCATTTCACCTACCTTTCCTTTTAATCTGAGTATTTTAGCTGTACAATTGGTGAGTTTAACACCTTCGTGTGTAGTTTGTGAGGCAAATACAACAAAAGCCATATCTCTCGACTCCACATGACCTTGCAAGATCTGAAATAAAAGAAAATATGTCAAATCTGCTTCTTGCATTTTGGCAGATCTGTTTAGTCAGTCATGAATTGATCTAGTTGCACATCATGATGTAGACCTATATATAGTAGTGGCGGGTGTCGCGCACGAAACAGACCATGCTTAGGCTACTCTTTTCGAAACACCTGATGGTACTTCTCGTATGGGAAGTACACTTCTATATGATTATTACACCTGAATTTGTCATGCTCTGGACTAGATTTTAAATTTACGGATTTTTATTATAAAAGATCACTTTAGGTACAATAAAGTTGACCCTGACAAAATATCTAGAAGTAGCAATGGACAGTGGGGGTCCTCAGAAATCTCCTGCTTTAAGAGTTACCTTTACTTTAACGAGATTTATACGCGCGTGACCTTGTCAACTTAGACTCAATGTCACAGGGAAAAAAATACAAAATTATCGCTAATTTCAAAATGATTTATAAAATTATAAAGAGCAAAAATGAAGCCTGTATTTTTAATAAAAATCCATTTTAGTCAAAGTAAGGTAGATACGTGAAATTTGATTTTTTATCACTCACTATTTTGGTGTCTGTGTTATGGGTAAATGAATTTTTCCCGATTTTGATGGGGTAAGGAAGGGGTGCGCATTATACATGGGTGCGCATTATATTCGGAATTATACGGTAAAAGCTGTTCAGTCTTCCCCTGTATATACATGTAGATTGTGGAACTTAATTATTGAACAAGATATTTCTCATGTTTTCACAGTACATGACTAATTTAATTATCTCAGATTTTAATTAACTTCTGACTACCTGCTGTGATATTTCTTCGTTAATAATTTTCAATTACTGTATATACTCAATAATAACATTTTTGTTGACTACGGTCAATTAATTAGAAATGATCCCAAGCAAATGTTTTTTGACCTATACTATAGGTCCTATAGTATCCAATATGATTATCAATAGCCCCGTTTACATTATAAAATGTATCCGTTCTCAGAACAGTTCCGAGAACAGAACGGATGAAAAATTAGTAGTGTAAACGGTCGAGCGTCCTGAGAACAGTTCCAATTTCAGACTACCGAGGCGAGGTGGTCTCGGAACAGTTCTCAGAACGGAACAGATACATTTTTGTAGTGTAAACGGTATCCGTTCCGAGAACAGTTAGTCGCGCATGAGTATTTAATCTTCAATCTGTATTTAATGACCATTCCTTGCATTCCAACATGGCTGCCCAGGGTACTGTTACGACCTGCGAAAAATTATTACCTCCTTCGTGAAGAGTTCCAAGAGAAAGCGTCTGCTAACAGCTGGTTGTTTACTTGGAACTGTTCTCGGAACGCTCGACTTTTTGTTAGTGTAAACGGAGTAAATTTTGTGATTTTATCACAACCTGGTCTAGATCGAGAACGGAACACTTCTAATAATCCTAATGTAAACGGGGCTAATGACAGTGGGAGAAACCAGTTTGGAAATTATTAGAGTATTGACATGGCATACTTTTGTCCCCTAGAAAATTAACTGATACCCCCACTATTTTTATAAAACTATTTCAAATTTGATTCAAATATTTATAAGTGTCAGTTTCATCAAATCAACAATATTTTTCAAAATCTTTTCCTACCCTCGAAAGAGGCTTTCACTTTTGCTGTGCCTAATTTGGAATTTCAATTCCAGGAACCAGTTACTAGCCTTGTGCTTAAAACCCTAAGTCGACTTGTGTCTATGCAAGAATTAGTAATAAATCTCAAGTCGAATATCAGACTTGGACTAAGTTATATGCTAGGACCCAGTATTCAATTCAGCATCCCCATTAATCAGTTTCCTCCGAAGTACTGCTGTCAAGTATTCATATAGTTCTATGACCTTTGACCTTTGTTTGGTGCAAAATTAAGAAATCTTACATGAAATAAAAATTAATAACTTACAAATTTATCATCTTGACCAATCTGTGATGAAAAGTCTGAAAATTTGGGAGGTAAGCTACCAGATTCTACTTTTTCAAATTTAATTTGGACCGGTCCCTGAAATTACAAGATAAAAAATCATTAGTATTAGCATTTAGGATGTAAAATTTGTCAAATGGTATGTTCCATATTTTTTCTTTTACATAGATCCTCAAACACATTCCATGTTGTAAAGGGATTGTAAAGTGATTTTCTAAACTTTGTATGTGTATCAGGGACACTGGATAGCTTCAATCTATGGTTCTTGCAATTCCACTAAAACTAACACGTTTTAAGACGTCACTGACAGTGATCTGCACAGATATCAATAGTAGCTTCTCTTAGATCACTTTCAGTGATGTCATCAAACATGTTAGTTTTAGTGGAATTGCAAGTACCACACATAACCCCATTTACAGCTGGGTTGACTGGAATTATGAGTGAAAATGACTTATTCAAGGTCATCAGACTTTCACATCCTGGCCACAAATGCCTTCAGATATTTTTCCAGTAACATTCTATAAGGTAGTAAATTTATCTATAATTACGGAATTACAGATGCTGAAGGAAATTGGATGATACAAACAGAATTAATCATGGAGCCACATTAAAATGTCAGAAAATCACATAACAACCCCTTTAAAATGTCTACAAATCATCAATGTCAAGAAATGAAACAATAACAAACATATTATCATTATTGAATTCAACTTTAAACAGAGATTTTACTGCCTCTTCAATGTAAATTAAAAATAAATTTATTCAGCTCTCCAATTTAAAAGGTAATAAAAGATGTATCTGGAGGCCATGTGGCAACCTTAATCTAAATGTATCATTATTAACCTAGAAGGCTATTACTTGTTTTTTAACTTAAAATATATTCTGTAATTTGAAATATATTGTATAATTTTAAATGTAGTGTACATTCCTTCTTTTCCAATGAATTACCAATTAAAACAAATGCGCACACCAAAGCCACTGCGTATTGACGATTGAGAGGAAGCTGGGTTTTGCGTTTCTGTTTAGTAAGTGAAAATTGGCTTAAAGCAAGCTTTCATTTGACCGTAAAAATATTGCCATAAGGCTCAGAAATTTTTCCAATGCAAACACAAGAATATAGGACAGTATTACTTTATTAGGGTCAGTTGTTTGCATTGGCGATACCATATTTTCGATGGTACTTCTCTTTGGAGTTTTCCACTACTATATAACTATTGCTCTTGATTTTGATATGTTTTTGGATGCGATTTTGATTAACGCAATTGTTTTGCTGTAAAGATTTTTTATTGGTCAAGTGTCTCTAGAACCACAAATGAGAAGATTTAAGTGTAACTTATACTCATACAAAGAATAGAAAAGTCTCTTCACAAAAAAAGAAAGAAACATCTGTATTTAAAAGGATAACAACTTAGGTTTCTTGCGGATCCTTTCTCCCAGCTGGTCCTTTGCCAAACCTCTTGGCATTGATCCTCCCTGGATTATCCGTACCCATTTACAGCTGGGTTGACTGGAATCATGAGTGAAGATGACTTATTCAAGGTCATTGGACTTTCACACCCTGATCAGGAACCGAACTCAAACACAACGATCACCATTTCCTCGTATCCAAGCAATCTCTTTACATTTTGACTTCTGCATCAATTGTGTCAATCTGTCTATTAAAGTTTCATTCTGTCAGATCAATGGAAAAATAACGATTATTTTCCAGTAAAAAAAGTCTCGATAGCGGTTCAATGACACTTGAAAGCAGAATTGATGACTATCTCGTGTGATGAGAACCTTCGACATTGTTATCAAGTACACTTCAAATTTTATTCACAGGTCATGATGGCACATATAATAATTGAATACCAAGAAATAATGGCTGTTGAATACATCAGTTGTTTGCTAGACTTTTATGTGTCATGGGTGAGAAGGGAAGAAAAATTCTTATGCATGCCGTATCCCGTACTGTTACTGAAAATGGGCCAATTGTCAGCTGTCAACCCATAACACCACAGTTTTAAGGCAAGGGCGCGGAGCGTAACATCAAAATGTTTTTGGGTATGAGGGTAAGGGTGGAGGTGGGCTCGGTTCGATTTTTCAAACAACAGGCCCCTCCACTTCTGGAAACGCTGCATAGCCCCTTTAAGGTGCCCCTGTAACAACTACCTAGTTTGCCATATCAGCTTCCACTTGAACAGAAGTTAACTTGTCATCTACCAACTAACCTGCTCACTGGACAGCCATGGTAACTATATAACCTGTTCAATGGACAGCCATGGTAACTATATAACCTGTTCAATGGACAGCCATGGTAACTATATAACCTGTTCAATGGACAGCCATGGTAACTATATAACCTGTTCAATGGACAGCCATGGTAATTACGTCATTGGTGAACAGGTAAGAAAACTTCTGATGCTAAAAGCCAAAGATTTTAGCTGGATCACCAATATATAGGCTATTGACAGCACAGGGGCTTGTCTTTAGGAAAAAATATCGGGTTGTGACGTAGTTGAAAAAAAAATCATATTATAGGCCTCTACTACATGTACTATAGTAGAGGCCTATAATATGTTCTATAGTAGAGGCCTATAATATGATTTTTTTTTCAAGTACCGGTACGTCACATCCCGATATTTTTTCCTTAAGACAAGCCCCTGTGATTGACAGTTGCTAACCTGACATTTGCCCACACTTTAGCAGAACCGAACCAAACATGTCTCACTCACTGTCAGCCATCTTGCTAAAGTTTGACCAGTGAGAAAGCATTATTATTAGACTGTTTATGGGCTATGTGACTTCCTTCCACTAAAGGCGCTTATAAGATCTATCCCTTTGACCTAACATCTCTCACCAGACAGAAAACAGTATTAAGTGTTATAATATTAAAAGGATTGTAAAGAGGTTTTCTAAACTTTGTATGTGTATCGGGGACACTGATAGCATCAATTTGCGCCATTCCAAGTTCCAAGTCTGTGGTTCTTGCAATTCCACTAATACTAATGCGTTTTATGACGTCACTTATAGTGATCTGCATAAACATCAATAGTAGCTTCCGGTAGATCACTATTAGTGACGTCATAAAACGCGTTAGTTTTAGTGGAATTGCAAGAACCACAGACGTCGGAATGGAAATTCAAATGACGAAATTGATGCTATCAGTGTCCCCGATACACATACAAAGTTTAGAAAACCTCTTTACAATCCCTTTAAGTGGTACCGAGGGATAACAATAATATAGGAAGTATAATCGACATTATCATAAGTTATATCTGATAAAACATATGTTGGCAATATCTTCTATATAAACATTAGATTAACTATATATCTCTTCCTACACTTCATACAAATTAGAGCACGTCCCAATTTACTGTTGGAAAACGAAATTAATGGAGTTTTGCGTCCTGTTTTCTGCACCTATATGGGCTAATGAGGACGGACAAACACCACGTAGTGTGCAATAAAGGAAATTTTTGCCAGAACAGTGGCATTAACCTACTCTTATTTTCGATTTCCAACTGTCGAAATGAAATTAATGGAGTTTTGCGTCCTGTTTTCTGCACCTATATGGGCTAATGAGGACAGACAAACACCATGAAGTGTGCAATAAAGGAAATTTTTGCCAGAACAGTGGCATTAGCCTACTCTTATTTTCGATTTTGAACTATGGAGGGATCTGTAATGTGCACATCCATTAGCACTCGGGCCTCGGTTTATTGTTCCATCCGAACGACTAGACACTTTCTCCATGTTAGCCCCTCCGACCTGCATCTCTGCCTCAGGGGAAGGAACCAGGGTGAAAAATGCATAAGTATCATCTTTTTCTATGCTGGAATTGAGCCCTGGACCTTTATGTTAGCGATCTGCTGTCTTAAGGGTATTGATTGGGCTAGCGTTCGAGAAAAAAAACACGAGATGGAATTTATGCGAATTACTTATTATTTTTTGGCTCAGATTGTAGATAATTATTATTACTTTATTTGTAAACTATATAGAATGAAAAAAAAACGACAAGAAATTAGGTATTTCGTTAGTTTTTGCTAAAAAATTAGACAAAAGTAGAAAAATGTGTCCCGGTTGGTACAAGATTTCTCAGCCATTTTTTATTGGAAAATTACGATCTTGGTCTTGATTGAAAGCTTATTCAATAAGGATGAAACGTACAGAGAGTTTGATGTAGATTGATCCATTCACATTTTTTTAAACTTGTATCAAAGGTTTGAAATGTCCAATTTTTATGACATGTTTGAAAGGGCTGTCAACTCATCAAAAAAAATCTGATTGACATGAAATCAACCTTAAACTATCGAGAAGGACCCCAAATCATCAACAAATGCACAACAAGTCTCAAGAAATCATTATTTCATATACTTATTTCATTTTTTCATAACGTGAAATAGCCTAAGTAACACCAAAAAAAATCTGATTGACATGAAATCAACCTTAAACTATCGAGAAGGACCCCAAATCATCAACAAATGCACAACAAGTCTCAAGAAATCATTATTTCATATACTTATTTCATTTTTTCATAACGTGAAATAGCCTAAGTAACACCCTTAACTCACTGAACCAGGAAAGTTTTGAATTAGGTGAATCTAATAAGTTTCCTTTAATTATGATTTCAATTTTCCACGAATGTTTCAAAAACAATATTTACTTTCTAAAATACCACAAAACTTATGATAATTTTGGTATAAAAAGTAATAGAAAGTAGAGAAAGGAGAGAATCTATTTTTAGTAACAAGATTGATAGAAAGGTAGTAATGTAAACATTCTGAAGAAGTAAAATGATATACAATAACACTTCATTATTTTCTTACAAGTTTACTTTGACATCTTATATTATTAATTTATATACTGTACTATGTAGTTATAACTTATAGGTGTTATAAGTTATAGAACTTCCAATGTTGTAAAACAATCCCTCAGAGACTCTGTGAGTTAAGATACTTTTTCGAAATCTGAAGGTTCATGTTTTAATCACAGCATGATGATGATGTATTTTGTAATGATGGTTAGGTTGTATTTGTATTGTGCTGTGTAATTGTTGCACTTCTTGTATTTTGTTGCGTTATAATGTAGATGTTTAAGACACTAAAGTCAACATTCAGATAACTCAACTAAAAATGTACTTTTATGTTCACAAGCCAACTTGGCAATACTCTGGTCACTAAGTAAACAGTCCAAGACCTTCAACTAATCTGTATAGTACAATGACAAGGGTTTTACCAAACCTCACTGTTAACTATACAGTATGATCTCCATTATTTACATTTCTATACTGGGCAATTTCAACTATTCCAAGGTAAATAACTCAGTTATTTCAGGTTGACCACATTTTTACTTCTTGTTATCATCTGGATGAAGTTTTGTCATCAGTCCAGCTGACTACGGGTGTGGTGCCAGGCAGGGTATGCTTACTCTTCTAGACACCTGATACCACTTTTCATTATGATATACTTACTCATGTATGATTGATATAATTCCTCATGCGAAAAGTTCATAAGCTGTTACCTATGTTTCGTCAAAATGTCTTTTTGGATTTGGAGATCGTTAGTACTGGGTTTCTTTATTTATCTTAGAGGAAAGATCATTGCGAAGAGATTTGGTCAAGGACCTGCTGGTAGAAAGCATGTTCAGGAACTTTTCAATGATTTCTTGGCTGGACTGAACTCATGTTTCAGCATTGAGGCCCCCAGGATTCAGTCATTTTTCTCTGCTACCCATACCCAAGCTATTTAACTGTTATGTTTTTTTTTTTCTTCCTTGCTATGAGTCAGATGCTATTTTTTCTATGGTAGAGATGTACTTGAGGTGCATGAGCAAGATCCAGCTTGTTTCCCATGATCTTTAGATGGTAAATAATTTTTCTTTCTGAGTGAGTCAGATGGTGTTAGATGTTAGTACTGGTAGTTTAGTATTTTAGTACCAGTAGTAGATTTATTATTACCAGTAGATGATTCATCATGGCTACCGATTTCAAATGGGGGTTGTTTTTCCAATTACAGGACTTTAAGGAGACATTCGGCATTTTCTAAAGTTCAAGGTACGTAGACTATAATATGGTATGATTGGTCTCTTAAATAGTGAACATATTCCTTAAAGGTGCATGAGCAAGATTCAGTTCGTTCCTCATGATCTTTTGGTTGTTAATGATTTGCTTTCTTTTCATAAGTCTATGGTTCAGTCTATGTTATTAAATTCCAATAGCAGATTCATCATGGTAACTAATTTCGAAAAATGAGGTTGATTGTCCACGATGACTTGAAGTGAATGAGCAAGATCCAGCTTGTTCTTAAAAAATCTTTAGATTGTAAATAATTGTTCTTTCTGCGTGAGTCAGATGTTATTTATCTATGGTTGTGATGTTAAGTATATTAGTAGGCCTACCGGTAGTTTAGTATATTATTACCGGTAGTATACTAATGTCTAGTAGGAACTAGTACCTGAATCACACCTCATCATCTTACCTAAATACCTACAATTTACTAGTCTATAAACAATCAAATACCTAGTATCTAGATATCTTTAAAGAGGCACTACCATTTTTCTCAATTTGAATTGTGCTGAGCTGTATCTTTGTTACTATAAATAGACACAGACAGCCTCCTAGAAGTGAGGGGGTACAAATAGGGTACAATGGGATTAAAGGGGGGAGAACTTCAGGAGTTAAGAATCCAGATATGGAGGAGCTAAAGGCCATATTTTGAAAATATTGATTTGATGTATTATTACACATATAAAGTAGGGGAGAAATTGGGAATACAAATAACATTTTTTTTCGGGGAAAAATATTCCGAATCTTTTGACCTTTAAAAAATATTCTAGGTACAAAATCCATATGGCTCACCCCCTTTAACAGTGTCTTAACAATAAACTGAAAGGTTAAAGAGTTACTGTATACTTGAACAATTTCTAACAATCAAAGAAAGACCATATGTCAATCAGAACACCAAATCTCTTGTTCAAATCAAGGGCAATAACTCTTGACATTATGACAACTGAATCGAGTATTTTTTCACCTGGAGTGTTGAAATATTCGACAGGAATCTTCTAAATATAGCTCAACTATAATCTGGCATGTTAAGATCACATCCCTGGCATACCGTATAGAATCTCACACCTCAACAGAATAAAGAAACCAAGTACTAACAATCCGAACCGCAAAACGAAACTCGAAATCCAAAAGGACATTTTGACGAAATATAGGTAATCTCACACCTCAACAGATTAAGGAACCTTAAAGGAATACAACCTCTTAGAAAAAAATCTTAATTCTCAAACTTGGCCAATAAGAGTAAATATTCATCAGTAGTGTCATAAATATAAAAACAAAATCCAAAACATTTACCAAAATGAATTATCAAAAAAATAAAAAAAGTTATTATTGAAAAATGTTATTTTTTTTTACAAGCGTTATTATATTTAAAGGGATTTTAAAGTGATTTTCTAAACTTTGTATGTGTATCGGTGACACTGATATCATTAATTTTCAATTTCCATTCCAACGTCTGTGGTTCTTGCAATTCCACTAAAACTAACGCGTTTTATGACGTCACTGACAGTGATCTACTGGAAGTAACTATTGATATCTATGCAGATCACTGTCAGTGACGTCATAAAACAATTTAGTTTTAGTACAATTGCAAAGATCCATAGAAGTCGAAATGGAAATTGGAATGGTGCAATTGATGCTATCAGCGTCCCCGATAAACATACAAAGTTTAGAAAATCACTTTACAATCCCTTTAAGCAGTTTTCTGGATTTATGAGATTAAACAGGTAATCTGTAGTATAGTTATGACACCAGGGTAAGTTCCTAATACTCATACAAAATTTAGAAGATCTCTTTACAATCCCTTTAATATTTCAGGAAATACATTTATAAATTTGATCTTGTTTATGGTAATATTATCGGCAATATGAAGTTAAAAACATCAATATAGATTAATATATGCCGTCACACCCAACATTATTATATATCATTAGGCATTATACTGTCTTCATTTTAATAACACTATATGATAGCTTCATTATAATTACTCAGTTTAACTTCCGACTCATTAATTGAGAGATTTTAACATAAAAACACTGATTTACTTGACATTTTTGTCATAAAAATTTTAATTTTTGCAGGAAAATTAATTTTGTTAAAGGGATTGTAAAGATTTTTTTTTGAGATTATTCATATGTATCTGGAAGATTAATATCATCGTTTTGCCCCATCCAAAAATTATAATTTTCTTCTGTGAAACACACGTATTTCAATATTTCTGATATCAACAAACACTTTTAGTGTTATTGTAGTTGGGGATCCGTCCTATACTTTTCTTTGGCGCTTTTCCGGGAATGCTCATTCCCGCTGTTTGAACGCCTCTCAGGTCTTAACGAATTGGCCTACCTTTATAAATTTACGTTTTTCGGAAATTTCGTAGAATTTTTTCTTATCGATGGAATATAAAAATTTCACAAGAATCTCCCAAAAGTACCGTCTTACGCCGAAATAAAATTTAATGCACTCACAGGTCGACTTGAATCACCATTTTTTGCACTCTTTTTCGTACCTTCTTGACAGAAGAGTTGGATAATGTGGGCGGAGTTTACATGAATAACCAGAGATAACTCGCTCACAACCTGTAAGCTCCGCCCATATGGCAGCCATCACTGATAGAATTTTCGCTTGGAAACTTTCGATCAAAATAAAAGGTATTAATTGACATCATTTAATTTACATTTTTAATTAATATTTTATGAAAATGTATCGAGATGTGCCGAGTTTCAAGGACACAGGGGCTTAATAAAGGATTTGAATTTCCGCAATGAAATGATACAGCATGGCAGCCTGACGTTGACCCGCTCAACGCCAGGTTTTATCTGACTAGTGTTATTGCTGAAACCATAGACGTCTGACGGAATCAAATGGTGCATATTGATGCTATCATTATTCCAGATATACGTAAAAAGTTTAAAAAACCTTTTTACAATCCTTTAACAAGCTCTCTTGTACTTCATCTACGTTTTTTGGTATAAATAACTTTTTGGTTAAATCTTAGTTGAGAAGAATAGCTAGTTGGATAAAACATCAAATGTACAGCATTAGAGAAACAAGAAAGGCAATTTTGTTTCTTTTGCAACCAAGCATGTAGTGTATCTGAAGCACAAGCCTCATGTTTGAACCAAAGACCAAACTTAAGAAATGTTGATTTACTTTTGAAACATGAACCAAACTTTAGGAATGGCGCTATACTTTTGAAATAAACTACCAAACTTGACAAATATTGCTTTTTTGGATCGAACATTCCCTAGATCTCCAACCTTTGCCTCATTTTTACTGCTGTACAGCCATGGCGACACTCTGTGCTATAACAGAACTGTAAGATAAATTCTGTACGAGAATGTAATTAGAATTGTAACAGATATGCATGTTAGATTCTACACAAACAGTTTAGTTATTTCACAAGTAGATCTGTTGTTACCATAGATACCAAACATTGTTGATTATACAGTTACCATAGCGATGAATTATTCTGCTATATAAATATTACTTTTATACACTGATTTTACTATTTTCTTATCTATTTGTTTTTATCTCAAAATATTACTCAATGAACCCAAAAAAGTAACTGATAAAAACCCAAATACTAAATATTCAGAACTGCAAAATAAAAACAAGAAATTCTAACTCAGGGGCGGATTTAGGCTTTTTTTTACCACAAATGTTTCTCGCCACTCTTCACTTGGCAAGATATCTATCTACATTGCACCCACTCTAGAAGAATATTTCAATAACTTTGTTTATTTTAACCTCAAATAATTTTTCGACTCGCTCAGCTCGGCAAAATTTTATTCTGCGCCCCCCCCCCCCCTAACGTCAAATCCTGTATCCGCCCATGTAACTATAGCCCGAAACTTAATTAGGCATGATATTGTTGCTCAAAAACTTTATATCTAATGGTATGAAAGTCCAAAAAAGAATTTTTATTCTAAATTTTTCAGAAAATGGAAACCCTAGCTTAAATGACCAACAAGGTATATATCAAATAGGGTTTTTACGTGATATGTAAAGCGATTGCAAGTGTTGAAAGGAATTTTTATCGTGTTTTACATAGGCTAAACCCTAAACACTTTATTTCTAAGAAAAGTTTTTATAAATGTTTTAAATTAGCCTTAAAATATGTCATAATGAACCACAGCAATAATATTTCCCAATTTTTAATGGGATAGACTTGCACCTTTGGTTGCCTCCTGCTGTCCTGGCAAAATTTCCCTCATTGCACACTAAATGGTGTTTGCCAGTCCTCAATTAGCCCATATAGGTGCAGAAAAGCAGGACGCAAAACTCCATTCATTTCATTTTCCTATTTGTAACCCAAATTCCAGAAAGCTGCCGCTGATTATGATAAAATTGTGATGAAGTCAAAAAAACCTAATTTGAATATTTAAAAAAAAAATATATATTTTTAAGGAAACCCAAATTCCACAACAAAAATCCTTTGTATTTATAAACAAAATATCATAAAAATGTGAAAATTATTAGGCCTTACTAAATAGGTATATAAAAGTAATCTAGTAGATATTATAGAAGATAAATGGGGCATGACATTATCATAATTCAACTGTGAAAAACTAATTTCTCTAAGTCACATTTTATAAAGATAGGTTCAACAAACTAGCCTACTTTATCATTTAAAATGTTGTTTTTTTAATCCGTTCTACACATATTAAAAGGCAAAAATGAAAAAAAACATATAGACCTAATTTTGCCAAGAACTCGGCCTTCTCTTCTTTGATTTAAAATTGTTGAGAGATTTTCAACATTGACAGCCTGTAGCACATGTAGAGTAATGTGGACTCACTTTATTGTCCCAAGACACTTTTTCCATGTCAGCCTCTCCAACCTGCATCACTGACAGGGGCGGATTTAGGCGGGGGCGTGGCGGGCGTGCGTGCGCCTCCCCCCCCCCTAAAATTTGCAAAGCATGGGTTGTCTGCACCATTTTACCACAAATGTTTTTCAGTTTCTCGCCACACTTCGCTTGGCAAGATATCTATCTACATTGCACCCACTCTAGAGAAATATTTCAATAACTTTGATTAATTTAAACTCAAATAATTTTTCGATTCGCTCTGCTTGGCGAAATTTTATTCTGCGCCCCCCCCCCCCTAACGTCAAATCCTGTATCCGCCCCTGACTGACAGACGGAAACCAGGTTGAAAAATTTGAAGGAATTATCTCTACCTATGCAAACTTGATATTTTGATTATTTTAAGACCTGGGTTTTCAACTTGGGGGACATGTCCAAGACATTTGGACATTTTCCTGGGCACACAAACTGATCTATTGGTCTGAAAAAAATGTAATATTGTGTATTATCTGGGTGGATATGCATGCAATGTAACGTATGCAATGCAACGTATTAAAAATAAAAATGTTGTGACTTTATCATGCTTCAAACTTGCATTTTGTCGATGACTTTCGCTGACAATTCAGGGGACTTTCCTTATGTGTTATTAGGGACACTTGAGAAAACCAGTTGAAAACCCAGGTTAAGAGGTGATATGATAAGATTGTAAAGTCTATATATCACTTTGTTTATCATTATCTTGTTGATATAAATAGATATTTTAATGATGAAAACACATCACAGCTAAATACCTCACAACATACAACAGACAATATTGTGTACGAGCTATCAAATACCAACTTGCCTGAAGCTTGCAGTTTAAACCTTTTAACATTATTCCCATAGTAAAAATTCATCGGTGGTGTCTTAAGTATAAAACCAAACCAAAAACATTCATCAAATTAAGAAATGATCCATTACATTACAAGTTATAATTGAAAAATGCTTAAAAAAATTTGAATATTGTTATATATTTTTACATTTATCAGATCATACAGGTAATCTTATGACACCAGATAAGTTTATTGATAAATATATATTTTATATATTTTGATTTTGCGTTCATTTTAGGAGGTAGTATTACACCAAATTTTTTTAGAAAACCTCTTTACAATCCCTTTCAATACACAAAAAGTTTAGAAAACATCTTTACAATCCCTTTCAGTACACAAAAAGTTTAAAAAACCTCTTTACACTCCCTTTCAATACACAAAAAAAATTAACACAAGAAAAATTTAGAAAACCTCTTTATAACACAAGAAAAGTTTAGAAACCTCTTCACAATCTCTTTTAGTACATAAAAAAGTTTAGAAAACCTCTTTACAATCCCTTTCAGTACTACAAAAAAGTTTAGAAAACCTCTTAACAATCACTTTCAGTACACAAAAAAAGTTTAGAAAACCTCTTTACAATCCCTTTCAGTACACAAAAAAATATTTAGAAATCACCTTTACAATCCCTTACTTTACACAAAAAATATTTAGAAAACATCTTTACAATTCCTTTCAATACACAAAAAAGTTTAGGAACCTCTTTACAATCCCTTTCAATACCCAAAAAAATTTGGAATTCCTCTATACAATCCCTTACTTTACACAAAAAATATTTAGAAAACCTCTTTACAATCCCTTTCAATACACAAAAAAGTTTAGAAAACCTCTTTAAATCCCTTACAATACACAAAAAAGAAATAGTTTAGGAAACCTCTGTGCAATAAAAAAGTTTAACACAAGAAAAATTTAGAAAACCTCTTTACAATCCCTTTCAATACACAAAAAAGTTTAGAAAACCTCTTTAAATCCCTTACAATACACAAAAAAGAAATAGTTTAGGAAACCTCTTTGCAATAAAAAAGTTTAACACAAGAAAAATTTAGAAAACCTCTTTACAATCCCTTTCAATACACAAAAAAGTTTAGAAAACCTCCAGTGCACAAAAAATTTAGAACATCTCTTTACACCCTCTTCCGATAGAGAAAAAAAGTTTAGAAAAGTCTAGAAAACCTCTTTACATCCTCTTACGATAGAGAAAAAAAGCGTATTCCTTATGATACACAATACAAAGGTTAGAAAACCTCTTAACTCTCTCTTTTACGAAATACAAAAAAAAATGTCTAAAAAAAAACTTCTAAAAATCCCTTTTGATACATAGGTTTCTTTTTAAAAAATCCCTTACAATACACAAAAAATGTTTAAAAAACCTCTTTAATATCCCTTTAAAGTCAGTATAGTAGAATGTAAACCAGGTGAGATACCAGTTGGTTTAGATTAAATCTGTTTAGATCAGTGTATATAAAGATATGAAACATATTATTTAGTATATTGATTGTTTGTTTACATATATCACCTGTTTAAAATATACTATTATCATATACAGTGTATAACCTGGGTCACAGGTGGGCCATTATCATAATAATGTTTTATTTCTCTATATCCTTTACTATATCAAAGGTGTTAATATACTAATTCTACCAGTTTAGGAGAGAGAGGAACGAAGATACAAACATTTTATCAAGGGCAACACCTTAAGGGCTTTAAGCTAGCGTTTGTGTATTTCCACTGGGCGATTGCCGAACCAAGCTAGCTTTGCTTCACAATTCTCAGTGGAAACACGTTAAATATATAAGCTAAAAACAGTTTGTTCAATGTTAATAAGTTCAAATCTATTAGTAAATGATTCATCACAGTTATCCACTTAATAGTTCTTCACGGTTTACGATAATTGGGTGTGCCTCTTTAACCAGCTAGATAAAAGTAATTATCACATGTATGACCTATACAAACCTCTATAGACTTGTTTATCATGCCCTATAGACTTGTTTATCATAACATCAATTGTCAATTAGGCGGTATATGTTGTGATTGACCTTCTAATAAGGAAAGATCAATTGATGATGTCAGTTGACATTAGGTTGAGCGAAAGATTAATTTTCCTTGTCTACATTTTAAAGGGAAATGGCAGCATTTTCAGGGGTTGATTTGTGTCTCGAAAAAAAAAATTCTGACTAACTAAACGTTTCAAGTTCCTTCTTAATTTTCTTAAATATTTTTATGTGAAGCTGAGTTATGAAACTTCCAATGCGCATGCTTTCGGTACACATGCCTTTGAAAGCTCAAATGTTGACAGTGAGCCATTTTCGTTTCTGAGACTGAGGTATAAATAAAAATCCGTACAAGCAAAACAATTGCGTTAATCAAAATTGCATCCAAAAACCTGGCAAAATGGAGAGTAATAGTTGTATAATAGTGGACTACCCCAAAGAGAAGTACCATCAGGTGTTTCGAAAAGAGTAAGCATGGCCTGGTATGTTTGGTCAAGTGCGCCTTCAAAAAAGAAGTGAAAAAATGTATTGTTTTAAGAATATTTGACAGTGCATATACAATTGATATAAGAAAACAAATAAGGGAAAGTAAAAAAAAAAGTTTTTAATTAAATGCTCACATAAACAATTTATATCAGAAAAAGACAAAGCGAAGTAACAATTAAGACAAAGCGAAGCATGGTAAATCTTATTGAAATATAAAGTAGCTGATAATAGTCAGTGATCACCGCTCAATAGCATATACCAGATTCTAGACAATGGTCTATTGTTACTATAAATGATTATTATAGCAATTATATCAACCATCCAATTACTTTATTGTCATATAAATCAATTCATATCATTTACTGTTATATTTACTGTTATATCATTGTCATTACAGGCAGTTCTTTATCATATCAATTCATTAACTAAGAAAGTTTTAAAAGGGATTGTGAAGTGATTTTCTAAACTTTGTATGTGTATCAGGGACACTTATGGCATCAATTTGCGCCATTCCAATTTCCTTTCCGACGTCTGTGGTTCTTGCAATTCCACTATAACTAACGCGTTTTATGATGTCACCGGCAGTGATCTGAGATATCAATAGTAGCTTCCCATAAATCAGTGAGGGTGACGTCTTAAAACGCGAGAGTTTAAGTGGAATTGCAAGAATTGTAAGTGGAATTGTGTCCCAATACACATACAAAGTTAAGAAAATTTAACCTCTTTACAATCTCTTTAAAATCTTAATCTTTGTACTATAATGTATGTCTTTGGAGAAATAATTGCCCCTGGCCTATGTTGTTGTGGTCTGTGGTCTATGTTATTGTTAAAGGTTGATGATGATTAGAAGTGAAAGGTTTATAAATTATTCAACTATACATTACTGTAACTAACAATATACTATATGTATAGTATAATATTAAATACCTATATATCCCCTGGAAAATTAATAATCAACTTCATACAAAATTAATTAGACATCAAAATAACAGTATTCTTGGAATGTGATGCCACAATCTTGCAGAGTTAAGGTTTTTAAAAAAATAAATATTTATACAAGCAAAACAATTCTGTTACCAGTAATCAAAATCACATCCAAATGCCAGGACAGCGGCATAAGCCTGCTCTTATTTTAGATTTCCAACTGTCGAGGGATCTTTAACGTGCACAGCCAATAGCACACGGGGCCTCGGTTTATTGTCCCATCCGAACGATTAGATGCTTTTTCCATGTCAGCCCCTCTGACCTACATCACTGACAAGGGGAAACGGGTTGAAAAATCCGAAGGTATTATCTCGACCCATGCCGAGATTAAACCCAGGACCTTCAGGCTAGCGAGCAAGCGTCTAACTCACTGAGCCACCACGGCTCCCTATGAAAAAATCAAGACATACATAGTAGTTGACTCCACCTAAAGAAAGTACCATGAGGTATTTGAAAAAAAGATGCAGGTGATCAGTTTAAAGCGATACAACCTCTTAGAATGAACAAAAAAATTAAGTTCTCAAACTTGGTCAATAAGAGTATATATTCATCAACAGTGTCCAAAGTATACAAACAGAATCAAATAAACCCATAAAACTATGTAATTTTCCATACAATTACAGATTATTATTGATAAATGCCTTAATTTGGATTAAGGGAATAATTAATTTTTGTATTTAAACATAGTTTTCTGGATTTATCAGATTATTTAGGTAATCTGTTTTATAGTTATGCCACTAGGTTTGTCCCCTGATGAATATATACTCCTATTGACCAAGTTTGAAAAAATTCGAAGCACCCAAATTAGCAGCACCCAAAAGAGATGAGCCCAAATTGAAAATAAAAGTAGGCCTACTGCAGAGCCAGATATGCCAACAACTTTGAAGGATTGTTCATAACAGTAACAACCTCCATAAATGAATATATATAATCCCGCAAGTTCTAAATTAGTGAAAATGCTACTTCAGCCTTCCCACGAACTCGCAACAAATTTTGCGCCATTTCAATTTCTATTCTGACATCTGTGGTTCTTGCAATTCCACTAAAACTAATGCGTTTTATGACGTCACCACTAGTGTAGTGACGTAATAAGTAATTGCAAGAACCACAGAAGTCGGAAATGGAAATTGAATTGTTTCTATCAGTGTCCTCGATACACATATCAAGTTTAGAAAACCTCTTTACAATCCCTTTAATGTAATCTAATTCCCTGGTTTGTATGGCCTTGTCAGAAATATCATGACATTCCCCGAAGGAATAAGGATTACAGTCAGGATCAGGTTATGTCATAGAATGCAATAGAATATTCATAGCCATGTAACAGTGTCTATTTACATTTTAATGATGTAATCAAAAGAGAAGCGTCTGTAACAACTTTACTAGAATTCAGCTCAACCTTCTCATTTTGTTCCAGACTATGTAATGACTTGGTCATGATAGGCGGCCATCTTGCTCTGTAAATGGGCAAGGGAAGATAAATCTTGATCGGAGATTGATTTAGAATGGCTGTTTTTACTGTGAAAGAAGACGACACTCTCTGAAGAATGATTGTGATTGGTTGAACTATAATTTATTCAATATGGCGACTGCCGTACAGTATACGAGGTTATTTAGTACGTGATCTATCACCACCCCAATCATGCTCCCATCCAACTGTCCTTTATTTAAAGGGGAATGTTCGGCATCTTCGAAGGTCGATTTGAGCCTTGAATATATGTAATTAGCCTCCAGAAGTACTAGAACTGCACAAAAATCACAAAATGCCCTTCAATTATATTCCTACCTAAACATTTATCTTTCATTTTCTGTATTTGTATTTTCTATATAAGGCATAGTCTTATGACTTTCAAACGCTCGTAATTATAGCTACACAGGGATTTTTAGGCTTATATTTTGAGGGAGAATTATAAACATTATTACTGATTAGATAAGCTAAACATTTCCAGGTTCTGAGACAAAAATTTTATTTCGTGAAAAGTTAGTGAACATATCCCTTTAATATCAAGTATAATAATTTCCCATTTTTCATTTTGATTGAAAATTCCCTACTCATCCTTTGATGATACATACAAAGCTATTAATTGTGATAAGTGTGATACATCATGTATCATGTATGTATCATTCTGATATCATCAGCTAGCTTATATTTACAGTCATTCCAATTAACAGGTGTTTATAATGATATTGAAATACGATATGACATTTTTCACGCCTAATTATTTTAGAATATCTCACATGGATTTATAGAGAATTTGTGTTACGTGTGTATATTTGAGTCATTCTGTTTTCCCATTCTGATTTTCAAAATTTTGTGGGTGTATCAATTCTAAAAAATAGCGATGCCCCATCGTAATACGCCCACTTTTGTAATGGCATCCAAGTCGTTTGGGAGGTCGACAAGAACTATCAGTAAATGAAACATCTGTCGAAAACCGTGCCATCAAGAATGTTTACAAAATTGAACAATTTTTGAGTGTTTACAACTACAAGTTAACAAGGGCAATAACCCATGAAATATTTTTTGATTAATCTGATTTTCAATAGGATTCATCCTTGGGTGTTTATGAACACTCACAGCAAGTTTCATCAAAATCCATCAAGAAACCAGCTCTCTATCGTGTCCACAACTTTGTTAAAGGCTGAAAAATTAACGCGTTTTAAAGAACAAGGGCAATAACTCATGAAATATTTTTCGATGTTTCTGATTTTCAATAGGGTTTATCCCAAGGTCAATACAAACACTCATACCAAGTTTCATCAAAATCCATCAAGAAACCAGCTCTCTATTGTGTCCACAACATATTTTCAAAAGCAAGGGCAATAACCCATGAAATATTTTTCGATTAGTCTGATTTTCAATAGGGTTCATCCTTATGTGCTTATGAACACTCACAGCAAGTTTCATCAAAATTGATCAAGAAACTAGCTCTCTATCGTGTCCACAACTTTGTTTAAAGCTGAAAACTTAACGCGTTTTAAAGAACAAGGGTCAAATATTTTTTGATGTTTCTGATTTTCAATAGAATTTAACCCAAGGTCAATACAAACACTCATACCAAGTTTCATCAAAATCCATCCAGAAACCAGCTCTCTATTGTGTCCACAACATATTTTCAAAAGCAAGGGCAATAACTCATGGAATATTTTTCGATTAGTCTGATTTTCAATAGGGTTCACACTTGGGTGTTTATGAACACTCACAGCAAGTTTCATCAAAATCCATCAAGAAACCAGCTCTCTAGCGTGTCCACAACTTTGTTAACGGCTGAAAAATTAACGCGTTTTAAAGACAAGGGCAATAACTCATCAAATATTTTTCGATGTTTCTGATTTTCAATAGGGTTTAACCAAAGGTCAATACAATCACTCATACCAAGTTTCATCAAAATCCATCAAGAAACCAGCTCTCTATCGTGTCCACAACATATTTTCAAAAGTAAGGGCAATAACCCATGAAATATTTTTCGATTAGTCTGATTTTCAATAGGGTTCATCCTTGGGTGTTTATGAACATTCACAGCAAGTTTCATCAAAATCCATCAAGAAACCAGCTCTCTATCGTGTCCACAACTTTGTGAGCGTAACGACTGAAAAATTAACGTGTTTTAAAGAACAAGGGCAATAACTCATAAAATATTTTTTCGATGTTTCTGATATTCAATAGGGTTTATCCTAATGTCAATACAAACACTCATACCAAGTTTCAACAAAATCCATCAAGAAACCAGCTCTCTATGGTGTCCACAAGATATTTTCAAAAGCAAGGGCAATAACCCATGAAATATTTTTCGATTTGTCTGATTTTCAATAGGGTTCATCCTTGGGTGATAACAAACACTCACAGCAAGTTTCATCAAAATCCATCAAGAAACCAGCTCTCTATCGTGTCCACAACAATTGTGGACAGACAGACAGACGGACAGACAGACAGACAGGGGCGACTACAATATACGCCCACATTAATGTGTGGGCGTATAAAAATGTGAATTACAAATTAGGTGCATTCAAAAACTTCACACTTTTTCATCCAATCTGCATTGGCTAAATCTTGGAACACTTATTAATTAAGGGCATTTGTATATTCCCATTCTAAATTTTTTCAAAATTTTGCAAGTGTATCAATTCTCCGCAATGTGTTCACAAATTTAGTGCATTCAAAAACGTAAATTCGAGTTCTTCATCAAATCAGTATTGGCTAAATATGGTATGAATTGCACCACTTATTCATTAAGAGCACTTGTATGTTACCATTCTTATTTTTTTCGAAATTTTGTGGTTGTATTAATTCTACTCAATGTGAATCACAAATTTAGTGCATTCAAAAACGTAAATCAGAGTTTTTCATCCAATCAGCATTTGCTAAATCTTGTATGAAACAGAACACTTATTCATTAAGAGCACTTGTATGTTCCCATTTTGATTTTTCAAAATTTTGTGGGTGTATTAATACTGCGCAATTCCACATTAGTGCATTCAAAAACTAAAATTAGAGTTTCTTTATCCAATTAGCATTGGCTAAATATTGTAGGAATTGGACCACTTATTCATTAAGAGCATTTGTATGTTCCCATTCTGATTTTCAAAATTTTGTGGGTGTATTAAACCCATGCAATGTGGATTACAAATTTAGTGCTCGAATTAGAACCGAGTTTTTCATCTAATTAACAAACCTGTATGAATTGGACCACTTATTCATTACCTGACTTGTATATTCCCATTCTGATTTTTTGAGATTTTGCAAGTGTATCAATTCTCCGCAATGTGTTCACAAATTTAGTGCATTCAAAAACTTAAATTAGAGTTTTTTATCCAATTAGCATTGGCTAAATATTGTAGGAATTGGATCACTTATTCATTAAGAGCACATCAGCCGTGGCTAAAATTAGTCTAACAACTATGCTTTCTTCATTTTTTTGAATTCTCTATTGGAGATCATTGCCTACAACATACTACTTCATAGTAGGCACTATCTCTTTTTTCAGAAGAATTTACTCATTTATTGATATACTTCCTCAAATGATAAGATCATTAAAGGGATTGTAAAGTGGTTTTCTAAACTTTGTATGTGTATCGGGGACACTGATAGCATCAGTTTGCGTCATTCGAATTTCCATTCCGACGTCTGTGGTTCTTGCAATTCCACTAAAACTAACGCGTTTTATGACGTCACTAATAGTGATCTACCGGAAGCTACTATTGATGTCTATGCAGATCACTATTAGTGACGTCATAAAACGCATTAGTTTTAGTGGAATTGCAAGAACCACAGACGTCAGAATGGAACTTGGAATGGCGCAAATTCATGCTATCAATGTCCCCGATACACATACAAAGTTTAGAAAACCTCTTTACAATCCCTTTAACTGCTACCAATATATTGCCAATGTGTTTACATGGATTTCAAGATTTGTTTTAACGTTTGGAATCGTTCTGTTTGGGTTTTATTTTTCTTCAAGAAAATGTACTTTTCAAAATAGCAAAAAACTATCCATGTTAGAGACTGATTCATCTCAAACGAATTTAAATATTCTGTTTCGAAACGTATCAATATCATCATCTTTCTGTGAGCCAGCCAATAAATTCTTCAAGAAAGATTTCTATAAATCAAATAACCGAAGATCTATTTCCTAACAGACTGATCTTAAACACAACCAATATCACGTTTTCACAGTGGTGATTTATTGGAAATTTTCTCGTATTTATCATCAGGAATTCATATTAAATAGTTTGTATATGAAATGAAACAGAGTTTTATATCCTTATTTTATACCTAGAATGCATTGTGGAACATGAGATATATTCTTTTTTTTTAAAGCTTTGATTTACTCATTTAAGAATTCCAAGTAATGTATATTTAAGGATTGAATGCAGATTTTTTTGCGTTCATTGGGTGATGAACGCAGAATTTTCACGTGTTAAATCGAATGAATGGCGAAGCAATTCATGTCAGGTTTAACATGTGAAAATTCGGCGTTCATCACCCAATGAACGCAAAAAAATCTGCATTCAATCCTTATATTTACATTCGGTAGAGTTCGGGTATCTTTTATCATATTTTAGTGGTAAGTTTATAGCTTTAATGGCTATAATATAGTTGCAAATGTAAGAACATTGGGAATAATAAAATCGGCAACATAACTCCTGTCAATTAATATGACGTCAAAACTTGAATGACGTCAAGAGGGAGATCGTCAAGGCAGATCACTCAAATAGTCGACATCTATGATTTTTATATTTATTGTTTGTCCTAAATGAGACTTTATTTCATATCAAATAAGTTCAAAATCTCTTATTTTTCGATTTCTTAGTGTACCCAAGCCGATGTTTGATCCATGGTTTGTCTATTCTTAAAATAATGATGGTGTGTATTCATACTCCGCAATATACGTTGTCAGGGAATATATCATATCTTATGTGAGAATTTATATTTTTTTTCATAATTTAAACATAATTTAAATTGCTCAATTCATAAAGCATAGACTAAAGCTATGGACAGATTCGGCAAATTTTCACAGCGAATGGTTTGGGCAAGTCGATCGCCAGCAAATTTCACCTAGTGTGTCCAGTGCTCTGAGTTTCTCTGAATACTCAACGCTGGGGACTATTGCAATTTTTTCTATTTTCCAATCACAGTCGCCGAAGCATTGCATGACACATAAAATTCGCTCAAGTCTGTCTTCCGCTTAACAAATTTTCATGAAATCCAATTTGAAAATTTTTATTGATGAGCCGAGAGTAAAATTGTTGATTTTTCCATCTAAATTTCAATCTTCTATACAGTTTCACTAAAAGATTGATTTTAACATGATATAAGCCATCACTAGGTAATTATTATTATCTGGTGGTATTTTATTGGTATGGAAGCTCTCTTATTAACAATAAAACTTTCAATAAAATATGTCTGGCTTCTGTTTCTTCCATCTTTTGTTATTTCCTTTTATTATAAACTTCACAGTAATATTGGGCTACAAAAAAGTTATTACAAATCTTTTTCTAGTGATTAGGGGAGGAGGGTTGACAGCCAATACTGTGCCGACTCTCAAAAACATTGGTTATGGCTACTCATGGCAACAGAATTGTTCTTACCTCAACAACCGGCATCAATGATACCAAATAGCTACCAACTTAGTTATTCTACTACAAGCCATATTGTTAGACAGGAATTTGTTCTGGGGTCTTGAGGTGTTGCCGTGCTCCTCTGTGTAACATTGAAATCTAGAGACATAAGCCCTGTTTACATTATAAAATTTATCCGTTCTCAGAACAGTTCCAAGAACGGAACGGATGAAAAATTGGTAGTGTAAAAGGTCGAGCGTTCTGAGAACAGTTCCAATTTCAGACTACCAAGGCGAGGTGGTCTCGGAACAGTTCTCAGAACAGTTCTCAGAACGGAACAGATAAATTTTTGTAGTGTAAACGGTAACCGTTCCGAGAACAGTTAGTCGCGCATGCGTATTTAATCTTCAATCTGTATTTAATGACCATTCCTTACATTCCAACATGGCTGTCTGGGGTACTGTTACGACCCATGAAAAATTATTACCTCTTTCGTGAAGAGTTCCAAGAGAAAGCGTCTGCTAACAGCTGGTTGTTTACTTGGAACTGTTCTCGGAACGCTCGACTTTTTGTTAGTGTAAACGGGGTAAATTTTGTGATTTTATCGCGTCCTGGTCTAGACCGAGAACGGAACACTTCTGGGAATCCTAATGTAAACGGGGCTAATGACTATTCTGAGGTGTCTTTTTAACCTTCAAAGCATTTGTTGGTTTTGTACGAAGCCATGCTTGGGCCTAATTCTCACTTGCTGGGATCAAGCTTTCATCATGCTTAAACTAACTGCACAAACAATGCCTTTTTACTGAAGGTTATGCTTATATACCTGAGTTGATTTTCATTATTTGAACTGACAAATTGTTTTCTCTCCTATTTAAATAAAATAAATATCCAATTTAAAATATTTATTAACTCTTTACTAAAAATCAATAATAATGTTCTAGCCTTGATTGAAATTCAATTGATTTCAATAGTTAATCTACATAATATTTAGTTTATGTCCTCGATTTCACAAATTTAGTTTCTGTCATCTACTTTTCACAAATTTAGTATATGTGGTCTGTTTCACATATTTAGTATATGTTCTTGATTAAATATATTTAGTTTATGTCCTCAATTTCACATATTTAGCTTATGTCATCCCCTTTTCACAAATTTAGTATATGTCATCTCCTTTCTCATATTTAAACTATTATTTGAGAAGATTACTTTCACCTTTTTGGTAGAAAGTTATTTTACGAGCCTAAGTTGTAATCTTAAAAATGATAGTTTTTTTTCCCTTAGATAAGCTAGGTAACATAACAACCATCAAGTACAAAAGAAAAGATTTAATTGTTTGCGTCTTATATAAATCTTAATCTTCTCTCTTCTAACTTATTAAACAATATGTATTTCCTCTGGGCATTTGAAACAAGTTAAATATGAAAAAGGGAAGCTGTCAGCACTTTGGGGGGTGTTTTTTCATCATAAGTTTTGAAAAACTAACGTTTTCATGTGATTTTTGCATTTAAAAGAAAGAAACATCTATATTTTACAAGGATAACAAGTTAGGTTCCTTGAGGATCTTTTCTCCCAACTGGTCCTTGGCCAAACCTCTTGGCATTGATCTTTCCCAAATTATCCATACCCATTTAAGGCTGGGTGGACTGAGAATTATGAGTGGAGATGACTTATTCAAAGTCATCAGACTTTCACACCCTGATCGAGAACCGAACTCTCAAACATAACGACCACCATTTCCTCGTATCCAAGCAGATGACGTCATAGAACGATGCGCTAACCACTATGCTATAGAACCTCATTTGATGATGTTTAGTAGACTATATCTAAACAGATGTATAAAATTGACATTTGTAGCTGATTAAAAAAATTGAAAAAAAAAATTGGAATTTTTATGACTGCAGCTGCCTACAAATTTTAAGTGACATCAAATAATCATTTCAATTATTGGAGCCACAAGCTTTAGACAAAAAAATGGAATCATGCAAATATAAACCCTTAATGCCACTTATACACTTAAATGTAATAAATATACAGAGAACCCCTTTAAGATTAATAATACCCTTGGGATAATCCCTACATAAAAGATTACAGTTATCAAATAATATATAATGTTATATCAACCCAACTACATATTATTATGCACAGTATTTTATAGGTTATTATATTCTGCCCTGTGTGTTATGCATAATGCATTGCCTAATATTATACCCTGTTAAATTAAGTACATTTTAAAGGGGAACAGGCACCACTTTCAAAGGTCAATTTGGGCCTTGAATATGTGTAAAAGCCTTTTGAATTACTTCATCTAAACATTTATCTTTCAGTTTTTGTATAATAGTTTCACTAAAATACGCCTCCTATTTTTTAACTTTAAAACCCTGATAATTTTGGATAAACAGGGCAGTGGCGTTCCTAGGAACCTTTAGGTGGAGGGGCCGAGTTGGGGTCAAATAATTGTCAGGGGGGCCACCAGCACCAGGTATCTGTATGTAATATTATACAAAATTTCAAGGTGGGGGAGGGCAAGACCGGGCCAACCTAAATTCTGGTAAGGCCATGCCCCACCCCCCCTGGCCCTGCCCCCCTGTAGAAACACCACTGAAACAGTGATTTGAAGGCTTAAATTTCTACAATACACCATCACTGATTAGCTTAGCTAAAAAAATTCCAGGTTTTGAGACTAAAATTTTATCAGTCAAATGGATGGTGAACATGTCCCTTTAATATAATGCATTTACATCTTAAAGGAAGACCAAGTCCTTTTACAAGAAATTGTTACAAGGGCTGAATAGAGATATTCATGTGTTAATTTTATGTTATTTTATGTTATGTTATGTAATGTATCAATAGGAAGGAAATGAACATCATTGTTAAGTAGTTATGTATATTGACGAAAGCCTATTTTATAATGGAGGTTTCAATACCGGCTCTCGGTATATTGAAACAACTATCTATGCCTTATTGGGATAACCAAATAACTTGTAACTCAAACTTGTCTATTTATAGATTCCAGAAAACAAAATTTGAGACCCCCTCGTGCTAATTCCAGACGTCAAACAGCAGAACTTGGCACACGCGCATCACACGAATCCTTTAGAAATTCGTCTGCTAGACTTTTGACAGTCGGTGTATATACTTTCTAGGTCAATTACGGCAGAGGGTCAAGCGAACTTAATTCATTGAATAATATAAATAAAACATCCACTCACCCCGAGTTTCTTTACTTCGACATTTAAATGTCTGATCCAAGCATCGATAAAATCCGCTTGCCGGTAATAGTTCAGGAAGAACCAATTGATACCATTATTGAGCCATTGACAACTTTCGGTTCCAGTTACGGCCCTGGCGTTGGAACTACCGCCTGAAGTTTCTTTCTTCCGGCCATAAGCTCGGACTCTGAGTGGTCCGATGATCTTTGAAAGTCCATTGGCAACTAGCACCAGAAGCGCGGACCACACGATCCATCCAACAAGTAGAAAATCCAAGATATGATCCTCCCAATTCAAGTTTGAATACCACTCCGCCATTTTGCCTCCGCTCTCCCCCAACTTATACCAAATCAGTTTGAGGGTAATATCTGCCATAATTTAGCCAATCGGAACCTTCTATTGGTAACCCGATCCTTTCACATATGGTCTTCAATCCCATAAACTGATTCTGCTATTTTTATCTGCAGTAGCTTCCATTAGAATTGGCATCATCGACGAGTCGGTTAGTAATGTATAGCAATTGTATAGTAAAGAGATTCCCTGTATGACGTCACTGACAAGAGGTGTGGTCAATAATTGCCTGGGATATCCTTTTGATATCATTAAGCCAAGTTCAGTTATCTCCCATTAAGCGCAAATAAGAAACACCATGCAGTGTGCAATGAACGGTACATTGACAGGAAAACGGCATCTGTACTCCATTGCGATTTCAACTGTTGTGTTTCTTATTTTCCTGTGACCAGCATTCATATAACAAACTTATTTCGTTCTGTTTCATTTGTACAGATCAGGATTAAGCCTAATATACGGACATTGAAGCGAAGATTACAAACAGATTGTGCTTAACCCAATGCTAGGACTGTCAAAACATTGGGTTTCTGAGGATAAATTCTAAGCCAATTTTAATTTGTAAATTTAGACAGAATTCTTTCCCGTAAAACATTAATTCTGACCTACTTTTAACATTAGTGGAAATTTTAGGCCCCCGCCTAAATCCGCCCCTGAATATTTCAATTCCTAAAAAAAATAGGCAAAATGTTATTCAAAACTCAATGTGGCAAGAGAGTAGGCCTTCCGGAATAATCAGATCAATACAGTTAATACAAATGAGGAAATAACAACACTGAAGCATACAATTCACTATAGATATTTTTTATGATCTAAATGATAATGATGATAATTATTATGATAATAACACTACATTAATGATGTAGGCGAGTAGGGCATAGGCGTACGGGGCGTTAGTTGAGCGGGGTGGCAAAAACAATTTGCCCGACATGGGAATATATATTGGTTGGTTGGTAGATGACAAGTTAACGTTCGCTTCCAGCAGCAGCTGATATCGCAAACTAGGTAGTTGTTGGTAGTGGTGGTAGTTGATTGGTTCAATCGGATGGTACTGTGCTGTTGGTTTGGTAATTTGAGAATTCGTAAGATCTGGTCGGGTCGAATGACATGGCAGTGAAACTCGGCCCTGAGTAGTGTGGCGTGGGAATATATTATATGCCCGACAAGTCGAGGGGCAAAGGGACGTACTGGGAAGGGGCGATATGGAAAGACACCAATTTTCATATAACATAGATGTTCAAAACCATAAAGAATATAATTGTAATACCCGGACATTGTCCAGAATATTATTGTTATAATGTACCGTTAAGAAGAGATTATAACAATTAATAACAAGTCAATAACATCAAAAGGGAAACTAAACAATTCCATTGATAGATGCTATAGATATTTTCTCTGAAATGATCATATCATTATTTATGTGGCACAAAGTCGCCTAAGAAGTTTTGAATGAAACCATTAAAGGAATGGTAGAAAGGTTTTAAAAAATGTACACTATACATGTACGTGTATTGGGGACACTGAAAGCAGCAATTTGCACCATTCCAATTTTCAATCAGCCATCATTCTGTGGTTCCTTGAATTACACTTATCATAAGTGTTTGCTGACGACACGAATCTATAAATAATGATGACGCCAAGCACTTAGTTTAAGTGGGATTGCTGGAATCACAGACGTCTGATTCAAAATTAAAATGGTGCAAATTAATGATACGATGTAGTTTCCACGATACATATAAAAATTTAAGTAACAATCCCTTTAAGGCTAGCGCACACGAGAGCTCCCAGCTGAGCAAAATTTCATTCGTGGCTGTCAGCTCAGCTCGTAGCTCTCGTGTGCGCGGAGTTTACGTAAGGTTTTTTTTATTCGAGGCGTTAAGGAAATTATCTGTCGTGTTTGATAATTCTTTCCTCGAATGAAAAATACCTTGCCGTGTGCGCAGTCGAAAGCTCTTAGCTTTCAACTTTCAACTAGAGCGCATGCGCTAGCACGTCATCAAACTAAAAATAGCTGCGCCCATCTGTGAATGTGAGTTTGTATCTGAAGCAATTATCGCAAGGACGCAACAACAAAAGAAGAAATATTTTTTTTCATATTCTGAATCATTCCAAGGGTTGTCGACGTCCGATATTTTGTTTAAGTCACGTTATAATGTCACGTGAGCTTGTTATTTTTAGATATTTATGACTCGACACCAAGTCTATGAAAGCTCTTAGCTTAGCGTGTGCGCGGAAACAGACGAAAGCTACGAGCTGAGCTGACAGCCACGAATGAAATTTTGCTCAGCTGGGAGGAGCTCTCGTGTGCGCTAGCCTTTACACCTCGGTTCCCAACCTTTTAAACTCTTAGTACTTCTATTTGTTTTACACAATCTACTAGTACCCCTTTGTCAACCCTAAATAACATTAAAGGGATTGTAAAGAGGACTTCTAAACTTTGTATGTGTATTGGGGAAACTGATAGCATCTATTTGCGCCATTCTGATTTTCAGTCCGACGAATGTGGTTCATGTAATTCCACTAAAACTAACGTGTTTTATGACGTCACTAATAGTGATCTACCGGAAGCTACTATTATCTATGCAGATCACTATTAGTGACGTCATAAAACGCGTTAGTTTTAGTGGAATTGCAAGAACCACAGACGTCGGAATGGAAATTGGAATGGCGCAAATTGATGCTATCAGTGTCCTCGATACACATACTAAGTTTAAAAAACCTCTTTATAATCCCTTTAAGAGCCATCGGTTGATGTACCCCTAGTACTCCTGGCTAGGAACCGAGGCTTTAACATGTTAATATTGTTATCAACTTTTGAATCAGAAAACACGCCCTCGATACAGATAACAATTGTAAATTTAGAAATTTCAGCAAATAATTGTGCCGTCATCTGGAACTCTCGTGGCTTCAAAAACATATAAATTGCGTACATAGCTCCAACTTATAGCAAGTCTGCGATATCAGTTAACTGGAAGCGAACGTAAATTTTTCATCTACCAACCGACCAGAAACTCATACGACAACCATTTCAAAGATGTTGGGGTCAGTTACCACCATAGTATTGTTTTGTGTTTTGGTCACTGTAGGAGCTACAGATGGTAAGTAGGAAAGAATTTTTAAATTGCGTCTTTAGTTAGTTTTTGCGTTAAAAAAAAAATTCCAGTAAGGTGCCCCTTGGCTCATAATTACGTATTTTCACCCCGGTGAAAAGTCAAGTTTAAAATACAAAAGTCAAAATCACTACCAAATAAAAAAAATTGCACATTGTAAATTTGGTGGCGTATACCAGCCACCGTACATAATTATATATACAATATATATTAATTTACATTAAGTGATTTTTTAGATTTATTCACTTATTCACATAAGTTTTTTTTGATTTATTCACATAAGATAAGTAATTCTTGGAAATGATATACATTGTATTTTAAATTAAAATATTAATCGTTTCGTACGGTGGTATTTTTAAGACTATTCAAGACTCAAATCAACCTCCGAAAATCCTCTTTAAAGCGATACTACAAAAAAATTAAGTTGTCAAACTTGGTCAATAAGAGTATATATATTCATCAACAGTGTCCAAAGTATACAAACAGAATCAAATAAACCCATAAAGCTATGTAATTTTCCATACAATTACAGATTATTAGTGATAAATGCCTTAAATTGGATTAAGGCATTTATCAATTATTGTATTTAAACATAGTTTTCTGGATTTGTCAGATTATTTAGGTAATCTGTTTTATAGATATGCCACTAGGTTTGTCCCTTGATGAATATAATATACTCTTATTGACCAAGTTTGAAAATTTCATTTTTTAGTTCATTCTAAGACGTAGTATCGCTTTAAATCATCATGCTTGCAAATTCAGCAATCTGAATATATAAAGTTTCATCAGTGGTGTTTTCTTTGCACATTGATAAATTCTGCTAAAACGAAAACATCGGAAGCGGTGACTCTGTGTGGTGTGCCCAATACCGAAACAAAACTAGATAGGCTACTTCCTTTCAACCCATTGACCAGTTCTTATATAGTAAACTTGATTCCATAACACTAAATATTTTGGTTACAGAGAAACTGAAAAGGATTCAGGAGAAATTAAATCTGACTTACGCTAAAGGCGGATATGGGGAAGAAGATATCGATCACCATCTTGCCACGCAAACTGCGAAATTTAACATAAGCGGGTAACTTTAATATTTAATCATTTAAAATTGATTTAAAGGGATTGTAAAGTGGTTTTCTAAGCTTTGAATGTGTATCGGGGACACTGATAGCATCAATTTGTGCCATTCCAATTTCCATTCCAACGTCTGTGGTTCTTGCAATTCCACTCAAACTAACACGTTTTATGACGTCACTGACAGTGATCTTTGGAATGGCGCAAATTGATGCTATCAGTGTCCCTGATACACATACAAAGTTTAGAAAACCACATTACAATCCCTTAAAGGCTAGCGCATACAAGAGCTCCCAGCTGAGCAAAATTTCATTCGTGTCAGCTCAGCTCGTAGCTCTCGTGTGCGCGGAGTTTACGTAAGTTTTTTTTTATTCGAGGCGTTAAGGAAATTATCTGTCCTGTTTGATAATTTTTTCCTCGAATGAAAAATACCTTACCGTGTGCGCAGCCGAAAGCTCTTAGCTTTCAACTTTCATATTCTGAATCATTGGAAGGGTTGTTGACGTCCGATATTTTGTCACGTGATCTAGTTATTTTTTAGACGTTTATGACTCGACACCATGTCTCTGAAAGCTCTAAGCTTAGCGTGTGCGCGGAAACCGACGAAAGCTGAGAGCTGAGCTGGAATCATGCGATCTTCCTTAAACATCATGTGATGTAAAAGTAATTTTCATTTATCAAAAAAGAGATTTTGAAGAGGAAACAAGTGCATAAGATGATAAAAGTTTTACTACTCAATGTCGCTACTGTGTGGGCCTAAGACGGGTGCGGAACATCGAATTATGAGGGTGGGCGCTGCTAAAAAAAATGGTGTCAGGGGCGTCTGTGACAATATTTAAAAAAATAGGAATTAAATCATACATTTTATGCAATTTGAAAGAGTAGACATTATGTCTTTTTCCACCAAAATTATTTGAATTCGCCAAGAATGAGCTTATCTGTAGAAAGAAAGAAAGAAAGAAAGATCTATATTTTACAAGGATAACAAATTAGGTTCCATGAGGATCCTTTCTCCCATTTGGTCGATCCTTTACATTACAGAAAAGATACAACTTTAAGAGTGATGAAGAATAAGTTACTTTTGTATACTTGTAACACTCAACCTTACTGGTTGAAGGCTGATCAAGTTCAAGTTGTGGTACATTTTGTTGAAGGAAGCACTCCATTAAAGGTTGGGAAATAGTTTACGTATCGCGTCGTATAAGGCTTGGGTTTTCAACTTGGGTGACATGTCCCAGACTGGGGACATTTGGACATTTTTAGACACAAACTGAGCTATAGGTATAAAAACATTTTAAAGGGGACCAGTCTTCATTTTTATTGGTTGATTTGGGTCTTGAATGTATTTAAGTATCCTTCAGAAGCACTAGAAATGTACGAAAATTGCATATTTCCTTCAAATATACCTTAAATTAGACATTTCTCCTTCTATTTCTATAGATGACTTTTCTATATATTGCATAGTATCGCTAATGTTTAGTAGGGCATTACAACTTTCAAATGCTAATAATTATGGATGTACATGGATTTGAAGACTCAAATTTCAATGGTGAGTTGTGATAACCAGTACTAAATTGCTGAGCTAAAAAAGTCCCCGTTTCTGAGACTTGGAAAAATCGACCCACGAAAATGAAGCCTGTGCCCCTTTAATAATGTTCATTAATGTTCTGGGTGGATATGCATGCAATGTCCACTGCCAGCAATCATATTAAAAAGCAAAATGCTGTGTTTTTGTCATGCTCCATAATTGTATGTTTTCGATGACTTCCGAGGACAATTAAGGGGACATGGCCATTCCCCTGTGCGTAATCGGGGACACTTGAGAAAACCAGTTGAAAACCCAGGGTATAAGGTATCAGTTAAAATATATTAGAAATATATAATTAAAATTATACCCAAATTTCGCTTCATCTTCGTTTGGTATTTTTAATTCCGGTTTGTACTACAGTAAAAAAATCCTATTCATTTAAAATGTTTCATGGTTTTTTTTATTCAAGTGGCCCGAAAATAGGGATAGTTCTGTATTGGAATTTCAAAATTTGTCCTTATTGAAAAGTTCTTGACAAAGACCCTTTAAGTACAAACTAACAGATTACTTGGTATTTCATAATACGTCAACAGGATATAGAAAATAATCTTATTTATACTGTTCATAAGACATAATTATAGAAATAGGCATAGGTAAAGAAGCACAAAATATATGGATATACTGTTTCTGACATAATTAATAGCATATCCATAAATGTTGTGCTTCTTTGATAATCGTATTGGGGTTTTTTCCAAAGGTAACCCAACTTCATGCTGATGGTAAATTAACGGTAAAATATCTAGGATCCATAACAGACGAAAGATGCACATTTCTAAATTGCCATTATGAAATTGTTCAACCAGTTGGTACAGTTATGAAAAAAGAATTACTCGATGTTACTGGATGGGCTTTACTGAACGTCGTAAATTCACCGTATAGTAAGTCACAATTTCTACTTTGCCAGAGCATGGGTTGCGATCTCAAAGTGGGTCGTTAGCACAACCCCAAAGGATTGCAGAGCCTGTCGGAGGTTGCATGAGTTGCAAGCACATTTGTGTCGTCTTACAGTATAGTGCAGTTAGAACCGTAGTGTTTGAGAATAATGATACAGGCCCGTAGAAGACATTTCATATTGGGGGGCAAAGTGTGCAAAACTCATTCTCAAGGGTGGTTTTGCGGAATTCAATGCATTGGGCAGGGTATGCGCTGCAAATCGATTTTTCAAGCTTTGGTATCATATTGTTAATGGCTTTTTTAACATTATTATTGTGTAATGATTTTTGAGTGAATTGATATTTTCTCTTTTCAGTTCCTAATGGTGGTATGAGTTTTGTTTCCGACTCTAATCTGAGATGCCGTCTGAATTAACCATTGATCTGCTGTTTAAAACCGATATCATTCTAAAAGTATAGGCCTATACATACATTTGCACGAAATAAATATAGTCAAACACACAAGATAGTTACAAATTCCAATTCTGTAGACCTATGCCTATACATAACAGAATTAGAAAAAGTTTTACGTTCTAATATGCACCTTGTTCCGGCAAATTTTGCTAGGAAAGCTTTCTATTGTTGGATTTACAACTTCCGAGGGGTTTTTAGTGGGCACAGCCTAATATCCCCGGGTCTTTGGTTTTTGTCCCATACCCATAGCTAGATCCTTTTCCCATGTTAGCCCACTCTGACCTGCTTTGGAAAAGGTATAATCTCTTTCCATGACTGGGTTTGAACCCTAATTGTTCTTTGTGTTAGTGAGCAGTCGTCCTGTCCTGACTCTAGACCGACAAGTTGACTCTAAATAATACTGCGGCATTGAGAGAGACTGAGGGAGGTATTCCGGTCTATCCTGACTCCTACACCAATGTGGGTAAAGTTTTCTTGAATTTTGTGTAGGCCCACAATGCAACCAATGAAAATTATTGTAGGTCGCCTAGTCTACATGTGATATAAAAACTTTTTGTCGCATTTCTAAATTAGACTCATCTAGTCTAACGTAATATGATAGTTTACTATTTTCGTGTTGAAGATCGACACGTAGTTTAGTATGATATCTTAAAACAACGACAATGTCGTGCACATCGCGAAATTGATTTGAAAAGGTATTTCAAAAATAAGTTTGCAATGATATCCCGAAAAGAAACCTTCTAATCTTGTATAAATTATAACATATTACATGACTATACAATTTGAGAAAATTTCTTTGATCATGACATCAGGAAATGATGTTCTGAATTTCATAATGATACAAATTCTCGGTACATTTCCATTTTAACCTATATGCGTTTTGTAATAAAAAAACATTGTATCAATTGTACGGTAGCATCAAAATAAGAACGCGGTCTTTTTGAAGTATTTGTTTACTTTGTTAAATTATCGGTTATTGTTGGCTTCATTTGTTGTCCAAATTCAAAAAATGGATAACGGAACCAAAAACCTATTTAAAGAAACTATATTCTCTGTCTTAAGCAACAAATCTGCACTTCCATTTGGAGACGAGTGCTCTGTCGACTTTTTCCCAAGTGTGGCCAGTCAGCCTGCCAAATTTTCAAGTGGAAGTGGATCTAACAAAAAAGTCAATTACGCTTTTGAGGGCCTCTCATATCTAGACCAATACTTAGGGAAAGAACTTTTCAACCCTAACCAGAGTACCCTTGTTGTTAGGAGTGGCCAGCCATATCCAGTAGCGGATTTAACAGCCGAAAAATCTGGCAACGTTGATCCCGAAGAAATTGATGTGAGCTCCCCTCAAAGAAAACTATCAAAACTCAATACAGACAGTAATCAAAACAATATCAATGAAAGAAAATCAGAGGATATTTATGACACTTGTGGATCCCCATTGAAATTACAAACATATGCCGATTTATCGACGTGTGATTCCCCTTCGTATGCGTCTCCTGCATTTGTGAAAAGATCGAGCGTCCCTCGCTATATTCCCAATGGTTTGTCATGCTTAACTAGCAGGCAACTGATTTCCTTATTCATTGTTAACTACACAGAGTTAATGTCTGCGTCAGTTGCAGCCTTTTCACGTCTGCCGTCTCTGTGGAGTTTATGTGACAAACATGATATCAGGTCTTCAGTTTTGATGGGAGCACAGCCTGTGTTGGCCAACAGTGGAGGCGATGTACAATGGGGTCTAAAGTTAACAACAGTAACTCAGAAAGAAACAGAAGATATCCTTGCCACTAGCTCCAAAATTTTCAACAAGAAAATTCATGAAAATAAGTGTTTTGCCAGATATGATTTGGTGAAACCAACAGCATCATCCATGGATGACTTCACAGCTTATCAAGGCTCACTGTCTCTGGAATTTCAGTGGAAAAATGGAACGAAGTTGCTACAGAAACCTGAATACCATTCTGATGCTGTTATAAAGGCCTCAGTTCATTCTGGTAAGTTTATCCTAAAAAGTTTTTGCTTCATTATTTGAGGTGTTACGCTACCACTTCAACATTATTATTGGAGTGAAATATAATCTTAACCAAATAAAATTATTTTTTAGGTCTTTCTTTGTGTAGAGAATCATGCAATAGAAGATATTATTTCAATGTATATTTGGTTCTTAATCATGGAACATGATTTCTGTTCTTAATTGTTACATATCATATGCCTTTGTTTTCATGTTTGGTCTCATGAAGGTGGCAGAAACTATCTTTGACCAAGTATTTTAAAATTACAGATATATAGCAATAGATGACCAATTTAAAGGAATACTACTTCTTAAAATGATCAAAAAAGCAAAATTCGCAAACTTGGTGAATACCCAGTAAGAGTATATATAGGCAACTTGTAAGGTGTCATGAGTCATAACTAAACCGGTACTGTATAATCTGATAAATCCAGAAAACTACCTTTATTACATATTATAATTACTACAGATCAAATATTATGCTTTTATTGAACGTTTTTCAATAATAACTTGTAATTTTTTGGAAAATTACTTAGTTTTATGGTTTATTTGATTCTGTTTACAAGTATATTGTATATGTAGACACCTCTGGGGCTTTATTCTCAAAAACTTAACTTAAGATGATTTAAGAGTTTCAGTAATCTGAATGGACAATCACTAAAATTGATTTTAAAAATAGCTTTATTATCCAATCAGATAACTGGATTTCTTAAAATCTGGATTTTATCTTAGTTAATTTTTTGGAGAATGAGGCCCCAGATGATAATATAGGCCAAGTTATAGAACTTAAATTTTTTGTTCATTTTAAGAGGGAGGTGGTATCGCTTTAACTTCCAGCTCTAGTACTACATTTGAATTATCAAATAGTCAACCATTTCTCATTATTATTCCAGGAGATATAAGGAGTCCAGCTATTGGATTGTTTGAAGAATTAACTATATTGAAGAGTCTTATGACAGCTATTACTACTAGTGAAATCAACTGGGCAGCATCTAAAGATCAAGCACCACTACTAGATATGGTGAAAGAATTGATAGAAAATACCAAGCTAGGAGATACTGGTACCTTCAAAAAACTTGAAACGGAAGACTTGGAAAAATCTCCTTCGGAACAGTTTAAACTGAAAGAGCGTTTAGATTATGATTTTACTGATCATTTATGGAAGATTTTGATCACTTGTTCCTCATACAACGATTTATCCACTAGTTTGAATTATATTTTCAAGGCTTTGGGTAAAGGAGAGTTTCAACCAGCAGTTCATAAAAAGAACAAAACCATGATGGCACAGTTTATACGCGATTCTTACACTGGGCGCTTGATCATTCCTCACTTAGGAGGAATGTTCCCTTTAAAGCTAGTAGTAGAAATGGGCATTGAGAAACTGCGTTGCGATTATCTTCATGCGTTTGTGTCCCAAGATTTGACCACTCCCAGTCATCTTGACTACTTCCTGCAAGTTGACGTGGATTTAGAAGAAAAGATTTGCCGTATGGAAAAAATGCAATATTCACTCGAAATGGTGGTAATGATTCAACTATTTTTCCGTCTTCCGTATTCCATTCTCGGAACGTGTGCTCGGAAAATGTTGAAATATTTTCAAAGCAATGAAATCAACGAATCCGAGATTTTTGAGTTTCCAGTTCAGACCAAAACAGTGCTGCCTGTAGTTAAGGAATCCCTGCCGTCGTTGTGGAGTTTGACAGTGGAGAAAAAAGTAGGCAATTTTTCAGAGCAAAAGGTTTGGACTTTGACGACGAATCAACCCTTCATTCATTTGACAAAAGATTTAGATGAGAAAGAAGAAAAGAAAGATGATGAAAAGGAACATTTTTATTTAACATATAGAGATGATCATATCTATTGTTAATACCACGGTCAATTCTTCCAAATAGGTTTAGATTAGATGGGTATCGATTACCAAATTGAGATCGATTATCGAAGGCAGGCTACCAATCAATAATAAATTAACAATTGAAATATTTTAATGAGAAATCTGTTATTTTACGTTTTTGTACCTGAATGTTTGTTATTTATCAATATCTGGTATCGAAGACAAATGAAACTGAAGTAATGTCCAGAATTTTGTATGATTATCATGATAAAATGGGTCGTGACTTGTCTGATAGGCCTAATTGTGTAACAGATAATATTAAATGAAAAATTGACTATAAATTTTATTCGATTATGAAATTTGATAATCAATAATCGAAATATATAATTTGTAGCGTTGATAATCGATTTTTCAATTATTTGACCCAGCCCTGCTTAGCTTGTTGACCTTTCCAAGAGGTTTGTTGAAATTTTCAAATAGATTGTTCATTTTGACTTGATTGCTATTAGTGCTAAAAGGGATCGCAATGAGATTTTCTGAACTGCATCATTTTCCACCTTTCCAATTATCATTCAAACTTCTGCGGTTTTATTTCATTTTAAGTGAAATTAAGCGTTTGATTGTTTCACTATTACAATAGCTCTTAAAGGGATTGTAAAGTGATTTTCTAAACTTTGTATATGTATCAGGGACACAGATACTGATAGCATCAATTTGAGCCATTCCAATTTCCTTCCAACATCTGTGGTTCTTGCAATTCCACTAAAACTAACGCGTTTTTTGACATCACTGATAGTGATCTGCATAGATTTCAATTGTAGCTTCTGGTAGATCACTGTCAGTGATGTCATTAAACATGTTAGTTTTAGTGGAATTGTAAGAACCACACACGTCTGAATGTAAATTGAAATGGCGCAAATTGATGCTATCAGTGTCCCCGATACACATACAAACCACTTTACGATCTGAACTAGTCATTGGGTGAGGTCAAATTCCGTGTTAGTGTTTACACTGGTGTTAATACAGAATTTGGACTGGGTCAAGTACAAATATTACCTTATTTGATTGATATTGAAACATTTAATTAAGTAAAAGATATACTGGTTGCGCGTGTTCACTCCCTAAAAGTACTACATTAACATAAAAAATGAGTTCAAATGTGATGTTAAATTCATGTTAACACTAACACGAGATTCGACCTTACCCATTGTTGTTCCATGAAGCTGTAATAATCCAGCATTACATTCTTAATTTTGAAAATTGGCACTGTGAATACATGTATATTGATATTTAATGTATTAAACTTATCTATTTTATAATGTGTTTGTATGCTTCACTGTCATTCTTTATGACACCATGTAGTTGAGAAAAATAACTTTATTTGGGGGGCCTCCTCGTGGGTACCGGTACAAATGAATTGGAGAAAAGTGTCTAGTCGTTCAGATGGAACAATAAACTGTGGCCTTGTGTGGTACAGGCTGTGCCTGTTAAAGATCCCTAGACAGTTGGAAATCAAAAATAAAAGTAGGCTTGCGCAAAATTTCCCTCATTGCACACTGCATGGAGTTAAATGAAATATCCATTTCATTTCCTAAATACCAAATAAATACCCCTTATTTTTTAACAACTCTCAGTAAATCACACTTTTTAATTATTGGACAATAGTACATTTATAAGCATATACAAGTAGTGTTGAATATCAGTTAGGGTATACTGTATATACATTGTTATAAATACATACACCATGTTCCTTCAGCAACGTTAGACATTGGCATTATCTACCGTTGCTGGATTGACGGGGTTTTCTCGTCATTAACAACTAATAACCTCGTTTTAAAAACACTACGTCCCATTCAATTTATGACCGTTGAGACTCGATTATCACAAGGTAAATTTGCTACAAGAAATCTGACGTCTGGTCATTCGAAAGTTTTCCCACAATAATTTGTTACAAGGAATATAACTGGTCGAACAATAATCGTTCGACCAATCAAAATTAATGACGAGAATTTCTTATCATGATAGCAACGGATTAATGTAATGAAATGATAGCCGTTGCTAAAGGAACATGTACATACACATAGTATATAGCTAATATAAACACAAGGGTATAATCAACAATATTTATGCAAACTTGCAGATTCTTAACTTAAAAAACTATTTTTTTTATCCAATCAGCATTGTTTAATTTTTCGATTAAGTGGCTCATTTATTTGTTAAAAATTCTATAATCATGTGATTTTCTGACTGAAAACTAGCGTTATGTTTTAAGTTTTATGTTACGCAGCCCCGGGTAATTAGGCAAGAGGAGACAACTCTTGTTCAGAGACTAATTTTGATTTGCCGATTTTTATGCATAAGTAGACAACTCTTTCTAAAGAATAATTTTGATTGGCTTAACTATAATTTATTCAATATGGTGATCTCGGCATAGTATACAAGGTTTTCGAGTACGCTAGTCTAGTTCTGAAGTTGATACCACTGCGTCTCCTGTAACTTTGAAAGGTGTAAAAATAAACTGGTATTTATGTGAACTTTCCATAGCTTAATGGATTGCAAAGAATTTTTCTGAACTTTTTTATATGTATGTTGGATACCAATCTAATTAAAATTTACATTTCGTTTCGGTTATTTTTTGATTGTCGACTCCATGTAATCTAAAGACTTGTATAAGGCGGTCATCTTCTGGTGACGAAAATTTCAGCCAATCAAAAATTACCTTCAAGATCGCAGGTCTATGCATTGATATGCATTGTGGGAAGACGAAACAGAAAGTAAAGCGACACGGCAGTCCAAATTATGACGTAATACAAAATATTCAAATATAAATGTCTGATTGGCAGAGGGGTGGCACGTGCTATAAATAGATTATATTTATTCAGAAGATGACCGCCTTATACAAGTCTTTAGATTACATGGAGTCGACAACCAAAAAATAACCGAAACGAAATGTAATCTAATTTTAATTAGATTGGTTGGATACTTGATGCATCAATTTTCACAATAACAATTTCAGACGTCTGTGGTTTTTGCCATTATACTAGCTTTATGATGTTACTTTCATTTTATATTTTTAATATAATAGTGACATCATAAAAGTACAGGTTTCAAAAAATTTCAAGAACCACAGACATTTGACTGAAAATCAATGCTTTCTGTATCCCTGGTACATATAAAAAGAAAATCTTACTATCCCTTTAAAGGAATACTCCCTCTTAAACTGATCAAAAAAGCAAAATTCTCGAACTTGGTGAATAAGAGTTTATATTCATTAGGCAACTTGTCTGGTGTCATAACTAAACTGTATAATCTGATAAATCCAGAAAACTACCTTATTTATTAAAATTACTACAAGACATACAAAATATTAAGCGTTTTTCAATAATAATCCGTAATTTTATGAAAAATTATTTAGTTTTATGGTTTATTTGATTCTGTTTGTATACTGTAGACACCTTTGATGAATATATACTCTTATTGACCAAGTTTGATAACTTAAGTATTTTGTTCATTTTAAAAGGTGGTATCGCTTTAAAATAAATATATTAAAACCCATTTCTGTCTTATGCCTCTTAACTTAAATATGTACATAATATCTATTTAGTTCTCAGCAAAAAGGGTTGGGAGGGGAGGGGAGGGGGGCTAACAAACAATTCAGAGAAGAAAAAAATTGTGGTAAGGAGCATATAAATAATATATTTTAATCAAATCACATACACAAGAATGAACAAGTATTAAACAAGATTTTAAAAGGGTTTTGAAAGTTAACTGCTTTACCAGCTGATAGAGCTTAATTTCAGCTACTATCTGTATATGTTTCTTAATATTTGCTTTACCAGCTGATAGAGCTTAATTTCAGCTACTATCTGTATATGTTTCTTAATATTTGCTTTACCAGCTGATAGAGCTTAATTTCAGCTTTCTGTACTTCACCAGCTTATAGAGCCCAATTTCAGCTGCTATCTGTATATGTTTCTTAATATTTGCTTTTACCAGCTGATAGAGCTCAATTTCAGCTTTCTGTAAATTTATCTTAATAATTGCTTTACCAGCTGATAGAGCTCAATTTCAACTTTCTGTTTAGTCATCTAAATATATGCTTGACCAGCTGAGAGAGCTCAATTTCAGCTTTCTGTTTTTATCTTAATATTTGCTTTAGCAGCCGAGAGAGCTCAATTTCAGCTATCTGTATGGGTTTCTTAATATTTGCTTTACCAGCTGAGAGAGCCCAATTTCAGCTTTCTGTACAGTCATCTTAATATTTGCTTTACCTGCTGATAGAGCTCAATTTCAGCTTTCTGTTTAGTCATCTTAATATTTGCTTTACCTGCTGATAGAGCCCAATTTCAGCTTTCTGTACAGTCATCTTAATATTTGCTTTACCTGCTGATAGAGCTCAATTTCAGCTGCTATCTGTACATTTATCTTAATATTTGCTTTAGCAGCTGATAGAGCTTGATTTCAGCTTTCTGTATTTTCATCTTAATTAATTTTCTCTCAAATTCATAGTTACAAGGATTGTAAAGACGTTTTCTAAACTTTGTAAGTGTATCTAGGCCATTTATAGCTTCTATTTGCAACATTTTATTTTTCAAATGTCTGTGGTTTCCAGCCATAAAGATACTTTGTTGTTTTAGTGGAATTACAAGAACCACCGACGCCAGATTTTATATTAGAATGATGCAATGGATGCCATCAGTGTCCCCAATATACATAAAATATTTAGAAAAACTTATATGATATCCCTTGAAGTCACCGAGCAATATACAGAGAAACAATATCACAGCTAATTATATATACACTAAAAAAGATAGTTATTTGAGAGAATTACGTAAAGGCTACAAAATATATGCTACGTTTAAGACAAAAGTACAAATTCACAAAAATCTTATTTTTCTTTCGAATTTTCTAAAATTAAAAAAAATGGCAGACTAAGCTTTTGCGATGGCCTTTCGCATTTTTAAAAGTTACTGTAATCAAAACCGTTTTAAAATGTGTTTTTTTGTGTCTGGGTGGTAATTTTGGGACACGATACTTGAAAGAAAAACTGAGATATTTAAAAACCTAACCAAATATCTTTACTAGGTTTTTATACTAGGATTTTTCTTCTTCATTATTTTCATTGCCTTCATCATCATCTTCATCATCGTTCCAACTCTCCTGTACGATCGTGGCCACTTTCTTCTCATATTCCCGCCTGTTTTCTCGATATAATTGTGCTGCTTCGTTATTAGCAGGACTATTTGGATTAGGATCGTGTAATAAAGACTGAAAAATAACAGGGATTTTTTTTTAATTACATTATTGTTTTGAAAATCAAAAATTTTCTCCTGGTTTTTCTTTGACTTTTCACTTGATTTTTCTTTGAAAATTTTCTGTTGATTTTGCTCTTGAAAACTTTGAAATTTATTGACTTTTCACTTGATTTTTCTTTGAAAATTTTCTCTTGATTTTGCTCTTTAAAACTTTGAAATTTAATGACTTTTTACTTGATTTTTCTTTGAAAATTTTCTCTTGATTTTCCTCTTGAAAACTTTGAAATTTTTCTTATTTTAATAAAACAGAATCTTGGACAAATATAATTATTTTATTGCAATATAATCCATGGAACTTGTAAGAGATTAAATAATTGGATACTCTGCAAGATGAAATGAAATTTAAAATAAAAATGTGAATAATGAAAAGTTTATATACCTGAATAGAAGTTAAAATAGCTGATACGTCGTACGTAGGACTCCATCTGTTTTGTAAGATATCTAAACATATACTGCCATCAGCGTATACTGAAATAAATAATTATATATAAACATTTAAGATGGTTTCCTTCATTTTTGTTTCAAATTTTTGTTGTGTGTCAAACTCTTATATAAATTGATTGGCCAGTTATCCTAACGACTTCCAAGTACAAAAGTTAATCTGTGCGGTCCCTAATTAACTTGTAATTAGCTATTTACCGAGGGAATCACCATGTTTACATTTCCGATCGGCCCGATTTTCAATATTCAATTTGATTGGCTATTATTTTTAAAAGAATGTGCGGATATCCTCTCGTGTATTTTGGTATTCTTATACAGCTTCAATCACACGACGTCATATATGACGTCATTTGGTCACGTGATCAAACATGGAGTCTTAATTTAGCGTTTTGAAGCTGATGAAGTCAAATGAATTCCCCATGCCTTTCTACGTCCACATACGGCTAAATAACCTACAAATACATGGATTGTTCATTAGAAACACCAATTAATCCATTAGTAAGCTTGATTTGACCCATAAAAATGAGAAAACCCATCTTTAATATATATATACATATTTAATTAAATGGGAATATTCAGCATTTTCAAGGTTTCGATTTAGGCCTTGAATATATATAAATAGCCTCTAGAAGTACTAGAACTGCCCCGAAATTGCATAATCCCTTCAATTATTCTCATACCTAAAATTGTGTATACGAATTCTATATAAAGCAGTCTCTCTAAAATACCAGTTGTATTTATGACTTTCAAAAGCTGATAATTATGGATACACAGGGATTTGAAGGCTTTAATTTCTAGGGAGAGTTATGATGCAGTGAAATAGGACTGTTTTTGGACCCAGAAAAAGTAAATAAAAAATTTTTCAGGTCAAATATACTTACCATTTGGATGAAACATTTTTGAGACAAATCTAACAGTGGGGGGTTTATTGGGGTATTCTTCCGTAAATTCTATTGTTAATTTAAAAGTTCCGTATTCAAATGGCGTATCAGGAGGCCTGGAAGTAAAAAGACAATACATCATATATACAATGGGGGCACAGAAACAACATTATAACAAAACAATATAAATTGCAAATTTATTCTAAGAGATAGCGATACTACCTCTTAGAATGAACAAAAAAAATAAATTTTCAAACTTGGTCAATAGGAGTATATATTCATCAGGGGAAAAACCTAGTGGCATAACTATAAAACAGATTACCTAAATAATCTGATAAATCCAAAAAACTATGTTTAAATACAATAATTGATAAATGTCTTAATCCAAATTAAAGCATTTATCAATAATAATAATAAATAGTTTTTTGAGTTTTTTTGATTCTGTTTGTATACTTTGGACACTATTGATGAATATATACCCTTATTGACCAAGTTTGAGAACTTAATTTTTTTGTTCATTCTAAGACGTAGTATCGCTTTAAATAATAACTTTTAATATCTTATGTCACTTTATGAAGAATTCAGTATATGAAAATGCTGAAAAAAGCCTTAAGCTTTCTACTGATTTTTTACCGCGGCCAAAAAAAAAAGGACCAAGTAAAAAGTTTGCAGAAGTGAGTATTCTGTTTTGAAGCATTATCTTAAAAAAGCGATACTATGCCTTAGAATGAATAAAAAAATTAAGTTCTCAAACTTGGTCAATAGGAGTATATTTATATTCATCAACAGTGTCTAAAGTATACAAACAGAATCAAATAAATCCATAAAACTATGCAATTTTCCATACAATTACAGATTATTATTTATAAATGCCTTAAATTGGATTAAGACATTTATCAATTATTGTATTTAAACATAGTTTTCTGGATTTATCAGATTTTTTAGGTAATCTGTTTTATAGTTATGCCACTAGGTTTGCCCCCTGATGAATATAATATACTCCTATTGACCAAGTTTGAAAATTTAGATTTTTTGTTCCTTTTAAGACGTAGTATCGCTTTAATAACCATATGAAATATGCATTCTGGCATACTCTAGCTATTATATCACATGACTATTAGTCTAGAGTGTGTCTAATAATAACTCAAACTTAAACTCAGGTTTTGGCAATTCTTCAACCTAATTGCCTCACTAGCCTTGTTGATGTTATGAACAGCAGAAAACAAAGATATGCGCAATTGTGTATATACTCTTTCAAAATTTAGATCTGGGCATTCATGGATTTATCAAAATTCAACCCTTTATGATTTTTGTTTTCTTTTTATGCACTCCCCATACAATTAAACAGTATCTTAAGGTTGATTTTGGTCTTTATCCTAAGTATACAATCACAAGCACCGAAACAAACAAGGTATATCAAAAACTCTCTGTTCCCTGGACCACAATTTGAAATGGGTGTTAAATTCAAAACGATTTTGATCATTATTTGCTACGGTATTTGTATTATAATAAGATAAATTGTGACTGTTACATGTCTTTGGTATCAGTGACCACATTCGTTTCCCCAAAATTGAGTAATTTGAGATGGATTGACCCATACGTGGATTGCAAAAATAGAGGCTCTCAGATGACACTTTGCTGTACAGCAGTACGGATACCTACCCAAATATGACTGCGTTCCATAACATAATATTTTTATCTGTTGGGGCTCCACTAACACCAGCAGGAGGATCATCTTGTAACCTACAAATAACAATAAAAGATATATATTTATATCACATAATAAAACAGTTTCATTTGGTCCACAAAAACAAAACTTGAAGAGGCATTTCAAACCGTTGAGGGATGTTTATCATGCACAGCCTGTAACACAAAGGGTCTTAGTTTATTGCCCATCCAAACGACTTTAACGCTTTTTTCCATGTCAGCCCCTACGAACTGCTAACCTGACTGGGTGTAAAACCGGGTTAAAAAATCATTATCTTGACCTAGGAAGGGAACCCTGGGCCTCCACTCCAAGTTTGCGCGCAGGCCTCACTGAGCCTCCACAGACCTTGCTATTGGTATGGTGAAAGTGATCAGATAACATATTTACAACCCTTAAATATCATCTGATGAAACTGAAAGTAATAGAGCAAGTTTTGCTATCCTGACCTCTTTCTTTCAAAAAATCCGAGCTCAAATTATTATTGAATATTTTCTCAATTTCTGTAGCTTTGAAATAGAAATCTGGATTTAAAACATTTTTATCATATCATAGATATATCTAATGTAATTACCTCTTGAAATCTCTCATTAACCTTCGTCTACCTGGAGTCGACATTTTGGATTAAAACTTGATTAACCTCGAAAATCAGAAATAAATTAGAAACCACCAGACAGACACAAACAAAAAGAAAACAAAACCCCAGCTGGCGGTGGACCAAATAGGCCTTAAATGAAAGTTCTTTCAACCCCCTTCAAAATCACGATATATATTTTTGCTTTGATAATCAAAATTCCCACATTATTGAAGAAACAATATCATTTTATACTGATTGAAAATGTAAGACGAAATTTATGTTACAAAATAAACCCTAAATGAAAACACAGTCATTAGCTACTTCCGCTTCCGGCTCAATAATAGGACGTTTCGTACCATTTTATTCATAGTCTGAATCATAGACATACTATTAATAGTATGTCTATGGTCTGAATAAATTCAATTACGTCTCAATTTAATATTTTGCGCAATTTCATGAAACTGCAATGGCAAGTAGGCTAGAACCAACAACGTGCAATTTCAAAGAAGTAAAATTTGTATCAATTTAAGAAAAAAAGATAACTTATCAAATTCGTGTCGAAGTCGAATCGTCTCAAAGTATCCACACAACATTGTCGGTGCTTCTGTAACTTGTAGCAACGTTGTATAATACAGAGTTATGCTGTGAATACTAAATATACTTTTCAATATCAAATTTAAATTTAACCTGAAACTTTGAAGTTTTTATTTAATTAAAGGCGTCTAAAGAGACTAAATTTAAATTTAACCTGAATTTTTGAGATTTGTATTTAAAAGCCATTAAAGAGACCGATAATACGCACAAGCAATATAAACACCCGTTGGGCCAACAAGGACGGGCAAATGTCACGAGTGTGCAATGTGGGTAATTTGCCAGGAGAGCGCTATAGGTCTTAAACTGTCGAGAGATCTTGCGCACATTTTATTTGAAGCATCAAAATATTTTTGTCATCTTCTTAGGATAATGTCCTGAATCTGAAAATCTAGTGGCCGAAATATGAGGATTTTTCTGATATGTATGGTCCTGCGTGAGGTCTCTTCGTTTATTCTGGAAAGGGAGGAGTGGGTGCTCAGACCCCAAACCACGGTCCTCCTCCAGAAACGATCCGCGACCCTGAGTCATATTATATTATGAAATTCATCCCCTTTTCTTTTTTGTTGCATAAATCCAAACTATTTCTGATCTATCTAAAATTAAAATCAACCGCAATCCACGATCGATAATCTATGACTACCGCATCCAAAGTTACAAAGTTGTGTCTTAAAAATCAAAAGGGAATAGCCGAGGCCTACAGTTAAATTAAGCCTTAAAGAAAAAAATTCCCTGAACATGGTTTCTTCTACATTTTTTTTGAAGGATTTTTAACTTAAATATAATCGCATATTATAGTTAGTGAGTTCAGTTTATGAACGATGCAATTTTGTTTACATAACTAAAATCACATGGCACAAACGGCGGGAAAAGTGAGCAGGACAACATCCATGGCTGAAAAAAGTGTTGACAATATTGGTAGAAGATTGGTAGCAATTGGTATGAAATGGTACCACAGAAAAGAAAAGGCAAAGTTGAAGAGCAGGGTAGGCCTTAAACATTCAATTTTCACATTTTCTTTTGCACCAGAAAAAATTATACAGTGACAACAGATAACTTTGACCAAGTTTTTTTTCTCAAAACATCATCCGGACTTGAATTGAATATCCTAGTCTTCCAATCGTTGACAAAAAAATCATGATAAAAATGACAAAAAATCACGATAAAAACGACAAAAAGAAAATCATAAAATTGCGAATAATAATTTAGACATTCATAGAAACAGAAATATTTCAATATGCATACTTTCCTATCATCATCAACATTTCCACATGCAGATTTTATATATGTTCATGAATGGAGCATACAGAACGGAAGCATAATAATATATGAAAATTAACTGTTGTCTGATATTGGCTATTATATTATGGAGTTAGCTCCCTTCGATCAAAAAAATAATTAAACAGCTTTTTGTTTTTTTAACACGGACACCTTCTACGCATGAGATCCTTTGCAATATAAGAATACGAAATATACACCATGTAAAATTGAATTTTTAGTTATATTTGTTTTTATAAATGAGACATAATGACAAAAACAAAACAACAACAATCATTTGTATGGAAGGGCGAACAGCTCAATATTAAGACGTCCTAATCCTTAATCCCAAGTCCTCGATGGTTTATTCCGATTCCTTCGTTTGAAGGCCATTTTATTCAACATTTGTTTCACCAAATTGTCTGGTCAAATGGGTGGACACGAAATCTATCGGACATTTTTAGATTTGGCTATTTGATACACCCTCACGATTTGTCCAATCAACAACGTCGATATTTGGATTTTTTCAGGGATTCCCTCAAGGGACATAATTCATGTTTTTACAAACATGGTGTCCGCAAGCGTAACTAGTCCATCTAGGTGGACAAGAAATCTAGCGGACATTTTTAGATTTGGCTATTTGATACACCCTCGCGATTTGTCCAATCAACAACGTCGATACTAGGAAATTTATAGAGACTCCCTCAAGGGACATAATTCATGTTATTACAACACATGGTGTCCGCAAGCGTAACTAGTCCATCTAGGTGGACACGAAATCTATCGGACATTTTTAGATTAGGCTATTTGATACACACCTCGCGATTTGTATCAACGACGTCGATACTTGGATTTTTTTCAGGGATTCCCTCAAGGGACATAATTCATGTTATTACAACACATGGTGTCCGCAAGCGTAACTAGTCCATCTAGGTGGACACGAAATCTATCGGACATTTTTAGATTAGGCTATTTGATACACCCTCGCGATTTGGCCAATCAACGACTTCGATACTTGGATTTTTTTCAGGGATTCCCTCAAGGGACATAATTCATGTTATTACAACACATGGTGTCCGCAAGCGTAACTAGTCCATCAAGGTGGACACGAAATCTAGCAGACATTTTTAGATTTGGCTATTTGATACACCCTCGCGATTTGTCCAATCAACAACGTCGATACTTGGATTTTTTCAGGGATTCCCTCAAGGGACATAATTCATGTTATTACAACACATGGTGTCCGCAAGCGTAACTAGTCCATCTAGGTGGACACGAAATCTAGCGGACATTTTTAGATTTTGCTATTTGATACAACACATGTACATGTTGCTAAAGCAACATGGTATATCCCTACCAGAATCCTACTTGTACATTGTACAATTGTACGAGCAGAAAGCTTTGTGTATAACTGTACATCACCCGCTCCTGTAAAGTTAGCCATTATAAACAGGAAATATTTAGTATTCTTAGCCTGTTATATAACAACCAACAAAAGTCGTACCTTGAACCGAACGGTACAATTTTTACCCTCCGAGACTGCTTCTTTATAGCGCTAACAAAAGACAGAAAGGCGAAAACATAGGAAATTATTGTACAATTTTTTGGCTACATCATGATTCAAATCGGCCGTTGCATTAATAATAATGAGATGATATAGTGTTTTACGTCTTACTTGTCTGCAGCTGTTTGGGACTGAGGACGACTCCATGCAGCGTGCAAGGATGGAAATTTTTACCAGCATAGCGGCATAAACCTATAATGAGTTTACTAATAAATATGCCAAAGCTTTAAGCAAACTTTTCCCTTCAAAACAATTTCATTGTGCAGGCCACAGGGAGCAATCTCAGCATAATTCGATATTACACCGTGGGTTGCAGGTCGTAGTAGTCGTGTTTCAATAGTCAAGAGAAGACGTATCTCTCATGCAATTTCAGGGATCAAAGATAATGCGCGAGTTATTACCGCTGTCTGTGGAAGCGAGTTATTGTAGCTGTCTCTAGAAGTGAGTTATTGCCACTGTCTGTAGAAGCGAGTTATTGCCGCTGTCAAGGGAAGCGAGTTATTGCCGCTGTCTGGAAAAGCGAGTTGTTTGGGAAAGCGAGTTATTGCCGCTGCGTCTGTGGAAGCGAGTTATCGCCATTTGCCGCTGTCTGGGGAAGCGACTTATTGCCGCTGTCTGTAGAAGCGAGTTAACGCCGCTGTCTGGGGAAGCGAGTTATCGCCGCTGTTTGGGAAAGCGAGTTATTGCCGCTGTCTGTGGAAGCGAGTTATTGCCGCTGTTTGGGAAAGCGAGTTATTGCCGCTGTCTTAGAAGCGAGTTATTGCCGCTGTCTGTAGAAGCGAGTTATTGCCGCTGTCTTAGAAGCGAGTTATTGCCGCTGTTTGGGAAAGCGAGTTATTGCCGCTGTCTTAGAAGCGAGTTATTGCCGCTGTCTGGGGAAGCGAGTTATTGCCGCTGTCTTAGAAGCGAGTTATTGCCGCTGTCTGGGGAAGCGAGTTATTGCCGCTGTCTTAGAAGCGAGTTATTGCCGCTGTCTGGGAATGATTTTCATCGTTTCAATGATCGTGTTTCAATAGCTTAGAGAACTGTAGGTCGTAAATCTCGCGTTTCAATTCAGGGATCATGTCTACTTCAGTAAATTTTGATAAATAAATGATGATTGATAAAGCCTCTAAAGAACAGTTATCAATTATTTCAAAGAGATAAATATTAGGCCAAAACAATATTATTATTAATTCAAAGAAACTGTCGGGTCCGGATTATCCATAATTAAATGATGTTTTTTATTGCTAGACCACCCTACTCTAGCCTCCAGCTAATAACTGACTAGATAGATATTTTTTAATGTACTGAATATATACTTTACTCTATGGACTGATTTTTTTTCTAATTTTTTAATAGAACCCTTGATTGATTTTTGTCTTAAGTATATGATTTTTTTTTAAAATCGTTTAAGTATTACAGAAACGGGGTCACCGAAATGTGCACTTTTGTTTCAGTTCTTTAGGATCTTTTCAACTGTCGACGAGGCCTATTGCCCCATCCAAAAACCCATGCACCCCGAAGTATATAGCATCACTCTTTGTGTAGTGAGTTAGCCGTTTGCTCGCTAAACTAGCGTTCCAGGGTTTAATCATTTCGACCCATGCCGGAATTGAACTCTAGACCCTCAGGGAAACATGCAAGCGTATGCCTCTCTGAGCCATCGCTGCGCCGTCTTATTCATTGAATCACCACGGCTCCGTATTACTAAGCTACCGCAGGTCCGCGGCTCCATTTTACTTACTAAGCCACTCACCGAGCCACCGTCTTACTCACTGAATCACCACGGCGCCGTCTTACTAAGCTACCGCGAGCCCATTTTACTCACTGAGCCATCGCAGCCCCGTCTTACTCACTAAGCCACCGCGGCCCAATTTTACCCACTAAACCACCGCGGCCCCGTCTTACTCACCGAATTACCACGGCGCCGTCTTACTCACTGAGCCATCGCAGCCCCGTCTTACTCACCGAGCCATCGCAGCCCAATTTTACCCACTAAACCTCCGCGGCCCCGTCTTACTCACTCAGCTACCGAGGCCCCGTCTTACTCACCGATCCATTCGTGACCCCGTCTTACTCACTAAGCCACCGCGGCCCCGGCTTACTCACTCAGCCACGGAGGCCCGTTTTACTCACTGAGCCACCGAGGCCACGTCTTACTCACGGCTACTAAATCTGCTCTACTTTCTTAAACCGATATCTATTTTGGAGTCAGGCATAAGCCTAATAGCCTTGGTCTACCTGTAATTTCACACTGGTTAGCTACTTCCTTTTTCTTCTTGACACAAAATAACTAAAATCTACCACACATGACAGAGCATTTGGGTTCCAATTTGCGTAATTATAATAAGCTTGAGAGCACTGGTTATTTAAAAAAAGATGATGGAAAGTTTACATTGTTTATCATTAGACGTCTGTTGAATATTTTATAACCAATATATAACAATTTTCTTTGTATACTCCGACATAAAGGATTCACGGTTCCACTAATATTATTAGAATCATTTTCTTACGATCTGATGAGACGTTATCTTAATGAAGTGAGCGTCCTCATAGGACTTCTTCGCGTTGTTATCGCTTATTATTTAAAAAAATAATCATATACCTGCCAAAACATACTAAATTATTCAAACAGCGGTATATTAATAAAATCCTATCTCTAAGGACCATCATAGACATCTCAAAAGATCTCATTCTTATAATGTTACCTTTTTTTTTATATCTTAAACGTCGTATTTAGAGAATAACTAATTAAAGATATTACTGGGATTCTGTTTTAATTTGATAAGATAATAAGGATTCATTGAAACGTGTATTCATAAAAGTGGAACGTGATTTTTATCTATTTAATGCGTCTTTGGAATAGGGATTCTTAAAGCGATACTACGTCTTAGAATGAACAAAAAAATTAAATTTTTAAACTTGGTCATTAAGAGTATATATTCATCAGGGGACAAACCTAGTGGCATAACTATAAAACAGATTATCTAAATAATCTGATAAATCCAGAAAACTATGTTTAAATACAATAATTGATAAATGCCTTAATCCAAATTAAGACATTTATCATTAATAATCTGTAATTGTATGGAAAATTACATAGTTTTATGGGTTTATTTGATTGTGTTTGTATACTTTTGGACACTGTTGATGAATATAATATACTCTTATTGACCAAGTTTGAGAACAATTTTTTTGTTCATTCTAAGACGTAGTATCGCTTTAAGTTAAATCGCTATTTCAATGAAACGCGTTAAATTCATAGCCTCTATCGCAGTGGTTTCCAACTTTTATCATACCGTGGCCCAAAATTCACAAAACTCATACCTTACACAACAAAATATAGTTAAATAGAATTTGGGCTAGTGAAAAAATTATACACATCTTTATGCCCCATGACCCCCTGACAAATACCCCATGGCCCATGGCCCCCTAGGTTGTTGGGAACCCCTGCTCTGTCGTGTACAGCTTCGACGAAAGATAGCCTGGACCATAATATGCAGTCGTATCAACTTTGAAACTATACCAGCGGCTAGATAACCTCGTATACATGTACATGTACTATACAGTGATCGCCATATTGAACAAAAATCATGCTTTAGAAACGAAATCAATCTTCGAAAATAGAGACCGAACAAGAAATGTCCGTCTATCATGGCCGGATCATAATGTTAATCTGGAGCCATTCTGCTCAACCATCGTCAATGTTCGAGACTAACATAAAGACCTCTTTAAAAAGGATTGTAAAGAGGTTTTCTAAACTTTGTATGTATATCGGGGAAACTGATAGCATCAATTTGCGCCATTCCAATTTACATTCCGACGACTGTGGTTCTTTCTATTCCACTAAAACCAACGTATAGATATCAATAGTAGCTTCCGGTAGATCACTGTCAGTGACGTCATAAAACGCGTTGATGCAGATCGGAGGAACTGACATGGAAAAAGCGTCTAGTCGTTTGGATAGGACAATAAACCGAGGCCCCGCGTGCTATTTGCTGTGCACGTTAAAGATCCCTCGACAGTTGGAAATCGAAAATAAGAGCAGGCTAATGCCACTGTCTTGGCAAAATTTCCCTCATTGCACACTGCATGGCGTTTGCCCGTCCTCAATTAGCCCATATAGGTGCCGAAAAGCAGGACGTAAAACTCCATTCATTTCATAAATCGCGGTGGAATTGCTAGAACTACAGACGTCGGAATGGAAGTTGGAATGGCGCAAATTGATGCTATCATTGTTCCCGATACACATACAAAGTTTAGAAAACTATCAGGGAATGGTAGTAGATTTTTACAATTGCCGCTACAGCCTTTCTTGGTTATGCTACGACCAACTTCTTTAAAGGGATTTTACCATCCGTAAAATTAAAAAAAAGTCTGAAAAATTGTAAGTAAAGGGTCAGGAGGTGTCTTGTTGAATTATACATTGGTTTCGCCAATGCTAATACAATAGAAAAAACTGCGTATATTTCCATATATTTTTTTTATTTATCAATTTAATCGTGACTTTAGATAAAGATCACGTTTTTTTTTTTTGCAAATACAGTACAAAAATAGTAAAACCCACATTACGTGACAAGTTTAACAGTTTAATATCATTCGAATTTATTCTATAATATATAAATTAAGCAAAATTCAACTTTTTCAAAAAGTTACAAGCACTTTTGAATACAATCTTTTAACAAAATAACAATGTCAAAATACAAGATAGAAAAAAGTCATCAACTGTATGGAAGATGTTTTGTGACCAAGAATTGTGAAAAACGGTAGATCCACTCGTGCTCAAAAATGATAAGTCTCTTAAGAGACAATAAAAATTGGCACAAACAAACAAAAGTGAGCATCGTTGCACCGTAGATTAACATGAGTGGTTGTGGGAGCATTGGATGGATTTCTGAATATACCAAGAGCTTTATTCTCGAAAACTTTAAGATAAAATCCAGATTAAAAAATAGTAACTGACCAATCAGATGACTAGCATAAAAAATTATCTTAAGTAAAGTTTTCAAAAATAAAACCCCAGATTTTTCAATGAATATATTAAAAAAAAATCATTTACTGATTACATGCAATTGTTTCCTGTGATTTCTTACATAGTTCCAAAAACAAAGATTTTTCAAGTTGAATTTTTTTACAAAGTTTTAAATAGTGAAATTACAAATTGTCAATTTTGTTGGAAAATACGAATTGTGATAAAAAAAAATTCAAATTTCAAAGTTGACCATTTTGATAACATTAATCATATTTTAATATATATCACAACCACGATATTTATCATAATTTCTATAAACAAGTAAAAAACAATATGACATATAACGTCGCCTTGTAGCAGGCCAGACCAATCCACTCGTTTAAGTAGTAACATTCGACTCGCATTCACATCAATATTATTTGAATTTATTATTCTAACTAAAATAACAGCAGGGTCGGACTGAGCATCGGAACATTGGCTTATGAAGCCTTCATCTTGGTACCATGAACATTTTGGAAAAAATTCAATCAAAAAAAAAAAAAAAAAAAAAATGTTAAAAACGAATTTGACTACTCTGAGTCCTCGCATCTCGTCCGGTGGTCCAAAACCTCAGTCCAACCCCAAAATAACAGTTCAACATAAATAACACAAACGTCATGCACACAAACATAACGTCTTATAAAATAAAATACAATTTAAAAATCCTAGATTGAGATCACTTGGATAAAGTCAAGTTTTAAACTACTCCTTCTTCTCAAATATCTCTTTATAAATTATTATAAAAAACACAATTTCTGAAGCATTGCATGTTCGTAACAAAAGCAATATTGTGTGGCAAAAAAAATAAAACTCACAAAGTCATTTTGAGACCGTGGTTAATGACGTCACAAGTCATTTAAAAGCACTATAATTGGCCAATGTTTTTTTTTCTTCATAAGAAAACTTGTATTATTTTTTGGGTTCGTGACGTTTCATATGGAGGGCTAAATGATCGGAACGAGCGAAGGAACGCTCACAAACTTTACATCTGAATGGCTTGGCTCCGGTATGCTTGCGTATATGTCTGGTAAGTTCATCCGAACGTGCAAAACGCCACTGGCAAGAATGGAAGTGACATGTATAAGGCTTTTCTCCTGAAAAAGAAAATGAGACGGATCGTTAAGTTCGTGATCTAAAATGACATGATCGATGATAACATTAGCAAATAAAAATGATGGATAGGTTATTAATGAAACTTTAAAAGCCTCAAAACTTAAAATTTTAATTACGCAGCGTTAATGTCGTTAATTTGTATAATTAGACATGTTTTATTCTAATTGAGTCCAGGGAAATGATTTAAAAGGCTCTTAAATTAGACGTAACATGAAATAATTACCTGTATGAATTCTCTGATGGGCTTTTAAATGAGAACTTTTAGTATAAGCTTTCCTGCAACCTGAAATACATAAATGAAAGAACATTTTAAATTTCGAACAAAAAAAGTATATGTGGAACATTTTTTTTTAACATAAATAGCAATTATGTGAATGAATTTTACTCTATGTTTTATATTTATGTGTTATGTTAAATGGTTTCATGAATTTGAAATTTCAAACAAAATAGTATTTTTGGAGATTTTCTTTTTCTCAGAATAGCACCAATTTGAATATAATGATCTAGTCTCTAAAATTATGTTATGTTTAGTTTTAATGTTTAATGTTAAAGTTTATGTTTGTATTAATATAACCGAAATAGCAACAATTTAAATAAAGTGTACATTAATTGTTTTAGAAATAAATAGACTCTTTATTATGACTAGACTTTATTTTTCCGCCTAAATTTAAACTCAAAGTGACATTTTCTGGAATGCGAGGAATGCGAATGTTAAACGAGTCATTAATTACCGCGACAATAACCCCCAACATGTATGCCGTAATGACCTTAACCCCTTATGCAATACGCCTACGCACTTTCCCCCCTGGTCATCTTAAAGGCGCACGTTCACAATCCGTTTGACCACATACTATTAACGCCAGAAACGTTACAGTGTTTTAACCTTCACATCCACGTGTATCCATAATTATCCCCCCAAAAGTTTATATAAAGAATATTAAAGACCAAAATTAAACCCGAAATTGCTTCCTGTCCCCCTTTAATTTTGACTATCGGATACAAATCTCGAATGATAAACTTTAAGGTAAAAATATTTCACAATTTCGTAATCAAGGTCAATACTTCAATACGAAAGTGTAACCTGAGAATTTTTAAATTTCGAATGATAAACTTATTGAACTCATATTACGAGATAACGAATTTCGAAAATTTCGCAATTAAGGGCAATAATTCCGTTTGAAGGTGTAATCTGAGTTTTTGAAGATTAGATCATTTTCGAACAAAGTACAATAATATCGCCCACGCAGGGGATATTAACGACCCGAATGTCGATAAAAGTTGAAGGTTACTGTATATTTTGACCTGGCTTTTTATAAAAATACGCCATATTTACTATTAAAATGTCAAACTAGATTTGAAAATAGGTAATTTATTCTCCTAAAACAACCGAGTGTCAATAAACGCAGTAAATAATCAAGAACTTTTTTTTATTTACTCGTTATTTTGTGTAACCTTTTAAAAAAAACTTTCTTAACTTATTTTTTCTTATAAAATTTGTGGTATAGAAAGAGAGGAGCGTCGATTTTTTTTTAATTTGCGGTTACGCTTTCAAACAATGAATATTTTTAAATATTTTTTTTTTCGTTTTTAAATTAATTAAAAATTCTTTTTTTTTCTCATTCTATTGAAGTTTTATTTAAGATTTAAAAAAAGGAGAGAATAATTACCTGGAAATTCACAAAAATGAACTCTTCGTTTTTCTAATTCTGGATTATTCTTTCTGTTATATCGTATCGTAGAGCAACCGGGATGTGTTTGAGGGACTTTCTTCGATTGGTTCTGTCGGGCGGCATAAGACACTGGAGCAGGCGAGACACATCCCATCATAACACCGTTCATACCTGGGTAGGGTGGCGGCGGTGTTCGTCTGACATAGTCTTGACTAGGGCTGGCAGGTTGAGATGTCGGTGGGGTGAGAGGGAGAACAGGCACAACTTGAGCACCGGAGTATATATTACTTTTAGAATATTGCTGCATGTACGAATGATTCGAGACATCCATTAGGCTATCGTTTACAGTCGTTAAACCCGATTGACTCATAACAACTTGAGGCATTTTATGAGTCCTCTCACTACAATCGTCATAAAAACCGTAAGGTTCGGATTTGACTTGAAACTGACAAGACGGTTTATCGTTCGTATCCATCGGCTCAGTTTTCACGGCGGTGGATCCATCTTTCGATTTCGCACAATTGAAATCATTCTGGTCCTGATCTACCATATTGATGCTGGCACGGAGATCTTCCCAAATTGAGTCCGACACTTTCTTACTTTGAGCTTGTAACTGTTCATCGTTGTTTGAAATAATCGATTCGTAAACCGTCGAATCTAAATCGAACACTTCTTGTGAATTACACGGCTCCCGTTTGATCCATGAAAAGTTTGGTTTGATTGGGCTGCCTGGCAAGAAAAAATCTTCCACGAATGAAGAACTTTCTCTACGAGAATGGTCCAAACAAAATTCTAAATCTGATTGATTGGCCAAATTGATTTTATCCTTCATTTGTTTTGATTCTAATATTGCTTTGAGTTGGATATGAGCTTCTTTGCTTCCGTGTGTTTTTGAGTCGACAAAAAACTCTTCGATGTACGACGTGCTGGAACGTACTGCCTTTTTAATGCCCGGTGTTATAGGGCCATTCAAATATTTATCCAATTCTTCCAAACCCTGCAAACAAAAGATTAAATTAGTGAATATTGATGGAATGCTGGTAATTTTAGACAAAAAATTGCTGGTACCTTAAAAAAAATACCTGAAATTTTCATTTTTCGCGGTTAAAATGCATGCAGGTTTTGATAACGTCTGTAATTTTCAGACAAAATATGCCAGCGTTAAAAAATCTACCAAAAGTTTATTTGTGTATTGAAAACTTATTGCATAATTTTCATATTTCGCGGTTAACATGCACGCAGTTTCTAATAATAACATAAATTTGATAAATTCTAAATTGACAAAAACGATTTTTAAAAAGTAGGTTAATGTTCGTAATTTACATATTTATTCAAGTGTACGAACAGCTTTTACTTCGAATTACTTCAATATATTCAAGCGCGTGTAACATAATACAAACGACCGGTTTAAGTGTAGCTATCTTTTGGACTTTGGCCCACTACGTAATCGTTAAAAATAGAATTCTAGGAAATCGTGACTAGCGAGAACTTACACTTGATAAGAAAGAGTTTTTTTCTGGTATATTGAAGTTATTTACGGTAAATAATGGAATCACGGAATCACGTTTTACATGTCTTTAAGCTCCTATTAATTCATCATTAATGTCTAATATTCAATTTATCCGACAATTTTGAATTTAATGAATTTTATTAATGGTCACATGTGTATTCGTAATATACGTTGCTATTACGTTTCAAAATGCCGGTGGTAAAAAGTTCCGGTCGATTTCGAATCGAAGTTTAGAAGAATATCAAAATCATTTTATTATCCCTTTAAGTAAACGTGACCCATAAAATATTAAATTTGAAACAAGATTTTTCAATATCTTGATAAGAAAATAAATGAAGTTATATAGGCCTAATGTAAATCGTATTTCGATTAAAGAAAAATGCTGGTCAAATTCGAAATTGAAAACGAAATCTAATCCTTAAATTTTCCCTATTTAGTAATAGTTAACGTGATATATGTATAAAAAGGCCTAATATATTGTCCTTGTTCGAAATCTTGATCAAGAAATTTGTAAATATTAGCCTAATTCGAAATCTTGATCAAGAAATTTAATTAAGTTAAACTATGTTACTTCGTATTTCGTAATCAAGTGAATTAAGATCCGGTAAGAAGTCGGTCAGCCTGTTTACTTGTTCGCTATGACTCGAATATGTCATGATGTACTGGCGTGTTTCACAGCAAATCATTTGTCATTATTTCATCAGACGATTTATTCAAGTCGTCTGAAACTATGCCACCCGCTTAATAGCATTGGTGGTCTCGGCATTGTACCTCGGTCGGCCATGGTCATACACATGTTCCCAACTCCTCAAGGCAGGCTCTCATTCATTCACTCACCCACCCACACACATTCCGCTGTTACTGAGGGCCACGAGTTCAAACGGTACAATTTGAACAAACAACTCTCCATTCATCGCTGATTCATACTCGATTTAATGGCTGACTGATAATTTAGACATTGGAATTCGGTCAAGTGCGAAAAAAGTACACGTAATTACCGAAGGCCGAATGTAACAAACATATCGACCAAAATTTCGATCCAAACTTCGAAGTATAGTTGAAATTAAATACAATTTTGAAATTATTAAAAGTTTTAACTTACATTTGAATTGGCAGCTCGGGATGTATTAATGTCCGACGGGGATTCAAATATATCATCTGTATCCGGCACTATTTGATCCTCTAAGACAATGGAATTATTACACAGACTTTCAGCCATGCCAAGTAGATTGAATTCTAAACACTTTATGATGATAATAACGTTAAGACCTTCACTTTTATTCCGTTAGTTCGGATAGGAACGTGCGTGTGTTCGCGCTTAGCTCTTTTATCGTAAATAACGATTTTAATGAATGACTAGGCTATATACTCCGGGAGGCGGAGCTTATGACCATATAAGGAGCATGAAGTCATCACTTGACATTGTTTGACAGGTTGCCAAGTAGCGTGAGAATTTTCCTATCGATCAAAATACGTTTAATATGAGACTAATACTGAACAGATTCTAAAAATTTGCATATATTCATGTAGGGAATTTGATTTCCAATACAAATATCTCAAAAATTTTGAAAAAATACCAAAGTAGTGTCCGAAAATCGATGTAGTAAAATTTTCATTCATGAATTTCGGTGATTGACGTCATATGATTGGCATGCGTACGTCACGGGTTCAAGGGGTCATATGGAATATTCTCGTGTCGTGTTGTAGCATGTAATAGCTATAGTGAAGTAAACAATATATATTATATTGTTCAGTCTAGAGTGTTTATGGGTTACTAAACTTCCTCTACTCGACTCTTGTATCGATTTCTCAAAGTTGTTATTGTTAACTTACCAACTAATCCAAACAGATCATTACGTAATTGACCGATTTGTTCGGTGTTCCGAGAGCTATTTCCCCTAGACGAATTATTGTATCCGCATAATATATGATATCGTTCGTGTGGGACTGAGATACAACATTTCTAAAGTACATGTTTGTTTTTATTTACACAAATGATTCCATAGGAATTCTTTCAATCTAAATATTATTAGATTTCGTGCTGTAATCCAGGCCATATTGTCAGAACTTTTACATTACGACTATCTGAAACTGACAGTATCGTCTGACCAGACTGTCTGAAACTGGCAGTATCGTCTGACCCGGCTGTGTAAAACTGACAGTATCGTCTGACACGGCTGTGTAAAACTGACAGTATCGTCTGAACTGTCTGAAACTGACAGTATCGTCTGACACGGCTGTGTAAAACTGACAGTATCGTCTGACACGGCTGTGTAAAACTGACAGTATCGTCTGAACTGTCTGAAACTGACAGTATCGTCTGACCCGACTGTCTGAAACTGGCAGTATCGTCTGACTCGACTGTCTGAAACTGGCAGTATCGTCTGACACGACAGTCTGGAACGGACAGTATCGTCTGACACGGCTGTGTAAAACTGACAGTATCGTCTGAACCGACTGTCTGAAACTGGCAGTATCGTCTGACTCGACTGTCTGGAACTGACAGTATCGTCTGACCCGACTGTCTGAAACTGACAGTATTGTCTGACCCGACTGTCTGAAACTGGCAATATCGTCTGACCCTTCTGTCCGAAACTAACAGTATCGTCTGACCGACTGTCTGAAACTGACAGTATCGTCTGACACGACTATCTGAAACTGGCAGAATAGTCTGATCCGACTATCTGAAACTGGCAGTATCGTCTGACCCGACTGTCTGAAACTGGCAGTATCGTCTGACCCGACTATCTGAAACTGGCAGTATCGTCTGACCTGACTGTCTGAAACTGGCAGTATCGTCTGACCCGACTGTCTGAAACTGGCAGTATCGTCTGACCCGACTATCTGAAACTGGCAGTATCGTCTGACCCGACTGTCTGAAACTGGCAGTATCGTCTGACCCCACTATCTGAAACTGGCAGTATCGTCTGACCCGACTGTCTGAAACTGACAGTATCGTCTGACCCGACTATCTGAAACTGGCAGAATAGTCTGACCCGACTGTCTGAAACTGGCAGTATCGTCTGACCCGACTATCTGAAACTGGCAGTATCGTCTGACCCGACTGTCTGAAACTGGCAGTATCGTCTGACCCGACTATCTGAAACTGACAGTATCGTCTGACCCCACTGTCTGAAACTGGCAGTATCGTCTGACCCGACTGTCTGAAACTGGCAGTATCGTCTGACCCGACTGTCTGAAACTGGCAGTATCGTCTGACCCGACTGTCTGAAACTGGCAGTATCGTCTGACCCGACTGTCTGAAACTGACAGTATCGTCTGACCCGATTGTCTGAAACTGACAGTATCGTCTGAAACTGACAGTATAGTCTGACATGACTGTCTGAAACTGACAGTATCGTCTGACCCGACTGTCTGAAACTGGCGCAGTATCGTCTGAACCGACTGTCTGAAACTGTTGGTATTGTTAGACCCGACTGTCTGAAACTGACAGTATCGTCTGACACGACTGTCTTAAACTGAAAGTATCGTCTGAAACGGCTGTCTAAAACTGGCAATATCGTCTGAAACGGCTGTCTGAAACTGACAGTATCGTCTGACACGACTGTCTTAAACTGACAGTATCGTCTGAAACTGACAGTATCGGCTGAAACGGCTGTCTGAAACTGACAGTATCGTCTGAAACGGCTGTCTGAAACTGACAGTATCGTCTGACACGACTGTCTGAATCTTACAGTATCGTCTGAAACGGCTGTCTAAAACTGACAGTATCGTCTGACACGACTGTCTGAAACTGACAGTATCGTCTGACACGACTGTCTGAAACTGACAGTATCGTTTGACACGACTGTCTGAAACTGACAGTATCGTCTGAAACGGCTGTTTGAAACTGACAGTATCGTCTGACACGACTGTCTGAATCTTACAGTATCGTCTGAAACGGCTGTCTAAAACTGACAGTATCGTCTGAAACGGCTGTTTGAAACTGACAGTATCGTCTGACATGACTGTCTTTAATGACAGCATTTTCTGACACTACGTCTGCCCAATGAAACACTTTTTCTGAACGATTTGAATGCAGTCAAGAATTCTCTTAAAGGATTTGTATAAATGAAATGAATGGAGTTTTACGTCCTACTTTCTGCACCTATATGGGCTAATTGAGGACGGGCAAACGCCATGCAGTGTGCAATGAGGGAAATTTTGCCAGGACAGTGGCATTAGCCTTATCGATATATCACGGATCTCCCTGATACACATTCAAATTTTTGAAAAGTCATAACAACCTCGTATCAGTTTAAATGGTTCATGTTAAAGTAATTATGCAAACACTTAATCTTAGTTCCGCTTCGAATTGTTTTGATATGCACTTCATAAGGTCAGATGTATAATATATATGTGTATCCTGGATTGCACAGGCTGTACAAGGAAAAAGTAAATGAGGCAATCAATCAGAATTCATGTGCATTTTTTTGTATTTTTATTGAAACGTTGATTCCCTGGAAGAAGGATATGATACAATCCGGTGGTTATTATCTAACACCTATTGTAAGGTTTTATAAGAAAGATTTCCACCAGTCACAGTTTGTCATCGAAATGAAATGGAGTTTTACGTCCTACTTTTTACACCTGTATGGACTGAGGACGGATCCATCGAACAACGAAAATAAGAATAATCAATGTCGCTGTCCTGTCAAAATTTTCCTCATTGCACACTGCATGGCGTTTGAAGCCTCTTCAGCCCCTACAGGTTCAGAAAAGCAGGACGTAAAATTTCCCCCATTGCACACTGCATGGCGTTTGTTGCCTCTTCAGCCCCCTAGGTTCAGAAAAGCAGGACGTAAAACTCCGTGTTTCGTTTTATTTCAATGATTATATCTGCACAACAAGCTCGTGTCATTGTGCCCGATTAAATAAACGGTAATATTGTTACTATATTTGAGTTCTAGGATACACTGAATCTTATAGTTACTAAAACCTATTCATGTCACGTTGCGAACAATTCACATCGCGTACTCCGTAATCTCCTTGGTATGTTTTACTTTCACATGCTTTGTCAAATACTTTCCTAGAAAACTAGATTTCTAGGAAAATTCTGAATTTCTAGGAAAACTCGAAAGGTGACGTGACCGAGCACTTCATATCATATGCAAATATTTCAGATACCGGTAAATATTAAAATAGGTTATATCTTAACCAATAGATTAACAGATTTGATAAGAATATACACGCACGGGGATTTTTTTTATGAATATTTTTAGTATAACCTATTTAAAGAATGTCATAAGAATTTTATGAAACATTATTATTTCAGCGTATCAAATGAAAGGAAATTGAGTTTGACTTCTTACTCTTTTGCTCCTGGTCCATGTGGACGAAAAAAATAAAATGGAGTTTTAATATGTCCTACTTTTCTGTACCTTTTCGAGCTAATGAGGACATTTCAAAGCCACGCAGTGTGCAATAAGGGAAATATTTCCATGATAACGGCGATCAATGAATCATATCATATCATTTACAACAAACATGTTATCCTCGTTAAACATTTTATCTTTGTGAATATAGATGTTTCTTTTCTTTATAACTAAACAATGCTTGATAATGGATCAAGGCATTTCAGAAAGTAACACTCTTTGTGATCAACGGCTATTTAGATTGAGTTCAGCTCTTGATCGGAGTGTGAAAGTTCGATGAACTTGAATAAAACATTTTCACTCATAATTCCAGTCCAACCAGCTGTATATGGGTACAGATTATCCGGGAAAAGATCAATGCCAAGAGGTTTTGCCAAGTACCAGCTGAAGGAAAAAATCCTTATTTGAACTCAAGTTGTTATCATTGTAAGATTTTTTGACACAAAATGAAACATGACAGCTGATCTAAATCGACTAAAAATTATACATTATTAAAAATATTCGATGAAAAAACTAAATTAAGGAATGATTTGATCTATAAATTGTCCCCACTATTTTCATGTTATATTCTAGTTACAGGCTATAAAATAATCAAGTGTAATTATATCTAATGATTAATTACCATTAACATAATGTTCTATTTTATCAACGACAAATCAGATGTTGATATCCCACAGTGGCGGACCTAGCAGTTTGGACCTTAGGTTTCCGATCGGATTTCAATCCAACGCCAAACTGTGATCCACAAAATATTAGTCCAGCTTGCTCCTACGCTACCTATATCATCATCATAATCATCATCCAAGTCATCGACCGACCAACTCTTGACTCTTTGATCTATCGGTTTCCAATTGAATTTCAACTCCAAACTGATCGAGAAAATACTTGTCCAAAACTTGTTGAAAAGTGTGCCCTCAAGCTATTATACATCATCTCCATAATCATCATCATCATCATCATCACCATCATCACCATCATCACCATCATCATCATCACAATCATAGGGTTGATATCTAATAGCGGCGAACCGGAGGCTCAACTAAATGATTAAGGTTGGGGGGGGGGGGGGGAGGGAGGTGACGTAGCCGTAATTGAGTTTCTGTCCGTTTTAATTGTGTGTTGACCTTTTAGATACTACTAATGGTAAAAAAAAAACGCTTTCTGAATGGGGCCCACTTAGAAGACGGTGGTGAGTTAGGTCATTGAGGCGGGCTGAGAAGATCTGGGTTCCCACTCCAGCTTGTTCCTCGCCCTCACCCTACATGTACTTTTAATTTTCTAATGGAATTAAGCTCATATATTAAGATGTATGCGGTAAAAACAAAATATTTGTTCCAAAAGATGTTTTCGTATTTGTCGAGTCCCTCACCTCTCCGAGGCCCTGCGCCGGCGGTCCGACCATTTCAACCGCCCATGTATATAAACTAAATTTAAATACGTTTTTAATTTATACTCTTTTACAGCTGAGTCAACTGAACCATGACAAGTGAAGGCCTACGTAAGAACATAGAAAAGAACTCGGTCAAATTGCCTAAGGGGATTATTTACGTGAATGTTTGTCAAAATGGCGGAGACTGCCTGTAGATACGATATCAAAACTGTGTACGTGAATCAACGTACATTAGCAGTCATAAATAAAATATTTTTCTTTCTCTGTCTACTTAGAATATTCACATGAAAACGAAATGGAATAATTGAGTTTTACGTCCTTTCCGAACATGTTTGGGCTAATGCCATACAGTGTGAAATGAGGGAAATTTTGTTAGAACAGCAACGTCTGTTGCGGGATTTTTTATCGAGTACATTGACACAGTCTGTAGAGCATGGGGTCTCGGTTTATTGTCCGATACAAATGACTTGACGCTTTAGAGTGATCAATGAGGTAAATTCTGTCAGGACAGTGACAAGGGTCATTACCGTGATCAGCAGCATACGTGGGTCTCAGTATATTGTTCCGTCCCTGCTTTTTGCATGTCAGCCCCTCCGACATGATTTTTTTATAGGGAAAAACCAGGTTGAAAAATCCGAAGATATCACCTCGACCCATGTCGGGATCGAATCGGTCCTTCAGGTTAGCGAGAAAGTGCTAACTCATCCAGTACAGTGTCGTACTCGTTTTAGTTTCCAACTTTCGAGGGATTTAAATCATGTACACGAATGGCTAGACCAGTGTTTCTCAACCGGGATCCATATGCACCCCCACGCCCTAGGGGTGAAATTGAAATGTTAGGGGGTGAAAACTTGAAAGAGGGGGAATTAGGGTGAATTACAAAACAAAAAGGTGAATTTTGTTAATATTGAGATGGTTGAGAAGCACTGGGCTAGACTCTTTTTCAAAGTCATCCCCATAGCCGTAGGAGACAGGGGGGCATGGGGCAGCTGCCCCCCACCCAAATATTATGCTTTCGGGCAAAAAATACCCAAATCGGGCAAAATATCAATACAATTTGGGCAATAAGTCGGTTTGCCCCCCTGTTAAGTCGTGGGGCCCCTATGGCTATGGTCATCCCCTCCGACGATATTCACAAGGGGCCTTGAATCTTAAGACACCATTTCCTTAAGATAATTCAATTTCTCAAGCTGTTCAAGAACGTGTAATATGTTGAACAGCGAACATTTAGTACACAAAAACATCGTCGAATAAAATTATGAAAAATTAAAACATGTTTTTAATCGGTTGATATCACGGCGATACAGTAAAAATAGTTATTGAGATTTTTATTTTGATGTTTTTATCGCACTAATGACCTGGTTGTATGTATTTTGTTATTTAGGTTATTGCATGATTGTCTTTAAAGGGATTCTTTCACGCAATGTCCTATTTAAAGGGATACTTTCACGCAATGTCCTATTTAAAGGGATACTTTCACGCAATGTCCTATTTAAAGGGATACTTTCACGCAATGTTCTATTTAAGGGATACTTTCACACAATGTCCTATTTAAAGGGATACTTTCACGCAATGTCCTATTTAAAGGATTATGTTCTCTATACGTTCGACCCATCAAACTTTAGTCTCAGAACCTGGAATTTTTTTTAGCTAAGTTAATCAGTTATAGTATAGTGTTCACAACTCTCAATTTTAATCTTTAAATCCCTGTGTAGCCATAATTATCTGCATTTGCAAGTCAAAAATACGACTCGTATTTCAGTGAGACTATGCGTTATATACAAAACACAAATACAGAAAATGAAATGAAATGATTAGGTAGAGATATAATTGATGTATTGTGCGATTTTCGTGAAGTTCTAGTACTTCAGAAGGCTAGTTCATAAATTTAAGACCCAAATTGAACCTCGAAAATGCCGAACATTCCCCTTTAAAGGGACACGTTCTTTCGTACTCGAAAGATAAGACAGAACGCTTTTTGTCAAGAATTCCTTAACCTATTTATCAAGCATTTCTTAACTTATTTGTCAAGCATATTTTCAAAAATACTATTTTTTTTTTATCAAGCATTACATCAAGCATTTTGTTTTATCATTTGTCAAGCATTCCTTAACCTATTTATCCAGCATTTTTTTAATTATTTGTCAAGCATATTTTCAAAAATTCCTTTATTTCTTTGTCAAGCATTCCTTAAATTATTTATCAAGAATTCCTTAACTTATTTATCAAGCATTTCTTAACTTATGTGTCAAGCATTTCTTAACTTATGTGTCAAGCATTCTTTAAATTATTTGTCAAGCATTTCTTAAATTATTTATCAAACATTCCTTAACTTATTTATCAAGCATTCCTTAATTTATTTGTCAAGCATTCTTTAACTTATGTGTCAAGCATTCTTTAAATTATTTGTCAAGCAATTCTTAACCTTTTTGTCAAACATTCTTTGACTTATTTATCAAGCATTCCTTAACCTTTTTGTCAAACATTTCTTAACTTATGTGTCAAGCATTCCTTAACTTATTTATCAAGCATTCCTTAACTTATTTATCAAGCATTCCTTAATCTTTTTGTTAAACATTCCTTAACTTATTTGTCAAGCATTTCTTGACTTATTTATCAAACATTCCTTAACCTTTTTGTCAAACATTCCTTAATTTTTTCATTAACTTATTTGATTATCAAGCATTCCTTAACTTATTTATCAAGCATATTTTCAAAAAATTCCTTTATTTTTTTTCTATCAAGCATTTTATTTTATCATTTGTCAAGCATTCCTTAACTTATTTATCAAGCATTCCTTAACTTATTTATCAAAGCATTCCTTAAATTATTTGTCAAGCATATTTTCAAAAATTCCTTTATTTTTTTTTTCTATCAAGCATTACTGCAAGCATTTTGTTTTATCATTTGTCAAGTATTCCTTTACCTATTTTTCAGGCATTCCATTATTTATGTATAAAACATTCCTTCAATAATTCCTTTATGTTTGATTCTATAATGTCGTCAGTGTGTACAGTACTTAACAAACATTAGCTGAATTCTTTAGCAAATTTTCATTTATTTAGTTGGAGCCGCGGTGGCTCAGTGAGTTAGACGCTTGCTCGCTAACCTGAAGGTCCAGGGTTCAATCCCGGCATGGTCGAGGTGATACCTTCGGATTTTTCAACCCGGTTTCCCCCTGTCGGAGGGGCTGGCATGGAAAAGCGTCTTGTCGTTCGGATGGGACAATAAACCGAGGCCCCGTGTGCTATTGGCTGTGCACGTTAAAGATCCCTCGACAGTTGGAAATCGACAATAAGAGCAGGCTAATGCCGCTGTCCTGGCAAAATTTCCCTCATTGCACACTGCATGGCGTTTGCCCGTCCTCAATTAGCCCATATAGGTGCAGAAAAGTAGGACGTAAAACTCCATTCATTTCATTTCATTTATTTAATTAACGCATATTCTTTTATAAAAGGTTAGGTTCACTGGAAAGAGTTAATGAATTTCAATAAATTTTTTAATTAACATCATTCCTGGACAAATACAACAAAACAAGAGTAGCATTATAGGCGTTAAACGGTTCCTGTAGCCATGCAGCATTATAGATGTTTTTTTTTGCCTTCATTAACACAACATTAATTAGCAAATTTTCACTCGTTTGATGTCAATTTATTTTGTTTTTCACGCATGTTCTTTTATAACAGGGGCCTTATTCTCGGAAATTTAACTTATATAAAGTCAAGATTTTAAGGAATACAGTAATCTGATTGGATAATAAAGCTGTATTTAAAATCAATTTTAGTGATTGTCCAATCAGGGGCCTTATTCTCGAAAACTTAACTAAGATGAAATCCTGATTTTAACGAATACAGTAATCTGATTGGATAATAAAGCTGTATTTAAAATCAATTTTAGTGATTGACCAATCAGATGACCCGAGCACTAAAATCATTGTAAGTTAAGTTTTCGAGAATAAGGCCCCTGGTTAGCTACACTGGAAGATGTTATTGAAATTTATTTGCAATTGACATCAAAATTTTAAAGGGATATGTTCACTATCTCAGAACCTGGATTTTTTTTTTAGCTAATCTAATCCGTTATAATGTTCCAAACTCTCCCTCGAAATTTACACTTTCAAATCCCCGTGTAACCATAATTATCGATGTTTGAAAGTAAAGAACATAAATAAAAAAAAAATTTGATCTAGTTGTATTGGTTGGTTAGTAAATGACCAGTTAAAGTTCGCTTCCCGCGGATGCTGATATCGCAAACTAGGTAGTTGTTGGTAGTCGTAGTTGTTGGTAGTTTGGATTGGTATTGTGCTGTTTGGTTATTTGAGAAGGTGGGATCTCATGATGTCAACTTTTATTGTAGTGTGCGCAAAGAGAAATGCTCACTTTTTTCGAAATACCTGATGGCACTTCTCTTTGGAGAAGTCCACTTCTATACAACTGTTACTCACGATTTCGCCATCTTATGGACGTGATTTTTGTCTTGAGGGTACTGATTTTTATTTATTATATAAAGACATCATTTGCTACTTTGATATCATTCGGCTCAACCTTCGTCATTGTTTGAGACTATGTTCGAGACTATGTAATGACTCGACCATGATAGGCAGCCATCTTGCCCGGTAAATGGGATAACTCTTGTTCCGGGATGATTTTGATTGGCTGGTTTTTTTTTTCGCGAAAGAAGCAACACTCTCTGGAGAATTATTGTGATTGGCTGAACTATAATTTATTCAATATGGCAATCACCTTATAGTATACGAGGTTATCTTGCAGTTCCAAGTTGATACAAGTGCTTTGATATGTGAATATTGTTTTTTCAGCATCTGTTGTAGGTCTCATGTACTTTAAATGGAACAAGACAACAAGTTGTTTGTATGTTATTTTTATTCAAATCATTAAAAATCTACCGACCTATTAAAATGAATGTAAACAAAATACTAAGTTGCTCTACTTCTCTTTAAAGGGGAACGTTCACCACACCAATTGTACTTTAATGTCAGAAAAGGGCATTGTTTTTCAACCAAGCTAACCAGTAATCGTTGTGTTCGAATGTCGACTCTTCCCTTTTAAAGCAATACAACCACTTAGAATGAACAAAAAAATTAAGTGCTCAAATTTGGTCAATCAGAATATATATTCATCAACGGTGTCCAATGTATACAAACAGAATGCAAAAAATAAAACCCATAAAATTATGTAAATTTCTATATAATAACAGGTTATAATTGATAAATGCCTTAAATTCGATTAAGAGTTTTTCAATTATTGTATATAAACAATTAGATTTATTGGATTTATTAGATTATTTAGGTAATCTGTTGTATAGTTATGACACCAGGCAAGTCCCTTGATGAATATAAACTCCTATTGACCAAATTTGAAAATTTAGATTTTTTTTTCCTTCTAAGAGGTTGTATTCCTTTAAATATTTCATACTCTGTTAACCAAGCTGTAAATGGCTGCTGAAAAATCGGTAAAAATAAGTTTCTTCAGTATTTTTAAAGTTGTAAACCTTATTTTTCTAAAGTAGCAGTGGGGGTGTGACGCAAGACAGTGTATGCTTATTCTTCTAGACCCCGGATACCACTCTCTATTATTAAACAAATTGTAAATTTTCATATTTTTCTAACGTAGCAGTGTGGCGCAAGACAGTGTATGCTAACTCTTCTAGACACCTGCTACCACTTTTCAATATGAAATATTTACTCATATTCTGATGTACTTCCTCGGTGTTCAATAGCACAATGGTTAGCGCATCGTTCTATACAAACATGATGTCATTTGCTTGGATACGAGGAAATGGTGTTCGTTATGTTTTGAGAGTTCGGTTCTCGATCAGGGTGTGAAAGTCCGATGACCTTGAATAAGTTATCTTCACTCATAATTCCAGTCCACCCAGCTGTAAATGGGTACGAATAATCCGGGAAAGATCAATGCCAAGAGGTTTGACTAAGGACCAACTGGGAGAAAGGATCCTTACGGAACCTAAGTTGTTATCTTTGTAAAATAAAGATGTTTCTTTCTTTCTTTTTAAGAAGAAAAGAACTGATGTTTTGAATGATGGAAAATATCACAGTAAGGTGGTCTTCTCCACGGTAGGGTGTTTTCTTGTTTGTTTAGATGTTAATCGCATGATGTTGTAAACAAACCATCCATTGAACAGAGTTTCTCATGTTGGTCGACATGTTTTTCATGTTAACATATTGCGGGGGCTATATATGGCTACATATGGATATAATTGAGGGAAACTATTACTTTAACTTAACCTAGGCGAAACATTATAATTTTAGTTCTGCGGAAATGGCGGCGAAATTGCAACTATTTTGAAATAGTACGTTCAGTATCTGTTCGACCAATAATAAAATTATACTTTAGTCTCAGAACCGGAAATGTTTTAGCTAAGTTATCGGAAATACTAGTAGTGTTAACAATTCGTCGTCTAAATTTAAATCTACAAATCCACGTGTATCCATAATTTGCAACGTGTGAAGGTTTTTTAGTGAGACTATACTACATATAAGTTGTTATCCTTGTAAAACATAGATGTTTAGTTGTTATTCATGTAAAATGTAGATGTTCAAGTTGTTATCCTTATAAAATATAGATGTTTAGGTTGTTATTCTTGTAAAATATAGATGTTTAGTTGTTATCCTTGTAAAATATAGATGTCTAAGTTGTTATCCTTGTAAAATATAGATGTTTAGTTGTTATCCTTGTAAAACATAGATGTTTAGTTGTTATCCTTGTAAAATATAGATGTTTAAGTTGTTATCCTTATAAAATATAGATGTTTAGGTTGTTATCCTTGTAAAATATAGATGTTTAGTTGTTATCCTTGTAAAATATAGATGTCTAAGTTGTTATCCTTGTAAAATATAGATGTCTAAGTTGTTATCCTTGTAAAATAAAGAGGTCTATGTTGTTATCCTTGTGTGATATATAAATTTATAAGTTACTATCCTTGTAAAATATAGAAGTCTAAGTTGGTATCCTTGTAAAATATCGATTTATAAGTTGTTATCCTTGTAAAATATAGATTTATAAGTTGTTATCCTTGTAAAATATAGATGTTAAGTTGTTATCCTTGTAAAATATAGATGTTTAAGTTGTTATCCTTGTAAAATATAGATTTATAAGTTGTTATCCTTGTAAAATATAGATGTCTAGGTTGTTATCCTTGTAAAATATAGATGTCTAGGTTGTTATCCTTGTATCCTTGTAAAATATAGATTTATGAGTTGTTACCCTTGTAAAATATAAATGTATGAGTTGTTATCCTTGTAAAATATAGATTTATGAGTTGTTATCCTTGTAAAATATAGATGGTTTAGTTGTTATCCTTGTAAAATATAGATTTATGAGTTGTTATCTTTGTAAAATATAGATGTATAAGTTGTTATTCTTGTAAAAATGTTGGTTTCTTTTATCCGGCCCTAGTGGCCTTGAGTTGAAATCTATTAATACGTAAGAAGTACGTTTGAATAAGACTAGAAAATCAGGTTACACAAAGAGTGAGTTGAAAGAAAAGGGGACTGTTATAGCAATAAAGTTGTAGTTGAACTGTTTATTTTAAAAGAATAATAAAATCACCAAGATAACAATGTTGACACAAGAAAAACCCAGGTGTAATTTTCACCTAAACGTAAAATAAATAAAGTAGGTAAACGAAGATAGTCCTACAAATCGTGAATTTGACAGTTGTTTAATGTCTCATGATCTACATTACTAAGATTAAAGACATTAAAGAGAGTCCGGTATGGTGATTTTGTTAATAAACTCCCGGCATGGGTCGAGATGATACCTTCGAATTTTTAAACCCGGTTTCCCCCTGTCAGTGATGCAGGTCGGAGGGGCTGAAATGGAAAAAGCGTCTAGTCGTTCGGATGAGACAATAAACCGAGGCCCCATGTGCTACAGTTAAAGATCCCTCGATAGTTGGAAATCCAAAATAAGAGTAGGCTAATACCGACCTCATTGCACACTGCACGGCGTTTGCCCGTCCTCAATTAACCCATATAGGTGCAGAAAAATGCGTAAAACTCCATTAATTTCATTTCATTTTTGTCAATATACTAAATAATAAAACACTGTACAAGTAAAACCATTCAGTTAATCATAATCGCATCCAAAAAACATGGCAAAATAGAGAGCAATAGTTATATAGTAGTGGACTGCTCCAAAGAGAAGTACAAGCATTCGTTTACTACCATAGAGTTCTTATGAAGGCTATATATTCAAGACCCAAAGAAAGAAAGTCTGGTATGGTGATTTCTGTAACCAATTTACTAGCTAAAATATGGAAAAATCTTTTTGTGATACATTTTACAAATAATAAAAATCCGTACAAGCAAAACAATTCCGTTAATCAAAAATCTCGTCCAGAGCATGACAAAATCGAGTGCAATAATTATATAGTAGTGGACTTCCCATACGAGAAGTACCATCAGGTGTTTCGAAACCTGCTTTTCAAGGGCTGTATAGATTTATAGCTTTTTATTTTTATGCATAATGTATATTTAAATCATTATATTTAATATGTCTATGGTTCCTTTTATTTAATGCTTAACCATGTATCTTCTGTGATTCAAGCCTAATTCGTAATTAGCAAGGCATGACAGTAAGGATCATGTTTAAGTGAATTGGTATAACCACAGACATCTGATTCAATATTCGAATGCATAACGTTGATGCTGTCAGTATCTTTGTTATTACTCATACAAATTTTCGAAAATCTCTTGAAAATCCCTTTAAGACTGAAATCCAAAACCAAGTCGTCAATCTGGCCGATTCTCAACAGTGTTGTTATATATGGCTTGACTTTTTTTTAAAAAGCAACGTTAACCTTTATTCACTAATGCTTACGACTATTCCCTTGTAAATTACATACTTTATTTGATAGTAAAAAATACTTGAAATTATAAAATCACATACATTATGTGATAAAAACAAATACTTGAATTATAAGATCACATACTTTATTTTATAAAATCACATACTTTATTTGATAATAATAAATACTTGAAATTATAAAATAATATAGTTTACTTGATAATAACAAAAACTTGAAATCATAAAATAACAAATACTTGAAATTATAAAATCACATACTTTATTTGATAATAACAAATACTTGAAATAATAAAATCACATACTTTATTTGTGATAACGAATACTTGAAATAATAAAATCACATACTTTATTTGGTAATAACAAATTCTTGAAATCATAAAAAAACAAATACTTGAAATAATTATGTCACATACTTTATTTGGTAATAACAAATTCTTGAAATCATAAAAAAACAAATACTTGAAATAATAATGTCACATACTTTATTTGATAATAACAAATACTTGAAATTATAAAATCACATACTTTATTAGATATTAACAAATACTTGAAATTATAAAATCACATATTCTATTTGATAATAACAAATACTTGAAATTATAAAATCACATACTTTATTTGATAATAACAAATACTTGAAATTATAAAATCACATACTTTATTAGATATTAACAAATACTTGAAATTATAAAATCACATTCTTCATTTAATATCAACAAATATTTGAAATGAAAAAAATCACATATTATATATAATATTAACAAATACTTGAAAATATTAAAATAAAATCACATATTTCAAATGGTAATATAACAAACAGAGAATCACATACTTTATTTGATATAAACACATTCTTAAAATCACATACTTGTATTTTTAAATAACACATTTATTAATTATACTACATAGTTCTTATGATAAATTTCCCGAAATGTAAGAAATTGCACGGACAAATATAAGAGAAAATCATGAATCAGTAATGATTTGTAGAGGAGGAGTGGGGGGGGGGGGATAAAACATTCATTATGACCCCAGAAGGACAATGGAAAGAAAATGGTTGAAAAAAAAAACCTGGTTAATATTAAATTCGTATGTGTTATAATGTTTTAATTCGCTGCAATGTTATTTTTAAATATATTTGAAGCATCAATCAAAACTTCCATAAAGTCACATAAAATCATAAAAATCATATTTCATACAGAGTTGTAGATGTAAATGACGTACATTTAAAGTCTCGACTACAAATGAACGTTTTTCGTGTGAGCTTTCACATCACAATAAAAATGATTTATAATTTCTAAGTTCTTAATGACGTATTTTGTATTTTAAATTTTGTATCCTTTTGGAGAAAAGTTTATATTCAGAAAACTGGTGTGTTTTAGGTAAAATTTTCCATAATTGTAACGGATTCTTCAAGAAATACTTCTTCTTGGAATGAACATAAAATTTTATTTCTTAAAATGGCCAATAAGAGTATATTATGTTCAGTTTTGGTGTCAAAACAATACAACAGAATCCCCTGTATAATACATGTAATAAAACCATGTAACTAATTAATCGTTAAAAAACGCTTAATGTCATTTACGTCTTTTTCAATAATAACTTATATTTTTAAGATTAATTACTTAATGTTATGGACTGATGTATAACATTTGAATTCTCTTGGCCAATAACAGTATAATATGTTCTTTTTGGTGTCAAAACATTACAACAAAATCCCTATATAAAAAGCTTGATAATATTTAAGTCTTTTTCAATAATAACTTATATTTTTAAGAATAATTACTTAGTGTTTTGGACTGATGTATAAAATTATTGGCCAACACAATACCAGTATTAAACCATGTAACTAATAAATCGTTCAAAAACGCTTAATAATATTTAAGTATTTTTCAATAATAATCTATATTTTTAAGAATGATAACTTATTTTTATGAACCTATGTATTCAAACTCTAGATTATTGTCCAAGTTTGTGAATTACAATTGTATATTTTTATGTATCGGATCCTTAAAATCAATTCATGAAATGATCAAGAATATTTTGTATTAATATAATTGGCCACGTTTTAATATCTTTAAATACGTCCCATAAATACATAACCTGTAAAAGCCGTATTAACCACCTTAGATTATGGGTCTATTTGTACTAATCCGTATAATTTAGATCCTTATTGACTATAATCTATTTTTCATGGCCGTTATACCTGGTATTTGGGGTTTTGACCTATTTTCCTATGGACCACTAACCAAATGCGTGGGTGGGAGTTACTAAATTTCGTCGTTGTTCAAACTTTTTATGAATGGTCGATAAGATTTCCCAAGAAAGGTTACGTTACACTCGTCAGGGTTTGAATTCACAAAGGAAATATTTGAATGAATGGGAAATATGTTAATGTATTCTTCAAAATCATGTGTGCATTTGAAACTTTAAATAGGAATGTCGCAATTTAACGTTTGCTTTTCAAACGTCTATATATAGCACGTTATACAATCTTTTCATATCCCAAATAAGTACATAGGAGATCCGGTCTCTGTGAATTGCATATCATAAAAACCAACCATTTGTTATACAGTACATGTATATGATCATGATGATATTTAAAAAAAAATTGAACTAGATTTAGTGGCTCGTAACAATCGAATATGATACATAATCTTAGATCTTATGTAAGACACATGAGTATTCACACATATTTATTAATATAAGGCAAGGGAACATCATGTGGATGTATCATAATACATGGTTGAACTGGTTACTAGTAATCCGGAAACCCCAAATATCCGAGGTGTTACTGTATGTATACCGTTTAAATGCTAGCTTTTTAAAGCGATACCATCTTCTAGAATGAACAACAAAATTAAGTTCTCAAACTTGGCCAATAAGAGTATATATTCATTAACAGTGTCAAAAGCTTACAAACAGAATCAAATCAACCCATGAAAATATGTAATTTTCCATACAATTACAGCTTGTAATTGAAAAACGCTTGAAATTTGAGCAAGCGTTTTTCAATTATTGTATATAAACATTGTTTTCTGGATTTATCAGATTATTTAGGTAATCTGTTTTATAGTTATGCCACTAGGTTTGTCCCCTGATGAATATATACTCCTATTGACCAAGTTTGAAAATTTAGATTTTTTGTTTATTTTAAGAGATTGTATTCTTTAAAGTAAAGACATCGGAGTGTATAACTTTAGTTTAGTTTGAGGCACATTTTCTTTCAGCAACGGAATACGACGTTATTACATCTAACCGTTGCTCCCAAAACACTATAATCTTGTGGCAATTGATGTTATGTCAAGGGCGACGTTTCTGAGCTGCAACAATGCTTTCGTTCAAAGCTGATCGAGAGCTCCCAACCAGGGTGTGGGTTTAAGAGTCGATATGAGGACACCCCCCGTCCCCCCCTCCCTGAATTCAGAAGAGGGGGACGAAAGGGCAAAAGGTTCCCTCATGATTTGATTGTTAAGAAAGATTTTGTGCAGAATAGAAAAAGGTTAATAAAATTCAGAGTAAGAAGTCCCAACTTCAACCTCCAAACTCGAAATTAGGTTGAGAATGCACCAAAATCGATGCCATTTTTCAATTTTCTGTGGCGCTTTGCGACGTTCTTCGACTTTTCTACCAGTCTGCTTCGTTCCCCAATATTATGCCCAAATAAACGCCCTTAGCTCCTACGATAATTATTTATTTCAGTCAATCATGGAAAAATCCATTGATCAATCTATGCCAAATTAATTTGCGTCAATAATCCAACAAGGAAAACTAGTGAACAGGATTTTGTGAAGTGATCTTTCTATAATGCTTCCTCAATCAAAATGGACATTCAGTTCGATTGCGACACCTGAAAGTGAAATTTAGTTTAGATCACGATTACACGTACACAGATTGTTCCCAAATCAGGCGATATGCGTTGCCGTTATTTCAAATTTTCAGGTTTCCAAAATAAACTTAAGCAGTTTTTCTAAAATTTCACTGGAAAATCGCATATTTGTTTTTTTCAATTTAATGCTCCCCCCCCCCCCCCCTCCATACTCCTGTCCAACCACCCCTTCTCGAAAAATTTCTCGCTACGCACTGCATTGGAAATCGTTTTGGAATGAACAGTCAAAACATATTTAAAATTAGTAAAATGAAATGCATCTGTTTGGGAAGGCTACAAAACTCTATGTGATTGAACTATATAAGCGCATGACATTTTTATTTTGGAAACAAAAACTTATATTTAGATATTGAAGTATTTTCGATATGGATTATGAATAAAGTTGACATATTTTTCCAGTGACTCGTTTCTTTGTAGTCTTTGTCAAACAGACCCCACTCAACGGATTGTTTGGCTTTTCTATGAAGGTAAAAAAGCCACTGAACGGTGTGTTATTCACTTTTTGATTCATAAAAATCATGTGTAGAGCCTTTGTTGAAATATTCAGTTAATGTAGTCTATATGTTAAAAATTATGTAAGACATACAAATTGTTAATGTATGTTTTAAGAAGTAGTTTAAAGAATTTAGTAAGGCATATAAATTGTTAATGTTAGCTAATTTTAAGACTTGTGTTATGCTTACACATTGTTAATGTATGTTTTAAGAAGTATGTTTATAGAAATAAATGAAGCATACAAATTGTTAAGTTTAAGAATTATATTATGCTTACAAAATGTTAATGTATGAAGAATTATGTAAATCATACGAATGTTAATGTTTGTTTTAAGAATTATGTAAATCATACAAATTGTTAATGTTTGTTTTATGAATTATGTAAATCATACAAATTGTTAATGTTTGTTTTAAGAATTATGTAAATCATGCGAATTGTTAATGTAGGCTAATTTTAAGACTTATATTATGCTTACAAATTGTTAATGCGTATATTTTAAGAATTATGTTTATAGAAATAAATAAAGCATACATCTTTGTTAATGTTGGTTAATTTTAAGACTTATGTTATGTTTACAAATTATTAATGTAGGTTAATTTTAAGACTTATATTATGCATACAAATTGATAATGTTGGCTAATTTTAAGACTTATATTATGCATACAAATTATTAATGTAGGTTAATTTTAAGACTTATATTATGCTTACACATTGTTAATGTTGGCTAATTTTAAGACTTATATTATGCATACAAATTGTTAATGTAGGTTAATTTTAAGACTTATATTATGCATACAAATTGTTAATGTAGGCTAATTTTAAGACCTATATTATGCATACAAATTGTTAATGTTGGCTAATTTTGAGACTTATATTATGCATACAAATAGAAAATGTTGGCTAATTTTAAGACTTATATTATGCATACAAATTGTTAATGTAGGTTAATTTGAAGACTTTTATAATGCATACAAATTGTTAATGTAGGTTAATTTTAAGACTTATGTTATGTATACAAATTGATAATGTTGGCTAATTTTAAGACCTATATTATGCATACAAATTGTTAATGTTGGCTAATTTTGAGACTTATATTATGCATACAAATAGAAAATGTTGGCTAATTTTAAGACTTATATTATGCATACAAATTGTTAATGTAGGTTAATTTGAAGACTTTTATAATGCATACAAATTGTTAATGTAGGCTAATTTTAAGACTTTTATTATGCATACAAATTGTTAATGTAGGCTAATTTTAAGACTTATGTTATGCATACAAATTGTTAATGTAGGTTAATTTTAAGACTTATATAATGCATACAAATTGTTAATGTAGGTTAATTTTAAGACTTTTATTATGCATACAAATTGTTAATGTAGGCTAATTTTAAGACTTATGTTATGCATACAAATTGTTAATGTAGGTTAATTTTAAGACTTTTATTATGCATACAAATTGTTAATGTAGGTTAATTTTAAGACTTTTATTATGCATACAAATTGTTAATGTAGGTTAATTTTAAGACTTTTATTATGCATACAAATTGTTAATGTAGGTTAATTTTAAGACTTATGTTATGCATACAAATTGTTAATGTAGGTTAATTTTAAGACTTATGTTATGCATACAAATTGTTAATGTAGGTTAATTTTAAAACTTATGTTATGCATACAAATTGTTAATGTAGGCTAATTTTAAGACTTATGTTATGCATACAAATTGTTAATGTAGGCTAATTTTAAGACCTATATTATGCATACAAATTGTTAATGTTGGCTAATTTTGAGACTTATATTATGCATACAAATAGTTAATGTTGGCTAATTTTAAGACTTATATTATGCATACAAATTGTTAATGTAGGTTAATTTGAAGACTTTTATAATGCATACAAATTGTTAATGTAGGTTAATTTTAAGACTTATGTTATGCATACAAATTGATAATGTAGGTTAATTTTAAGACTTATATTATGCATACAAATTGTTAATGTAGGTTAATTTTAAGACCTATATTATGCATACAAATTGTTAATGTAGGTTAATTTTAAAACTTATATTATGCATACAAATTGTTAATGTAGGTTAATTTTAAGACTTATATTATGCATACAAATAGTTAATGTTGGCTAATTTTAAGACTTATATTATGCATACAAATTGTTAATGTAGGTTAATTTGAAGACTTTTATAATGCATACAAATTGTTAATGTAGGTTAATTTTAAGACTTTTATTATGCATACAAATTGTTAATGTAGGTTAATTTTAAGACTTTTATTATGCATACAAATTGTTAATGTAGGTTAATTTTAAGACTTATATTATGCATACAAATAGTTAATGTTGGCTAATTTTAAGACTTATATTATGCATACAAATTGTTAATGTAGGTTAATTTGAAGACTTTTATAATGCATACAAATTGTTAATGTAGGTTAATTTTAAGACTTATGTTATGCATACAAATTGATAATGTAGGTTAATTTTAAGACTTATATTATGCATACAAATTGTTAATGTAGGTTAATTTTAAGACTTTTATTATGCATACAAATTGTTAATGTAGGTTAATTTTAAGACTTATATTATGCATACAAATAGTTAATGTTGGCTAATTTTAAGACTTATATTATGCATACAAATTGTTAATGTAGGTTAATTTTAAGACTTTTATTATGCATACAAATTGTTAATGTAGGTTAATTTTAAGACTTTTATTATGCATACAAATTGTTAATGTAGGTTAATTTTAAGACTTTTGTTATGCATACAAATTGTTAATGTAGGTTAATTTTAAGACTTATGTTATGCATACAAATTGTTAATGTAGGTTAATTTTAAGACTTATGTTATGCATACAAATTGTTAATGTAGGTTAATTTTAAGACTTATATTATGCATACAAATTGATAATGTAGGTTAATTTTAAGACTTATGTTATGCATACAAATTGTTAATGTAGGTTAATTTTAAGACTTATGTTATGCATACAAATTGATAATGTAGGTTAATTTTAAGACTTATGTTATGCTTACACATTGTTAATGTAGGTTAATTTTAAGACTTATGTTATGCTTACAAATTGATAATGTAGGTTAATTTTAAGACTTATGTTATGCTTACAAATTGATAATGTAGGTTAATTTTAAGACTTATATTATGAATACAAATTGTTAATGTAGCCTAATTTTAAGACTTATGTTATGCATACAAATTGTTAATGTAGGCTAATTTTAAGACTTATATTATGAATACAAATTGTTAATGTAGGCTAATTTTAAGACTTATATTATGAATACAAATTGTTAATGTAGGCTAATTTTAAGACTTATGTTATGCATACAAATTGTTAATGTAGGTTAATTTTAAGACTTATATTATGAATACAAATTGTTAATGTAGGTTAATTTTAAGACTTATATTATGCATACAAATTGATAATGTCCAGATTAATTTTAAGACTTATATTATGCATACAAATTGATAATGTAGGTCAATTTTAAGACTTATATTATGCATACAAATTGATAATGTAGATTAATTTTAAGACTTATATTATGCATACAAATTGATAATGTAGGTCAATTTTAAGACTTATATTATGCATACAAATAGTTAATGTTGGCTAATTTTAAGACTTATATTATGCATACAAATTGTTAATGTTGGCTATTTTTAAGACTTATATTATGCATACAAATTGTTAATGTTGGCTGATTTTAAGACTAATATTATGCATACAAATTGATAATGTAAGTATTAAAAATTATGAAATGATTATATAATGTTCATGTATGTTTTTAGAATGATTTAAAGCATACAAATTGTTAATCATAAAAATCTGTACAAGCAAAACAATTCCGTTAATCAAAAATCTCGTCCAGAGCATGACCACATCGGGTGCAATGTATTGGAATTGCTGGAACCACAGACGTCGTAACAGTCAGATATACCTTCAAACCTAAACAACAAGACAGCGACCTTTAGAAAATTGCCAGAAGAGAAATACTGCTGAAGATCGGAAAACAGTAAATGACGCTAGACTTGTGAGAACCGTTCATTAACAGCTTTGGAATGACCTTACAGGCTAACATACCTCTTGGGCAATCGTTGTTTGTTGTTGAAGATTTTCAAATCAGCGACGTCATCGCCAGCATTGTAACCTTTTAATCAAACAATAACTTGTTTATCATATTGGTCAGGATGTCACTGATCGACGCATATTCTAATTAACAGTTAATAGGTAACAAAATAATATTTGTGTCAATCAATTAGTTTGCGTATCATGCTGTTAAGTATGTCACTGATCGACGCATATTCCAATTAACAGTTAATTGGTAACAAAATAATATTTGTGTCAAACAATTAGTTTGCGTATCCTGCTGTTAAGGATGTCACTAATCGACGTATATTCCAATTAACACCTGTTTGGCTGATAACGAGGGACAAACACCATGCAGTGTGCATGGAGGGAAATATTGCCAGGACAGTGTCATGAGCCTACTTATTTTCGATTTTAACTTTTGAGGGATCATTAACGTGCATGGCCTGTAGAGCAACCCTTCTCAAATGGCGGCCCGTGGGCCAAATCCGGCCCGCGACGCCCTCAAGAGTGACCTTTTCCGCTAATATGTTCTCCTCTCTATGCTAGCTAAGCTCTAGTTGGCCCTTACAATTCTTTCATAACATGCATTTGGCCCTTTACAAAAATTAATTCAAAAGGCCTGCCGTAGAGCACGTCGCCTCGGTTTATTGTCCAAAATGGCGACTAGACGTTTTTCCATGCCCTTTGAGACTCTCACATAACTAACCGAGTTTAAGTTGAGAAAAGAAAGAAAGATACTTCTATATTTTACAAGGATAACAACTTATGTTCCGTAAGGATCCCTGCACCCAGCTGGTTCATGACCAAACCTCTTGGCATTGATCTTTCCAGGATTATCCGTACCCATTTACAGCTGGGTTGACTGGAATTATGAGTGAGCACATGCCACTTTACCTGAATTTATATTGGTTGACCTTGAATCTGGGTCATGACAGTTGCTCATGACAGATGCTCATGACCATCCACACATTCTAACAGACGACCACTGCCAGATGGCAAAACTCATTCTCAAAGGGGTGGGGCAGCGGTGCAGGATACAAGGCCTTGGGGTTGGCTGCTCCTGTCTATAAAGCAATTTTGATTTTACTGGCCCTAACAACATACCAGTAATTTCTTGTTATATCTTAAAAATAAAAAAATGCCAATATTATTGGGAGCGTCCCCTAAACCCTGCCCCCTCCCTGCTCACCCCCCTGTATATTCGGGCCTAACGAGGTAATCACCCACACACTTTATATTTGAAAAAAAATCACCGAGACAAGGGTACGATGTCGAACGTACGGTGAACGAACCCGTATCCCTTTAATGTCAATTTCAAATATAACTCGAAATGTCAAAATAAAATCATTAAAAAATCCGTTGCCCCAAGATGAATACAGAAGACTGCATAAAAACACCAGCCATCAACGTCATTGACACGGAAAATTAATGACCCAAGTTATGAAATTAGGTGAATGTAACGACATATAACTTTTGGTGTCAGTGCACCTTACAGACAAGTCGTCTACTAGACAAGTGCATAAAAGACGTAAAAACATTTAAATTCGTTGTATTGTCACCAATTTTGATAAATTAAGACAATAGAAAAAAATCTTATTTAATCTTTTTTTTTTTAACTTAAAACTGCTAATTTAAAAGAATACTACCTTTCAAGGGCGTGGATTAAGGGGGGGGGGGGGGGGGCGGAAGGGTCTTGGTCCCCTCCATAATTTTATTAGTAAAATAGATTTTTTGAAGAATCAAAATCGATCACATGAAAATCATAGTAGGAAGTCACTATTATTAACTCAAAACCCGGAAATATTTGTCAAAATGCACGAAATTGACGCCATTTTCCATTTTTTTCTCTAAGGCGATGACCTTATGTTTGGGTTTGCGGTTGTGGTGCTTCCGGACATACTTGGACTCGACAACCCATGCTGGTTGGTCCCCCCCCCCCCCCAACCCCACCAAATTTTTTTTTTTTGACAAATTCACGCCCTTGTTACCTTAAACTTGGCTAATAAGAGTATATGTATTCATCAAGGGAGTTACCTTGTGTCATAAATATACAACAGAATTTCTTCATAGACCGCCAAATCTTAAAACTTAGTAATTATTGAAAAACACTTAATAAAATAAAAGCTTTTTTAAATGTTTGTTCGTAGTTTTATAGATAATTACTTAGATTATAGAGGGAATCTGTTATATTATTATGCCACCAGGGAAGTCCATTGAAGAATACATGTATATACTTCAGTTGGCTGAAATTTTGAATTTTCAAAAAGAGTTTTTTTTAAAGGGAATGTTCAGCATTTTCGAGGATCGATTTAGGTCTTAAATTTATGTAAATAGCCTTCAGATTTACTGAAACTGCACAAAAATCGCACAATCCCTTCAATTATACCCGTACCTTAACAGTTATCTTTCATTTTCTGTATATGTGTTTAATATTTAAGGCAATCTTTTTAACAATTAGTGTAGCCAAGTTTTTAAAGACCGTTTTAAAAATGAAATGGAGTTTTACGTCCTACTTTTCTGCACCTACATGTATATGGGCTAATTGAGGACGGGCAAAAACCTTGCATTGTGCAATGAGGGAAATTTTGCCAGGACAGCAGCATTAGCCTGCTCTTATTTTCAATTTCCAACTGTCTAGGGATCTTTAACGTGCACAGCCAATAGCACACGGGACCTCGGTTTATTGTCCCATCCGAACTCTTTTTCCATGTCAGCCCCTCCGACCTGCATCACTGACAGGGGGAAACCGGGTTGAAAAATCCGACGGCATCATCTCGATCCATGCCGGGATTGAACCCTGAACCTTCAGGTTAGCGAGCAAGCGTCTAACTCACTGAGCCACAGCGGCTCCCTAAAGACCGTTTTAAAGGAAGTTCAAGTTGATAAAGTAAATAAATAGCCGTAAATAATATTCTATAATCTAGAATAAGAAAACTACATCACTTTAGTACCCGATAACCTGTAAGACCCCCAGAGGCGATACAGAATCAAACTCGACATAATATTAGAATAAACTTGACTTTCTAATCACTCAACTATATCCATAGTCCGAAACTGTCTGACTCTATTCCCAGCCTCTGATAGTTATTTGGACAGTTATGTTAGTCTGAAACTTTCTGACTCTATTCCCAGCCTCTCATAGCTAATTGGACAGTTATGGCTTGGGTAGAGTTACTCCGAAACTTGCTGACTCTATTCCCAGTCTCCGATTGCTATTTGGACAGTTATGGCTTGGGTAGAGTTACTCCGAAACTTGCTGACTCTATTCCCTCCCTTTGATAGCTATTTAGACAAATATGGCTTGGGTAGAGTTACTCGGAAACTGTCTGACTCTATTCCCACCCTTTGATAGCTATTTGGACAGATATGGCCAGGGTAGAGTTACTCCGAAACTTGCTGACTCTATTCCCTCCCTTTGATAGCTATTTGGACAGATATGGCCAGGGTAGAGTTACTCCGAAACTGTCTGACTCTATTCCCAGCCTCTGATAGCTATTTGGACAGATATGGCTGAGGCAGAGTTAGTCCGAAACTTTCTGACTCTATTTCCATCCTCTGATAGCTATTTGGACAGATATGGCTGGGGCAGAGTTAGTCCGAAACTTGCTGACTATATTCCCAGCCTCTTATAGTTATACGGCTAGGGGAGCGTCAGAAAAACTGGGCCACAACAATTGTGAATTTCCACACCTTGCGCACGCAGCCAACCAACAGACTTAATTTCTATTAAAAAAAACTGCGACGGAACCGCATAAATGACATGCATGGTGGTTGGGGATAATGATGGTGTGATTGAACCAAAAAAATATCGGTATTTCAAAATATATCGAAAGGTATATAAATACGTTTAAACCCCGCACCCGCGATGGTCCAGAAAATCCCCAATTTTTGTAGCTTAGGTTTCTGACTCTCCCCAGCCATGTCTGTCCAAATAACTATCAGAGGCTGGGAATAGAGTCAGTAAGTTTCGGACTAACTCTGCCCCAGCCATATCTGTTCAAATATCTATCAGAGGCTGGGAATAGAGTCAGACAGTTTCGGACTACTATCTCCAGTGCTAAAATATTGATAAATATTAAAAGAAATATCTAATAAAAGCCGGAATCAGGTTTTAATGTTCAATAATTAAAGGTTATTATTAAGATACATTTTTATCTTACTTTTTTTCTTGTCAATCCAGTTCGATTTTTTATCAATCGATTTTCAAGAAGTCAAACATTTTGTCCAACTTTATTAAAGAGGTTGTAAAAAGATTTTTATACGCCCACAAATATTTTGCGCCTTTGTTGTAATCACCCTGTCGGTCCGTCGATCCATACGTTCACAATTTGCTCATGCTCACTCTACAGGCTACAAATCTTACAGATTCTTTTTTTATTCTATTTTGTCAGGGCCAATGTTATTATGAAGATAATCCCTATTAATTTTTGTGATGATCCGATAATCATTATGTATAGTGTTATATTTCTTAATTACGTATTCTTTTGATTTTTTGGGTCGTGCTCACTCCACAGGCTACAATTCTTTACAGATTGATTACAAGTATCAGTACCAGTGGGCGTATGTTTCCTTGCCTGGCAATCTTTAGCTTTTTTATTTGCATCGGAGCCAATTCAAGAATCTCTTCGCACGATTCAAATTTTCAATCAGACGTCTGTGGTTCAAGCAATTTCACTTAAATTTATTGTTGGACTCCGTCATATCCGCAAAATATGCAGAATCGCTGGAACCACAGACATCTGATTAAAAACTGAATTAGTACAAATGATGCGATACACATACAATTTAAGAAATTCTCTTTATAAACGGATAATAAAAGTCTATCCAAAACCCTTTAATGCCAAATACGTAGACTAGACATCCAATTTGACTTTTCTCGGGTGGAAAGCTCGTAACAAACTCCACCTTTTAAATTATATTACCTACTTTTGATTATTTTATTTCAAATGCCAAGGTGTATAATGGTTTCGCAATCAGCTTCCTATAAATTTGACTAAGTAGATTGTCTTTGTTACTTTCTCTTTGCTTGATTTCTCTCGTTTTTCTTCTCTCTTTTTTTCTCTTCTCTCTTTCCTTGTTACTTGCTCTTCTCTTGTTTGATTTCTTTTCTTTTATCCCCTTTCTCTTTGTTTCTTTCGTTCTTCATTTCTCTTTTTCTTTCTCTTTGTTTTTTCTTTCTTATTCTCTTTATTTTTGTTTCTCTTTTCTTTCCTTCATTACTCTGTCTTTGATTATTTTTTCTTTCTCGTCATTTTCTTCCTTTCTTTCTTTACTTCTCTTTCTTCGTTTCTTTTTATTTCTGTTTCTATGTTACTTTTGCCTTCTTTTTATTTCTTTTCTCTTGTTTCTGATTTCCATTCCTTATTTTCTTTTCTCTTGTTACTTTCTTTCCTTCTTTAATCAGTTTCTGTTTCTTTATTTCTCTTCTTTGGCTCTTCAAATCAAATAAAATGTAATTGATGATATACATGTATATCAGTTTTTCGGGTAATTTATGAATTCGTTTCTCTATGATGAACCGAAGTTGGCAGACAGATAAGAGATTCCATAACATCAGTCTCATGTGTTTTGTTTTTATGAATCAGTATTTTCTTGGCTAGTACAATATGACCTCGTCTAAACCCGGATGTATAGTACATTGTTTACATCACGATTATTGTTTTAGATATAGGATACTGTAACTTCATACACTAAATACTTCCATACCATGCAGTGTACCATGAGGGAAACTTTGCCTCGATTAATTATTGTCCAACTTTTCTTTGTCAGTACCTTCGACCTTCACCGCTGACGGGGTTAACCGGGTTGGAAAAATCCAAAGGTATCATCTCGACCCATAATCGGAGCGGCACGTAGCGATATCACCGGAAAGGGAGGTTGTCTGAGTCCGATTAATTTTTCTTGGAGACAATTCATTTTGTCGATGTAGAGATTTAAGGTATATAATGGATTTTTTTAAAAAAAGGAATAAGGGTCCTTGACGTAGCCGTAGGGCTCCACGACTCAAGGGGGGAGGGACCGACTTACCCGAATTTTATACGTTTGCCCAGCTCGCTTTGCCCGACTTTTTGGAACTCGTTGTCTGAAAACATACTATTTTGCTGCCCCCTGACCCTTATCTTCTACGGCTATGGTCCTCGAGGTACTCCCCGCGATAATTCCCACTAAAACGTGAGCCTATGGAATATCGGTATATAGAAAAGTGTCATATAGAAAATGTAAGTGAATTTTCTATTTTGATTTTGTATAGCTATGAACACAATATAATCGAGACCCAAATCAACCCCCTTAAGTTAATATCCCGTTATATTTCCAAGAAGATCGTATACAATACTAAGTAATTGATATCCCTATATAATATATTTAGTAAGGGTTGACTGTACTGTACTGTACAATATAGCGTGGATATTGCACATATAAATAACCATTACTCTCAGACACGGAACTAGACAAAAAGTCGGTCAGAGTACACCTAATATCTCGTGTACGAAACGACCTCGCGTGATTGATTCATATGCTATAAATTGATGCGCATTAGACGGCCTTGTAGATTGAGATTAGTTTATAGGTGCTGAGTCATAGCTACCCACCACAAAAAAATCTCTTTATTTACCGAGTATTTTTTGTTAAACATATGGAATTGTAATTGAAATACGATCAGCCGCCCACGACTAGTCGTATAAGAAAAACGATATCACTTTAACCTTAACGCTGTTAAATTTCAAAATGCAATTATTACAGAAAGTCGGTTAATGGGCTACGTGAGTTTCATAGACTCATTGACGGTGTGGTTGGCCGATAGTTTCCTGTAATTTACGATTCCTTAATCAATCACTACCACCACAAAATCCAGGATATTTTGACCACGGGAGCGATTGACGTAAGAGTACACCGCGACAGTGATAAGTCTTACACCCAACTGTGGTTTCATATTTACTCTTAATATATGTATTTCCTTTGTCCTCTCCGTGGTTCTTTTACAAATGTAAACATGGTCGCCGATCCCTGTCTTAAACACCTTACGATGTCTTGTATCCAATAAAATCAAACCTCCCAAAACAACCACGTTTATTTTAATAACAATACTGTTTACATCCGTCCTTTTTACTCCAGATCTCAAAATAACTCAAAATATGATGAGGGTACGGGTAAGAGGGTCACCGGAAATATGGTCACAGTTATACGGGCCACGGGCACAATCTATTTTTCTGGTGAACAAATTTCCTGTGACCAAAATAACTTGTGCCCGTATTACTGTGACCAAATTTCCTGCGACCAAAATACCTTGTGCCGTATTACTGTGACCATATTTCGTATGACCAAATTTCCTGTGACTAAAATACCTTGTGCCGTATTACTGTGACCAAAATACCTTGTGACTAAATTTTCTTTGACAACAACCGTGACCATATTTCCTGTGACCAAAATACCCTGTGACCATATTTCCTGTGACCAAAATACCTTGTGCCGTATTACCTTGTGCCGTATTACTGTGACTAAAATACCTTGTGCCCTTTATTACTGTGACCAAAATACCTTGTGCCCGTATTACTGTGACCAAAATACCTTGTGACTAAATTTCCTGTGACCAAAATACCCTGTGACCATATTTCCGGTAACCAAAATATCTTGTGCCCGTATAACTGTAGCCATATTTCCTGTGACCAAAATGTTGAACCCCTCAGTACCCTATGTATGGCTTTTCCTATGGCTCTTCCATAGCTTGAATGTCAACTTTGACAGTAACTCCTACATGTAACAAGGCTTTTAGTATATGTGCATTAGGGTCTGAGAACGAGACGTAACAGCCGTTCACGTTAACTTTGACCTAACCTTAATAACCTTTGTTTTAACCAATCAGATCTTTGCCCTCTCCTGCGCTGGGATTTTGTTCTCGAACAATAGGTGCATTCTAGATTCCTAAGTGCTGTAGACTAGTTTATTAGGTAATTTTTTATCAAGGTTAGGTCAAAGTTAACGTGAACGGCTGTTACAGCGTCTCGTTCTCAGACCCTAATGTAGTGGCTAAAAAACCGGATTTAAAAAAAACGAACGAAACGAAATTAGGGTGAGTATATGTGTTGATTGCTCTGAACTGGAGTGACTAAGAAGCTACATTGAAAAGTACGAGTTGAACTGTCATAAAACACAAAAAACGAAACGAAAGATTGGTAAGATTATATGCTGATACTTACAAACACCTGCCAAATTATTTCATTTCTTGACAAACAAGAAATTCGTCGTGGATATTTTTTTGACCCATTAAAATTGAAGCTGTCAAATAGATCCGTCCTTTCGTTCAAACTATAAAACCAAATCTAAGGGCCAAGTGCATTTTTTGAAAAAAGGGCCAAAATAGAGATTAGCTATGTTCAAGCGTTCAGAGCGTTTTAGTTAAAAGGACCACACTCTTGTGGGGACATTCTCAAAGGCGTCGCCAGTCGGATATGGCCCGCGGGCTGCCATTTGAGAAGGCCTGCATTAAGCATAATATATGGATTCTTATAGCGACAGAAACTTGATAGACCACAATCTTTTTGATATATTTTATCAATAGCCAATCACGATGTAAACATTGATTTTATTTAGACCTTTATAAATAAAACATTATTTTAATTAGCCACTAGTATACTTTCTTTAATGTACCTCCGTTTGGCTCTGAATCAATCGACCACCAGGTACACGTTTTAAAGTGATTCTACCTCTCAGAATAAACATAAAACTTAAAGGGGAACGTTCACTTACCGTTCGACTATTGAATTAAACACTTGTCTCAGAACCTGGATTTTTTTTTAGCTATTCTAATCCATAATAATGTTCACAATTTTCCTCGAAATTTATGCCTTCAAATCCCTGTGTAGCCATGGCGCTTTTTAAGTGAAAAATTAGCAAAATTGTGGTCCGAGGGGAAGGGAGGGGTCATGGCACCCCCCCCCCCCCCCCTTCCGAAATACGTCACTGGTTATGTCATTAAAGTCCACTGATGAATATATGCTCATATTGGCCTAGTTTAACATTTAGATTTTTTGGTCATTCTAAGACCTTGGTTCCCAACCTTTTGGACTCTTAGTACCACTATATTTTTTAAAGCAATCTCGAGATACCTCTTCGTCCACTCTAAGTAACATTAACATTATTTTATGGACGATTTTTAGATGACATTTTTATGGTTTGGACTTATTCCATTGAGCAGTTCTGGGAATTCTTTGAAATTCTCAACAACCACCATCCGTCCATCAAACTAACCGCCAACGTCAGTCATAAAAGCATAGATTTTCTCGATACCACTGTTTTCAAAGGAGATTCCATAGCAGAAACCAATAAACTGGACATTAAGGTATATTTCAAAGAAACTGATACTCATCAACTCCTGCACAAAAGCTCGTTTCACCCAAAACATACCTTTTCCGGTATTATTAAATCACAAGTTTTACGATTTCACCGAATTTGCACAAGATCCTCTGATTTCAACCAAGCCTGTACGATTGTTTTCTCAAAACTGAAAGAGCGTGGATACTCAAAACGATTTTTACGATACATTAAAAACTCCACTTTAGCGCAAATAGCAGCGAAGACTAGACTATATGCCGAAGTTCCTCCAGGTTTAAGGTGTGCCCCATGTTTGTCAAATAGATGCAAAACATGTCCCTTTGTAGCTGAAACACATTATTTTATGAGTAGCTTTACTAATAAAAGGTATCCGATCCAGGAGCATTTATCATGTGATAGCTCAAATGTAATTTATTTAATTTCATGTCAGAAATGCCCCAAACAATATGTAGGAGAAACTAAGAATAATTTACGCACTCGATTCAATGCCCATAGATCAGATATAAAATTAAAGAAAGACAAGCCCGTTTCTAATCATTTCAACCTCGATGACCATTCAATAAACGATCTCACCCTAACCCCAATTGAACGTATAGAAATTGATTTACCGGAAGATGAAACCACCAAATTCAGACAATCCAGAGAAGCCTACTGGATTGAGACATTGAATACAGCAAGACCTATAGGACTCAATATTCATCATTTTGCAGGCATAGCACCCTTTGTTGTCCCGTTTAATACAACCAGTAATCGAGCAAGCAAGATAGTTCATACCCACTACAAGAATCTTCAAGAGAAATTTCCCCATGTTTATAAGCAGAAAATGATAGTTGCCTACTCAAAAAATCAGAACTTTAATGACAATCTGGTTCATAGCAAACTAAAACCAATTATTAATTAGCAGATACTATACTACTCGCCCAACGGGCGAATTCTTATTTTTTCTACTTTCAGATCACAACAGAAGAAAAGCCTGAATCCAGACCCTTAATCCCATTTTCTCAATAAAGTATTTGTTCCATCCTAGGCCTGTACATTTGGGAGATTCAAACCCTCCCTCCACCGAAACCTAATTTCGTTCGTTCGTTTTTTTTAATCGTTTTTTTTTTAACCACTACATTAGGGTCTGAGAACCAGACGCGATAACAAACGTTCACGTTAACTTTGACCTTACCTTGATAAACATGACCTGATAAACTAGTCTACAGCACTTAGGAATCCTAGAATGCACCTATTGTTCGCGAACAAAATCCCAGCGCGGGAGAGGGCAAAGATCTGATTGGTTAAAACAGAGGTCATTAAGGTTAGGTCAAAGTTAACGTGAACGTTTGTTATCGCGCCTGGTTCTCAGACCCTAATGTAGTGGTTAAAAAACCGGATTTTAAAAAAAATCGAACAAACGAAATTAGGGTTTGATTTTAATTAGACTGTTCCAAGTGGTACTATTCCTTTAAAAGAGTTCACTCAGTGTAGCATCAATTTGTAAAAAAACAGAAAGAAATTCGGCACGAAACAATTATAACAAGTAATAAACTTCGTATAAGTGTACTTGATATACATGGACTGAATGAACTGTACGGTAATGTTACATGCGATAAGATAATCTAAATTCTAAACAAATATTATTCATATTAAATACTTGTTGTTTTGTATACTCTATACTGATTCAACGCAAATAAAAACGTAAATGCCGCCATGCATGTCGGTCCAATCGACCCAATTGTGAAGCTAAATATGTACGGATAATCCAAAAAATTTAAAGGGATATGTTCGCCATCCGTTCGACCAATAAAATTGTAATCTCAGAACCTGGAACTTTTTAGCTAATCTAATCCGTAATAATGTTCCAAACTCTCTCTTAAAATTTAATCTACAAATCCACGTGTATCAATAAATATCGGCGTTTAAAAGTCAATAATACGACTCGTCGTTCAGTAAGACTATGACTTATATAGAAAACACATATATACAGAAAATGAATGATAACTGTTAAGGCACGGGTATAATTGAAATGATTGTCGATTGTCGGGCAGTTCCAGTAAATCTGAAGGCTATTTAAAAATATTCAATGGCCCAAATCGGTCCTCGAAAATGCTGAACATTCCCCTTTAAATACTTGTTTTGGTATCAATACTAGATTTTTAAGTAAGTGATAGTCGCACTTTGAATTTACTTTTTAACACAATAACCATAATATGTTTTTTGTGGACAATGCTTCAACCCTGCGCCAGTGCCTTCTGTTGAATAGTTACTTGTTGCTTTCAACTACCCTAACCTCTATTCAACGCAAATAAAAACGTAAATGCCGTCATGCACGTCTAGTCGACCCAATGCCAGCTGGTAGAAAGGATGTTATTTTATGGTTGTTCCATTCTTAGTTATAGATTGGCATAATTAACACTTTTGGCAATCAAAGGTGTGAATGACTAGGCACTATATCCGACCCGGTGTCCATATCCGGTATTTGTTATACAACAGAAAATAGTAGAAACGAATCGTGTATGGACCAGTATTCTACTATTTCTATATCAATATCCCAGAGCGGACACCAAACCGGGCATTAATCCTCGTCCTAAGGGACCCTGTTCCCATACCTAATACTCATATATAGTTTAATTTCGTACCATAAATATTTTCAAATGAAAAGTCACCCCCGCGGTTCGTCTGTATCAACAATTGCTGAGGGTTTCCTTTGAACTTCCGGTCCCTCTTAGATAATAATAGTGTTTTCAATGTGGCGTTTTTGTTTATTCCACAGTGGGTTTTCTTGACTTAAATCATGGCGGCACCAGGGCCAGGGGTGATGTTGCCCCACGCCCCCTGCCTTTCCCGAAAAGTATTATGTTTCCCCTATTTGCACCCCTACTTTGTTTATAAGGAATTTCAAAATAATTTTGATATGTTTTTGCTAAAATATGTGTCAGAATCCACTAAATCAATTTTATTTTCGAACTTTTTCTGTCCCTCAGACCCTCTAGAAAATCTCAAACCCGACAGTTGTCCCAAATCAATCAGTCAACCCTCTATTTGCAGCCCCAGTTCCGGGAGACTGACGCCGCGCTGCTTAAAGGGATATGTTCACTATTCGTTCGAAGTCGCAGGACCTAGAATGTTTTAGCTTATCTAATCCGTAATTATGTTCACAACTCTCTCCCTTGAAATTTAAGCCTTCAAATCCCCGTGTATCCATAATTATCAGCGTTTGGAAGTCAAAAATGTGCGTCATTTACTAAAACTATGCCTTACTTACAAAGAAAACATATACAGAAAATGAAAGATAAATGTTTAGGTAGGGGCATAATTGAAGGGATTATGCGATTTTAGGGCAGTTCTAGGTAACATGATGGCTATTTACTCGAAATCAAGACCCAAACCGATATTCGAAAATGCTGAACATTTCCCTTTAAATAAAAAGAGGAGAAAAAAGAGTGAAAAACATGTCTCACGCGGAGATTTATTCAACCAATGTCAGACTAACCGACTCGCGTTATCAGGCGTATATATATATATAAAATACTAAATAAAAGTAGGGCATTATATACCCGTTCTATGAAAAGATATAGTTTGTATCCTGTACGCGATATCACGCTTGTAAGATATACTATACACAGTTTGCCTTGAAAGCCAGCATCTAACAATATCAAACGATGAAACCCAAACAATGTACGGAAGTAAACAGGAAATTCGGGCACTTGATAATTGCTGTTATTGTCAGTTATTATCAGTAGATTGTTATGAAATGAAGTTTTACGTCCCACCGTATTTCATGTATAATTAAAATAAAATCAAGATTTCAACTTTGTCCTAACTTTTGTACTTGTAGATCTAATGATTAGTGAAATGAAATGCAGTTATACGTCCTGTGTCCCAACGTATTGCACTTATAGTTCTAATGTTAAAGACTTTCAAATGAAATGCAGTTTTACGTCCTGCGTCCCAACAAATTGCACTTATAGTTCTAATGTTAAAGACTTCAAATGAAATGCAGTTTTACGTCCTGCGTCCCACCGTACTGTAGCCTACTTGTAAATCTAATGTAGAATGAAAATAAAATCAAGACTTTAAATGAAATGGAGTTTTACGTCCTGCATCCCATCGTACTGTACTTGTAGATCTTATGTATAATGACTTCAAATGAAATGCAGTTTTACGTTGTGTCTAAAAATGAAATGCAGTTTTACGTCCTGTGTCCCAATATACTGTACTTGTAGGTCCTCTTTAAAGAAAATGAAAACAAGAATTTTATGTGAAATGAAATGGAGTTTTACGTCTTTCTATTCTACACATGTTTGAGGACGGACAAGTACCATGCCGTGTGCAATGATGGCCTTACTTTCACTTTCTTCTATGGTTACAATTGCCGCCATTTTGTATCTACCGTTCTTGTACTCCATTCCCGGCGAAATTGGTAGTGACAAAAACGGCTTTCCCGAGTCCGTTCTTGCCGTTCGAGACCCTGCTTTTCCGTTCTATACAATCACGAATTCTCTAGAACGTAGTTGCGAATGCGACCATCAAGTCCGACACAGTTATCGAAGAGCAATTTGATCTAATGGATAAAGGTAGACAACTCCTGTGAAGCTCAAATCCGTTTTGTGTGTTCGGGATCAAAGAATCTCATATGAAAACATGCAGAATTGATATGCTAATCCAAACTTTTCGTTTTCGGTTTTATCAAGTACTATGTCTGATATTAGTTTACCGGAAGCGGTCGTTAACTTGTCATAAACCAGGTATATTGGAAGGGATTTTGCGATTTAGCAGTTATAGTACAGTGCATATACACATATTAAAGACCACAATAAACTCACCAAAATGACGAAAGTTTCCTTTAAGTACTGTTAACACTGACAACATTTTGGACAACTTGTTGCCGAAATCCCATGTTGTCGAAAATATTGTTAGTGTATTCAGTTTCGGAAGCATTCAGCAACAAGTTGTCGAACTGTTGTCGTGTGTGTACAGGATTAAATTTGTGCTGCCCAGGTATTGCGGCAACATGTTGGCCAACTTGTTGTCGAAAATGTTGTCAGTGTGTACAGTACTTTACTTTCATACGAAACTTTGTGGCAGACTAACTAACACAAGCACCTGCTACATGCATGACTTAAACTGACTGCTTTTTTTTGCTCAAAAATCGATATTGAATGATTACCCTGATGCATGAATTTAATCTCAGTTTTTTTATATGTTTCTATGGAAGCCGATTGCGGACATTTAATTCTCGCCCACGAGAAGCAGAGAGGCGACAAAGCAAGGAAAAAAGCTCGCCTTTTTCCTCGCTTTTTTCTACCCTCGCTTTCTCGCCTTTTTTTTACCCTCGCTTTCTCGCCTTTTTTTACCCTCGCTTTCTCGCCTTTTTTTACCCTCGCTTTCTCGCCTTTTTTACCCCCGCTTTCTGGCCTTTTTTCTACCCTCGCTTTCTGGCCTTTTTTTACCCTCGCTTTCTGTCCTTTTTTTTTACCCTCGCTCTCTCGCCTTTTTTTACCCTCGCTTTCTCGCCTTTTTTTACCCTCGCTTTCTCGCCTTTTTCTACCCTCGCTTTCTCGCCTTTTTTCTACCCTCGCTTTCTCGCCTTTTTTTACCCTCGCATTCTCGCCTTTTTTCTACCCTCGCTTTCTCGCCTTTTTTTACCCTCGCTTTCTTGTGGGCGAGAAGTCGAGTTTCCTGGCTTTGTCCGCAGCCGACTTCCATAAGTTTCATAATTATGTTCTAATTGTATACATGTATGTAAAAGCACTTTGCCAGTATCGTGATTTTTTTAAACACGTCTAAAGGTGATTAATACAGGTATGGAAGAATTAAACAGTTCTGTCATAATACATAATGGTAGCGAAAATGAGGAAGTCTTGGAAAATGTTACTATTTTTCAGTGTTTGTGTCACTTTTGGGATGTTAATAGCGGGTAAGTTAAAGGGATTTTGAAAAGGATTTCCGAACTTTTTATCTGCATTGGGAACAAGGATTGCCTTGAATAATTCATTTTCAGTTGCTTTTTCTAGGAATCTTAAGGTGTGGGGGGAGGGGGGGGGGGGCTCAGTTGGGACCAAATAATTGTCAGGGGGTTACCAGCACTAGGTATCCGTATGTAACATTATACGAAATTTCAAAATGTGTGTGGGGGGGGGGGGGGGGGGGGCAAGACCAGGCCAGACTATACGCCACTGGTCATTTTCATCTTGCATTGACCGGATAATCCGGGAAAGATAGATAAATGCAAAGAGGTTTGGCCAAGGACTGAGAAAAAGGATCCTCAGAAACCTAAGTTGTTATCCTTAAAGCGACAGTCTGAATTCTTTTTAGGTCAAAATGTTTTTTTGCTCAAATTTATGAAAACTTTACACCAAAATCTGTAACTATGTGCCCTTTAATGTATCTGAAAGTTTTAACTAAAAAAATCCAGCCGTTAATTTTTAAACGCTAAAAACATTCTAAAATTTTTAAAAACCTTACGTAAGGTTTTTAAGTATGTTATGTTTTTTGGACGCTGATAGGAAACTACTGAACGGATTTCAGTAAAATAAACGCCGAATTGTAGAGAAATGTCCCACTTGTGTATTTCAATTGTTTCAGCTAGAAATATTGAGCCATTTAAAGGGCAAACACCAAAACTAGGTCACATTGCTTAATTAACAATTAAGTACTCCCTGTTTGTAATTAACCCTTTAAAAACAAATTCAGTTTGATCAAGAAGATGCATAGATATAATGAGAATACTTTAGAAATACTTGCAGGTAATATTTGCGCTGGTTTTGATAATGGAAACTTTTTTGAAAAATGCAGAAAATCCCTTTAAAATCTAGATTGTCTTTATTGTACTCAGCCATACATTAGGGATTTCAAAAAGCATTCAATAACTTTGACCAAAAAAGGTTTCTTTATTATTTTTTTTAAGGTCATTGGAGTGAATATAACCTTTGGAATGTTTTACGAAATGTAAGTGTGTGTTAAAAGTTTTGTTTGTCCTTTTTTTTAAATTTATAAACAACCTATCATTGGCTACAACATTTATTCATGAGCATTTGAGAATGTTTGTGAATGTGAGGTGACAGTTTAAGCTAGAATGTTTAGATCAATGAAGTGGGCGTATTTTGCTAGACAACCACTTGTGTAATAGTGAGTACGGATACTCCGGAAAAGATCAATGCCAAGAGGTTTCGCCAAGGACCAACTTAGAGAAAGGATCTTCACGGAACCTAAGTTATTATCTTTGTAAAATGTTTCTTTCTTTCTTTCTTTACATATTATGTGTAATAATGCCCCCCGGTGACCTTGAATAAGTCATCTTCACTCATAATTCCAGTCAACCCGGCTGTAAATGGGTACGGATAATCCGGAAAAGATCAATGCCAAGAGGTTTTGCCAAGGACTAGCTTAGAGAAAGGATCCTCACGGAACTTAAGTTGTTATCTTTGTAAAATATAGATGTGTCTTTATTTTTTTATACCACCCCTGTAACTCTCAGTACCGGAGTTTTAGGGCACACTCCTTTTTTTTTTAGGAAGATCAATCTGATGACCCGTCCGTAGACATTAATCATCGTAAAATGGTTTTACATGAACAGTGTAAGAATTCTACTACACAGACCTCTCAAATTGACAGAGCCAAATTTTTACATAATTATAAAAATATGGTGTATTGTTCGATACCAAAGGTTGGATCTTCCACGTGGAAAAAACTACTAGTAATAATGAAAAAAACATGTCAAAATTGTTCCGATGTCAAAGATATCTTCCACGTCCACAGCAGAAGAAATTCGTATTGGAATAAATATACAAGAAGTGACACGCAGAAGGTCCTAAATCGCTCACATAAAATGATAATTGTGCGCGAACCTTATTCAAGAATATTGTCAGCTTATATCGATAAAGTTTTCATGCCCATGAAGATTGTCTCTTGGCAATCGACCTGGCAGTATGTAGAGAGGCAAAGAAATGTCCAAAGAAAAAAATGTGTGGATTTTACATTTCTAGAAATAATTCGTTACGTCATTATTGCTACCAAAACCAACACTCTCCGTAACCATCATTTCGAAAGTATGAATAGTATATGTAAACCATGTGATATCAAATACGATACGATTATCAAAATGGAGACTTTCAATAGAGACACGATATACATGTTGAAAAAATTAAATAGATCCGATGTGTATAACGACAGCAGTGCACTGTCTCACAGCAGTATAGAGGCTGACATAATCGAACATATTAGTCAACGCTTGATAATTGAAGACGAGCGCTGCCAATCAAAGGCTGAAAAAATCAGACGTTTATGGCGTTGTTATCAAATTCGTGGTTTCATAGGATACGATGTGAAATATTCGCTGAGTAAAGAGGAAGAAAAGAACATTACTAATATGCAAATCATTGAATTTATTCTCCGAGCAACAAAAGTAGGGAAGCGTTCTGATCACTTCAAGAATAAGAAACTGGCTTTAATTGAAGCATACAGTCAAATTCCGTATGAAGATTTGGTAGAACTGAGCGAAATATTCAAACAGGATTGTGATGTATTCGAATATGATTGTAGACCGGATATTCTTTTCAATCGTGCAAAATATCCCCCATCCACTAACTTTTTTGATATATGGGCTTTATAACATTTCTAACATAGATATTAGTTTACTTTTACTATCTGTTCGACTAATTACATCGGAGTTTCATTAAAGGGGAATTTGTAAAGGGCCATTCCGCTTTTTTTTAAAGATAGCTTTCCAGACATGGCAACATACGCCCATTGGTAGCTTTGATTGTAATCAGAGCCGCGGTGGCTCAGTGAGTTAGACGCTTGAAGGACCAGGGTTCAATCCCGGCATGGATCGGGATGATACCTTCGGATTTTTTTAACTCGGTTTCCCCCTGTTAGTGATGCAGGTCGGAGGGGCTGACATGGAAAAGCGTCTAGTCGTTTGGATGGGACAATAAATCGAGGTCACGTGTGCTATTGGCTGTACACGTGCTTGTTAAAGATCCCTCTACAGTTGGAAATCGAAAATAAGAGCAGGCTAATGCCGCTCTCCTGGCAAAATCTCCCTCATTGCACACTGCACTGCATGGCGTTTGCCCGTCCTCAATTAGCCCATATAAGTGCATGAACTGTTTTTTAAACACAGCTCATCACTTAAATCATCTAGATAATAGATTATTGATAGTGAGTAGATTTCAAACACTACTCAGTAGACTGAACTGTTTTTAAACACAACTCATCACTTAAATCATCTAAATTAATAGATTATTGATAGTGAGTAGATTTCAAACACTACTCAGTAGGGTGAACTGTTTTTAAACACAACTCATCATTTAAATCATCTAAATTAATAGATTATTGATAGTGAGTAGATTTCAAACACTACTCAGTAGGGTGAACTGTTTTTAAACACAACTCATCAATTAAATCATCTTAATTAATAGATTATTGATAGTGAGTAGATTTCAAACACTACTCAGTAGGGTGAACTGTTTTTAAACACAACTCATCACTTAAATCATCTTAATAAGTAGATTATTGATAGTGAGTAGATTTCAAACACCACTCAGTAGGGTGAAGTGTTTTTAAACACAGCTCATCACTTAAATCATCTAAATTAATAGATAATTGATAGTGAGTAGATTTCAAACACTACTCAGTAGAGTGAACTGTTTTTAAACACAACTCATCACTTAAATCATCTAAATTAATAGATTATTGATAGTGAGTAGATTTCAAACACTACTCAGTAGAGTGAACTGTTTTTAAACACAACTCATGACTTAAATTATCTAAATTAATAGATTATTGATAGTGAGTAGATTTCAAACACTACTCAGTAGAGTGAATTGTTTTTAAACACAACTCATCACTTAAATACTCTAAATTAATAGATTATTGATAGTGAGTAGATTTCAAACACTGCTCAGTAGAGTGAATTGTTTTTAAACACAACTCATCACTTAAATCATCTAAATTAATAGATTATTGATAGTGAGTAGATTTCAAACACTACTCAGTAGGGTGAACTGTTTTTAAACACAACTCATCACTTAAATCATCTAAATTAATAGATTATTGATAGTGAGTAGACTTCAAACACTACTCAGTAAGGTGAACTGTTTTTAAACACAACTCATTACTTAAATACTCTAAATTAATAGATTATTGATAGTGAGTAGATTTCAAACACTGCTCAGTAGAGTGAATTGTTTTTAAACACAACTCATCACTTAAATCATCTAAATTAATAGATTATTGATAGTGAGTAGATTTCAAATACTATACAGTAGGGTGAACTGTTTTTAAACACAGCTCATCACTTAAATCATTTAATCATATTTTAGTTCATTTGTGATTGTCTAGCGATATGACATAAACCCCTCCGTAATAATTCATATTTATCAAATATATAACCTTCTGATATTGTCTATTGGTATATGGAAGATTTACGGTTGTTACATAGTTTATAATATAGGTTACTGGTTTAAGTTGTCGTGATATAAAACACCAATTCATATTAAGGTTATTGGAGACGCACTGGAACATAGAAAACAACCATTTCGAATTACATTTCGATACAACTCCCCCCTTCGTCCTCCTTGTAATAAAATTATCATCTTGGTTACATGAACTAACATGAAATAGAGTTTTCCGGCATGTTCTTCTGCACCTATATGGGCTAATTGAGGACGATCAAACGCCATGCAGTGTTCTTTAGGGTAAATTTTGCTAGGACAGTGGCATTAGCCTATTCTTATTTTCGAATTCCAACTGTCGAGGGATCTTTAACGTGCACATCCTGTAGCACACAGGGCCTCGGTTTATTGTCCCATCCGAACGACTAGACGCTTTTTCCATCTTGATAACATAATTTCGAGATGAAACCTATGCAAAACGATGAACTTGCCAGTCAAACAAAACTCCCAAATGGCCTTTTTTTCATTTGGTCCTTTTTTACAGACTTTGAATGTTTGATGTCAGTAAGTTTCTATGTCCCAAATCTAATCATAACCATCTTGTTCAGCATTTTCGAGGATCGATTTGAGCCTTGAAGTTTTGAAATAGCATTCAGATTTACTCATTAGCCCAATAGGTGCAACTAACCCAATTTTGACTCTTTTGCCCTTCCATAATTGACAATTACCTAACGAGTAACTTAGGACTTTACTTAACATTTGAAGTATATGTGATAAATACCACAAAATCAGAATACACTTATGACGAGGGTGAATACGACTCTTGGATAGCAATAAATGTCACCGACATAACACCCAAAAGACACTTTTATTGGAACTTATTTATTAGGATCGTATATAACAACAAAATCATACCTTATATAAAATAAAATGATCGTAAAGCTTTCAATTAAACAGAGAATGACGTTTCTTCAGAGTACAATGATTACAAAGGGTGTAATATTTTTGGCGGTTGTTGGATTTGCATTCGGTAAGTACATTATCATTTTTATACGCCCACATGAAATGTTGGGCGTATATTGCCGTCACCCATGTCCGTCGGTCCGTCGGTCTGTCGGTCCGTCCGTCCGTCCGTCGGTCCGTCCGTCCGTCCGTCCACAATTGCTTGTTAACACTCTACAAGTCACAATTCTTTACGGATTTTGACGAAACTTGCTGAAATTGTTTATTATCACCCAAGGATGAACCCTATTGAAAATCAAAAGAATCGAAAAATATTTGATATGAATTATTGCCCTTGTTCTTTAAAACGCGTTCGATTTTTAGCTTGTTAACACTCTACAGGTCACAATTCTTTACGGATTTTGATGAAACTTGCTGAAATTGTTTATTATCACTCAAGGATGAACCCTATTGAAAACCAAAAGAATCGTAAAATATTTAACATGAATTATTGCCCTTGTTCTTTAAAACGCGTTTGATTTTTAGCTTGTTAACACTCTACAAGTTCCAATTCTTTACGGATTTTGATGAAACATACTGAAATTGTTTATTATCACCCAAGGATGAACCCTATTGAAAATCAAAAGAATCGAAAAATATTAGATATGAATTATTGCCCTTGTTCTTTAAAACGCGTTCGATTTTTAGCTTGTTAACACTCTACAAGTCACAATTCTTTACGGATTTTGATGAAACTTACTGAAATTGCTTATTATAAACCCAAGGATGAACCCTATTGAAAATCAAAAGAATCGAAAAATATTTAATATGAATTATTGCCCTTGTTCTTTAAAACACGTTCGATTTTTAGCTTGTTAACACTCTACAGGTCACAATTCTTTACGGATTTTGATGAAACTTGCTGAAATTGTTTATTATCACTCAAGGATGAACCCTATTGAAAATCAAAAGAATCGAAAAAAATTTGATATGAATTATTGCCCTTGTTCTTTAAAACACGTTTGATTTTTAGCTTGTTAACACTCTACAGGTCACAGTTCTGTACAGATTTTGACGAAACTTGCTGAAATTGTTTATTATTACCTAAGGATAAACTTTATTGAAAATCAAAAGAATCAAAAAATATTTGATATGAATTATTGCCCTTGTTCTTCAAAATGCGTTTGATATTTAGCTTAACACTCTACAGGTCACAATTCTTTATGGATTTTGACAAAACTTACTGAAATTTTTTATTATCACCCGATAATGAACCCTATCGAAAATCAAAAGAATCGAAAAATATTTAAAATGAATTATTGCCCTTGTTCTTTAAAACGCTTTGATTTTTAGGTTGTAAATACTCTAGAAGGCACAATTCTTTTACGATTAGATTTTAATGAAACCTATTGAAATAGTTTATCGAACCCTATGACTTATTGCCCTTCTTGTATAAAATAGGTTTTAGTTTTTAGCTCATAACAGAGAAGGATTTTGACTAAACTTGATGAATGCTTAACCCTTAATGAAATCGAGAAAAAAATTGTTTGGACGGCACCTAATTTAAGTTCTGAACAAAATGTAGGCCTATGACTACAGCTTGAATATTTGATGGTTGCTGTTTTCTGCCAAATGTTCTTTTTCAAACAAAGCTTCCAGTGGGCGTATATTACCTTGCCTGGCAAGCTATCTTATTAGACATTGTCATGTTCTTTGAGCAACGGAATTCGGCATTATCACATTCTTCCGTTGCTCTCTTAACACGATTCATTTTTTCATTTCATTTTTCATCACAAATCAATGCAAGAAATAAGCTACCCCCTCTCATTTCGCCATTTTCGGAAAATATCCCACCTGAAAACTTCGAAATTTGATTTTACAATTATTATTATTATCTCAAATTTGTAGTGAATATATTAGTATCTTTCTGTCAATTTCGGTAACTCGACGCAAAGGGATACAGGTCATTAGTGACGGAAATATCTTGTTATTGGTGCAACGGATAGATGCTATCATTATCGTATTTCGTTGGTAAGATATCAATCAAAATGCCAAGCTATTTTGAAATTCTTAACAATTAATTGAACCACTTAAAGGAAATTTAGCCAATGCTAATTGGATGTAAACAAAACATGGCGAAAGTTCTATATTGCATGATATTGACCAATATAGTAGTGGCGGGTGTCGCTGGCGAAACAGACCATGCTTACTCTTATCGAAACACTTGATGGTATCTCTCTTTGGAAGAGTCTACTACTCTACAACTATTACTCTCGATTTTGCCATTTTTTAGCTTAGATTTTTATTAACAGAATTATTTGGATTTTACGGAATTTTACTTTTAAATAAATTTACATTTTGTAGGATCTACATCTTGTGTTGGACGATGTAATAATCCAGTTGACCAATCTCTGCCATGTCAGTGTAATTCGGCCTGTAAAAACTTTGGAGACTGTTGTTCAGATTATGACGCCGTATGCCGTAAGTGTACAACATTTGTCTTATTATAGCATTTGTGATCAGTGCAGACTTTAAAGGGGAATGTTCAGCATTTTCAAGGGTTGATTTGGGCCTTGAAATTTGAAAACTTAAATTTTGATTGAGAGCTGTGAACATTAATACAGATACTGTAAGCCTCTATAGCTCCATTGAAGGTACCGAGAAAGCCTCTAACACGCCGAACCTCTATAGCTCCCTTCAGGTTAGTGGACAAGCCTCTAACACACTGGACCTCTGGATCACTTCAGCTTAGAGGGAAAGCCTCTAACATTCTTAACCTCTATAGCTAGCTTTATGTTCGAGAGCAAGCCTCTAACACGTCGAACCTCTATGGCTCACATCAGGTTACTGGGCAAGCCTCTAACACGCTGGACCTCTATAGCTCCCTTTGGTTTAGCGAGCAAGCCTCTAGCACATTGCACCTCTACATTTAGCTTTATGTTTGAGAGCAAGCCTCTTACACGCTGGACCTCCGTGGACCTCCGTTGACCTCCGTGGATCACTTCAGGTTAGCGAGCAAGCCTCTAACACGCTGGACCTCTACGGATCCCTTCAATCAATTGATGGTTCTATTTTAGTTGGACAGTCAGGCAGTTCCTGTGCTGGACGATGTGGTAATAATGTAGATAACAGTAAACCATGTCAATGTAACACGCAATGTAAACAGTTTAACGATTGCTGCAATGATTACGATACTTTGTGTGGCGGAGGTAAGTTTGGAACATTTTAAAGGTAGCAGGACGTAAAACTCCATTTCATTTCATTTAAATTTTAAAGGTTGCAGGACGTAAAACTCCATTTCATTTCATTTACATCTTAAAGATAGCAGGACGTAAAACTCCATTTCATTGTATTTACATTTTAAAGGTAGCAGGACGTAAAACTCCATTTCATTTCATTTACATTTTAAAAGGTAGGGAGACGTAAAACTCCATTTCATTTCATTTACATCTTAAAGGTAGCAGGCCGTAAAACTCCATTTCATTTCATTTACATTTTAAAGGTAGCAGGACGTAAAACTCCATTTTATTTCATTTACATTTTAAAGGTAGGAGGACGTAAAACTCCATTTCATTTCATTTACATTTTAAAGGAAGCAGGAAGTAAAAGTTCATTTCATTCCATTTCCTTTACATTTAAAGGTAGCAGGACTTAAAACTCCATTTAATTCCATTTACATCTTAAAAGGAAGCAGGACCTAAAACTCCATTTCATTTCATTTACATTTTAAAGGTAGCAGGACGTAGAATTCCATTTCATTTCATTTACATTTTAAAGTTTAACAAAACCCGAGCATCTAAAAATCCATCTTAACACATTGGCAATACATTGCGTATAAGATGAATTTTGTATTTTACATACGTAAAAATATTGTAATCATTTCTGACAACCGCCAATGGACGTATGTTATCTTGTCTGACAAGCTATTTTATTGGTTTATTTTTGTAGATACAGGATCTGGAGATCTATCAGCTCTAATGGAGGATTTGTGGGCCAGTGATGTCAATAGGCTACCTGAAAGCGAATATTCCCTCAACATTCAAACCAAGGTGACGGACTCTAACAGAGTAGATCAAGCAAGTCAAAGGTATGTGTAGCCTACAGTGTAAACGGCAGTCCCAATGATTTTCAGACGGTAATACCATATCATCGAACGATTGCCTCTCTCGTCCGTAGGAAACAATCAAAATGGTTTAAAAATGGCTTCAATCCTGATTAAAGGCGTTGTAAAGAAATTTTTTAGCGTTCCAACGCCACCACTGGCAATCGCCTCTTCAGAGCCACTGTAGCTGACCGTCTGCTATATTTCGTGTCACCAGCGACTTTTCGTTTCGGCGAAGGTAACCCGGGGCCTTCCTGCGAACGACGCTGTTGGTTTAAACTCTGTCGAGCGTTTCTCGTGGTTTCTCCGAGAGAAGGGAAGGCTATCTGGTTGATCCTGATCATATGCTTGTCTCAAAGCTTAAGCCAACTTTACGAAAAAAAACTCTTAGACATGAGCAGCATTTACTACAGTGACGTCTTTACACGAAAGTTGAAATTTCAAAAAAATCAAAGACGTATGACTGAAAATTGGAATGGTACACAATAAAAGTTTAGAAAACTTCTGAACTATCCCTTTAAGTATTTCATTCAGATTTTCAAATAGTTTACACTAGAAACACTTTGTACGTGTACAGCATATTGCCATTCATTTGTTTTCTTAAAACGTGAATATTTACGTCCAACTAAAAAATGACATATAATAGTAGACATATGTAGCAATCTCGACAAAATTTACCTCGTTGCACACTTCATGAAAGAAGGAAATGAAGAAATTCTCTTCAGAAGAAAATAATTTTGATATGGAGGTTGAATACATAAATTTTAGTTTAGGTCATTCAGCAAAACAACTCTTAAGAAATAAATTCTTGAAACGGTCAAATATATATATCTTTTTTTAATTTCAATGATTACAGATTATTCCAAAGTCTAAATGAAGCTATATTTGCTCGACCGACCTATGCCACCTTCATCAAGTTACTGGATAACTATAACATTAATGTTGGACAACAAGACAGTCTCCTCCAGACGGAATGGCAAGAGATAAACGCTTTCCTAGATGCAATTCTCGAAACTTCAGTGATGCAAAAAGCATATGACTTTTTACACACAAATGGTGAGTAACTGCAAACAGTAGCGTTTCGGTCTTCCTGGCCACATCAGTGCAGTGCAATTTAAAGGAACACAACCTCTTAAAATGAACAAAAAATCGAAAATTCTGCAACAGATGACCTTAATAATCTTATAAATTCAGAAAACTATGTTCATACAATAATTTAAAAACGCTTAGTAAAATACTAAATAATTTTGCAAAAAACACTGAATTAAACTTTTAAGCGTTTTTCAAAAATTATATATTACGTAGTATTTTGGGATTATCAGATAGCACAGCACACTAATGATTATAATATACTCTTTTTGACAAAGATTGAAAATGTTGATTTTTGCTTCTTCTAAGACGTAGTATTCCTTTAAAATAGTAGGCCTACTAAGTTGATTTTAACAATTGCCCAATGCCATTTGCCCAATGCCATTTCCCTTGCGACTATTAATTGATTGATAATTTTGCTTTTCAAATCAGGTTACATTCCCCACAACGACGCTCAATGGAGAGAAACTCTTACTGAAATGTGGTTCAACTTATACCCGAGATCCAGCAAAAACCAACATATTTTAGATAGCTCTGGTTTTGAGCATATTTTGGTCGGAGAATTGAAGTCTTCGTCTGTTGGTGGTTTCCACAATTGGATTCAGTTCTATCTGGAAGAGAAACCCGGTCGATTAGATTATACAGGCTGGGTATCACAGGGGCAGGTGGGTTGTTTTTCCTTTTTGTCCACCCAGGGGACGTTGAGCAAAGAGTGGGGGTGGGCGAGGTAGGGGTCACTTTTTGGCCCATGAACAAAATATTTTTTTTTCATTTTTATAAGATAATTGCCTGAATCTGAAAATCGTGTGGGGGTGAGGGTATGAGGTGGATTTTTAAAATTCTGAATCAACGGCCCCCACTCCCAAAGACTCTCCGCGGCCCCTCTTTATGCTATGCTATACTGAACATACCACCATGATGCCCCATTTCCTTTTGATTTATGCTATGCTATACTATACTTTTAATTTTTTCAGCCAAGAACATTCGGTAGTCAGTTTAGATGGAGCGCAATATGGAAAGGTCTTGGTTCCTTCTTCCTTGGTGTATCACCAGAATTCGACATAGCTGTATATTCAGTGTGTGCCCTTGTTCACACAGGACAGAGATGTTCCTTTACATTGGATGGTTCACCAGTTTCCATACAGACGTATGATATAGGTCATAAGGCGGGCTTACAACTTGCAACTGCCTACCCTATATCTTAAATAAAATCGATTATAAAAAGAGTTTTCTGAATTTTAAGTGTATTACGACTGGAATTATGCGTAAAGATGACCTCTTCAAGGTCATCGGACTTGCACATCCCGATCGAGAAACCAGTGGCGTAGCCAGGTTTTCGAAACTGGGGGTGCAACGGTAACGAATATATTGACATTGCGAGCGGAGAGAATAAGCGGCGGTGTGCAGAGTCCCGCGTGATCTTGATGGGGGTCTATGGGGGGTGAAGGGCGGCCCTCTAGCTACGCCACTGCTAGAAACCAACACTCATACACGACAACCTCAATTCATATACCGATAGCATCGATTTGCGTTCGCACTTTATTAGTTTTTTTGCGTTCGTTCTATCCTTAAGTAGACACTACAATTAGATCTAACAACAGCCTTTTTTACTTTCAGTTCTGACTAATGACCTTAGCCTTAACCTTGACCCCAACCTTGCAATCTCTGCTTTAACCTTGACCCCAACTTTATGACCTCTGCTGTAACCTTGACATTTGCCCCAACCTTATGACCTCTGCTGTAACCAATCATCTTTGTAGTGTGTAGATTGGACTATTGATTCTTTCATATTTGTATATAGCAGTACAAGAAAATGAAATGGAGTTTTATGCCCACTCTTCTGCATCTGTTCCGTATAATGAGAACGGGCAAATACCATGCAGTGAACAATGAGGGAAAGGAAAAGATAAACACAAATTAAATGCTGATGTATAGATCATAAATGAAATTGAGTTTTACGTCCTGCTTTTCTGCACCTATTCGGACTAATGAGGACGGACAAACACCATGTAGTGTGCAATGAGGGAAATTTTGCCAGGACAGCGGCATTAGCCTGCTCTTATATTTTATTTCCAACTGTCAAGGTATCTTTAACGTGCACAGCCAATAGTACACAAGGCCTCGGGTAACTGTCCCATCCTAACGAATAGACACTTTTTCCATGTCAGCCCTTCTGTATAGATTATAAAAAAAAACAAAGTTTACAGATTTAAATCATTTATTCTAATGACATAAAAATAACTTGGTTTTAAAAATGATCTATCAGATCTGAGCAAATATTTAAGCACATAGCAGCAAAAAAAACCCTCACAAAACACATATATTAAGAGTATATTTTGATTTCTATTCTCATTATAAATCACATTTAAAGGGATATGCATAGCCATAGGAGAGGGGGCATAGGGGGGCCGCTGCCCAAAATCGGGCAAATATCATTAAAATTCGGGCAATATGTCAATCTGCCCCCCTGCTGAGTGGGCTCCTACAGCTATGGGGATATGTTCACTAACTGTTCGATTAAATTTTAGTCTCAGAACCTGGAAATGTTTATCTTATCTAATCCATAATTATGTTCACAACTTTCCCTCGAAATTTAAGCCTTCAAATCTCTGTGTATCCATAATTAATAACAAATGTAAGTCATAAATACGACTCGTCGTTTAGGAAGACTATGCCTTATATAGAGAACACATGCATAAAATGAAAGATAACTGTTAAGGTATGGGTAAAATTGAAAGGATGTGCGATTTTTGGATTTTTCAGACTTTTAACATAAATTCAAGGCCCAAATCGATCCTCGAAAATGCTGAACATTCCCCTTTAAGGCAATTAATAAACTAGTGACAAAAGAAACGATACCAACTTATTTTCAAAATTGTTTTTTACTAAGTGAATTGTCTAGTATGAAAACATGCCAATTCATATTGCACATCCCAAACACAGCATAGTCGATCAAAAATACTGGGAACATGCGATCACTTCCAGGGAAAAAGCATAACACCAATCTCAAACTTCTGCATTGTTCAGTTTTTCTTTTATGTCATTGCAAACAGGTGGTGATGGTTCTTTTGGACTAGTTTTCTAGTTATTGCTTGAGATTGCTTAAGCTAACACTTACTAAATTTGGTTTAGTAATAACTATGTACACATTGCCATAATCCATTTTCAGTTCAGAGGCCATTTTTTCTTATAATTTAAAGGTATACTCCCTTACAATGGACATAAACATTTTTTACCCTCGAACTTTGTCAATAGAGTATATTATATTCATCAGTGAACAAACCTCGGCCGAGTTCCTAGCCTTGTGATTAAGATCAATTTTGTGCTTAAGGCTAAGTCGACTTGAGTCTATGCAAGAATTACTAGGAAAATATAAAGTCGAATATCAGACTCGACCCAGCTGATGTAATAACTATACCACAGATTAACTGTATAATCTAATAAATCCAGAAAACTACCTTATATATATATTAATTGAAAAACGCCTACGAAATATTTCAATTTACCAATGAGAAAAAATATATTTATTAGGCAACTTATCTGATGTCATAAATATACAACAGATTACCTATATAATCTCATAAATCCACACAAAAAAGTCACAATAACTTGAGAAAATGGGTCGTAATTGGGTAAGGTTTAAACAATGTACATAGGTATTAAAGGTTTAAAATTACGTAAACATATTATGTATAATATCACTCATATGGGTTTCAAATTAGGAATGCAATTAAATCACAAAAACAAAAGAACATAGCTCAATATATATACCGTATATTTCTGAATATAATGCGCACCCATGTATAATGCACACCCTTTAAAACAACTGGAAAAATCTATTTTTTCATATATATTCGAAATAATATTATTTGTGTACCTTATCATAAGTAAATATAAATGAGACAGAATTTGAATAACATTTTACTGGAACTGAAAAAATTGGAGTTTTACATCCTAAGAAGCCATCAATAGAAAATGATAAACTCTACAAGATAGGTTATGATATTAAAGATGGGATACCATCAGTAGAAACTCTACCAGATAGGTTATGATATTAAAGATGGGATACCATCAGTAGAAACTCTACCAGATAGGTTATGATATTAAAGATGGGATACCATCAGTAGAAATTGAAGATGTGATCCCTTATTATCATTTCATTTCATGAAAAATAATAGCTAGTACTTCATCAGCCATCAATAGAAAATGATAAACTCTACAAGATAGGTTATGATATTAAAGATGGGATACCATCAGTAGAAACTCTACCAGATAGGTTATGATATTAAAGATGGGATACCATCAGTAGAAACTCTACCAGATAGGTTATGATATTAAAGATGGGATACCATCAGTAGAAATTGAAGATGTGATCCCTTATTATCATTTCATTTCATGAAAAATAATAGCTAGTACTTACGGTATATGAATTTAAAATAAAGGTTTACTAATGACTTAGAAAAACACTAGTTGAAAACTTAGTAAAGGTGGACTAATTAACTGATAATTATTTTAGCTAATTACCATCAGTGACTAATCAAAAAAAGTCAAAATTTTTACAGGCTGCACATACAAGCATAGATGATAATTCATTTGATCAATTTTATCAAGCCATCGACATTAAAAAAATAAGAAAACCCATCTTAAAAATCATCATCATCATCATCATAAGCGTCGGTCACTGTATGATATGTTCACAATGGGACTGGATGATCCGAGCCATGTATTCACAAAATTACTCAATTGTGCACAGTAGGCCTTTGTTGATTTTGATTTTGATCAGTCACTTTATGTCTTACAGAATGTACAAAAGCTACAAAATGATTTTGAAAAGATCTGACAGAAAGTCGCAACTGATGTTTAGTCGGTAAAGCCGTTCTAAAAGTTTCGTATTTTCTTAATAAAATATTAAGAGTTTCCTCCCTTTGATTGAGATCGACTAAAAAGAGATATGACGCACCGATCAAAACACATATAATACCTAATCGTAATAATGCTAACACAGTTTCGAGAAAATAACAACAAATATTCGTAAACCAAACAAAAATAGCATAGGTTATGGCATAGGGTATAAGTACAACGGTCCATATTGCATAGAAAACGGCATAAAAAAGGCTGTATACTATTTCAAATACAGCTATGAGCAATTCACTAAAAATATTCCATACGCATAATACGGGACGGACGAAAATAAACAAAATGGTGGAGATTAAGCTCGTAAAAAAATCGACCACGATGTCTAAAATTGGTAAAATCAAACCATTTAGGAAACCTGTCGAACTTCGAGCATCTTGAATAATAAGAGAAGACAATAAAAATACACCAAATAAAATCATAAACTTCTGTGATAGCTGTAAATCTCTCCACATACCTCGAACTCTCTCTGAAAAATGTATAAGAAAAATTAGAAAATATTGGAAATTGAAATATATATGTACTTTTTTGCCAGGACTATAGATAACCTTAAAAGGATTGTAAAGTGATTTTCTAAACTTTGTATGTGTATCGGGGACACTGATAGCATCAATTTGCGCCATTCCAATTCAACGTCTGTGGTTCTTGAAAATCCACTAAAACTAACTCTCTTTTACAATCCCTTTAAAGGAATGATTAAAAAAACAGAGTGGTATTAATGAAAGGGGCGCGTTTATCATTCACTTTAAGCTAAGGATAGACTGAGCAAATTTTCACGGCAAATATTTTGGGTGCGTCGATCACTTGTGAACTTTGCTTAGTGTGTTCAGTGCATCAACATTCACCAAATTTGCAGATATTATTGCATACATTCGCCCTGTGTACCCTGTGCATTGGCAGAATGAATTCGGAGGAGAATGGTTTACCGAACTGCCGGTGAATAAAATTTGTTAAGTCTGTCCTCAGCAGTACCCACCATACCTCTGTCTTAGCTAAGCTAACCAGGGTCCGGTTCCTAGCATTGAAGTAAGTCCAAGTCTGATAATTCTTGCATAGACTCAAGTCGACTTAGGTCTTTTAAGCACGAAATTGATCTTAAGCACAAGGCTAGGAACTCCACCCAGTAATAAAGTTAACAGCTCACAATTTAAACTTAGGCCATCAAATCCATGTATATCCTGGTCCATAATTATCGGTGTTTGAAAGTGAAAATGCAATTATCACCCAATAAGGTATTCTACAGTAGATATCGCTTATACAAGCGTTATCTACTGCACTATATCTACTAGGAGATACTGCTTTTCTGAATCATTGATTGGTCAATATGGTCACATGATCAGCATTTCGCCCAATGACGTCATACTGAATTCGCCCTTCGAAAGTTCTTTCAATAATCTGCAGTTCAACCCTCGAAAGTTGTTGTTTCGCATATTTCGATTTTAGAATGATATTGGATGATAAATAAAATCTCACCCTTGTGTCTTTTGATATCAGATATATCAACACTCGTTGATAAAAATTTTTATCAACTTGTGTTGATATATATGATATCAAAAGACACAAGGGTGAGATTCTCTATTTTTCCTGCAGTTCTAGTACTTATACAGATTATTTACATATATCTAAGACCCAAATTAACCCCCAAATTAACCCCCAAAAATGCTTCAATGTCCCAAGACTTCTTACAGCTAAACATTTTCACTGGAAGGAAAAATGTAAAAATTATAAAAAATGTAAAAATTTTATAAAATACCTGTAAAATGTTGTACATCATCTATAAATGTGTGAGCAGATTCATCATTTTCATCATCACCATGTTGAGCATCATGAAATATATCTTCATCTACAGTTAACCTTTGTCGCCACTCTACAAGTAATATAGAATAGTCTTTATATCATGAGGTAGAGTCTTGAATGCACTGGCCATGGCATACAAATTATTTCTTACCTTGGAAAGCTTCAAACCCTTGAAGAAGACAATCCAACAAGCATATCCACTGTCTAATAAAAACAGGGCTTTAAATTAGAACTCTCTCGAATTTAAATTTCAATAAAATTTACCCCCGCTAGTGATGCAGGTTGTAGGGGCTAACATGAAAAAAGCATAACAAATAACCAAGGCACAGGCTGTGCAAGTTATAGACCACTCGACAGTTGGAAAACCGAATATAAGAGTAGGTTAATTCCGTTGTCCTGGCAAAATTTCCCTCATTGCACACTACATGATGTTTGCCCGTCCTCAATAGCCCATAAAAGTGCAGATAAGCAGAAAGTAAAACTTCATTTCATTTCTTAGGTGATATGATTTCCATTATGAATGTGAACTTCTGCTTTTATCAGAAGTTGTTGTTGTTGTCAAAAATGTTGGCCTCTCTGGTTCTGCCCTGTTTAAGATATGGCACAACATTTTATTTTTTAAAATTATGGGCTCATCTTACTAGCAGACAACATAAATGGCTACCAGATTGAGCTCTCCCAAGTAGGAGATTTACATTTGTTAATTTAATCAAAAAAAAAAAAGATGTCCGCCTTACCTTTTAAGCGATTAATATTAAAATATAAATTATCATATTGTTGACGAAACCATTGAAATTTTTCACTTGAGAAATTAGGAAAGGAAGACTGGGTTTGTGATAAAACTAAATCTGAAAAAAAAAATGCGGAATTCAATACAAAGAATCCTTGTTATGTCAACAACAATAATCTTGAGGTCTTGCCATACAATAGTCCAAGTGTAGTCCCAGCCAAATTCAGCGTTTATCCCTTTTTCAATGCAAATTCACATATAAAATAAGAAGGCATGACGTCAATTGCTTGGATACAAGAAAATGGTGGTCGAGAGTTTGGTTCACGATTGGGATGTTAAAGTCCGATGACCTTCTTGAATAAGTCATCTTCAATCATGTAAATAGGTACAAATAATCAGGGAAAGCCATGAGGTCTGGTCAAGGACAAGCTCAGAGAAAGGATCCTCAAGTTGTTTTCCTTGTTTCTTTCACCAATTATATGTAGAATAAGTTTTATCAATAACAGTTTTAAAATACCATTTAAAAATGTTGAATATCAGTTTTAAAGATAGGAAAATTTCAATACTTACTATCAGTGTCCCCTAAATAAACTCTTTGTAACTGTTTAATGGAACATCTACATTGTGGGCATACATTAGAGTTAGAATGTGTATGTCTCCAATTAGATATACATTGATAACAAAACATATGCCCACATGGTATACAAGTTGTTGGCCTGTTAAAGTTTTCTAAACACACTGGACAGCTTGCCATTTTCACTAAACTGATATAAATTCCTTTTTATACTAGGTCTGAAATTGAGAAATAAAATAGTTTTATGTCCTGCACCTATACGTGCATATGGGCTAATGAGGACGGCAAATGCCATGCAGTGTGCAATTAGGGGAATTTTGCCAGGACAGCCGATAAGCCTATGCGTGTATTCGATTTTCAATGTCGAGGGATCTTTAACATGCATAGTCTGTAGCACACAGAGCCTTGGTTTATTGTCCCATCCAAACGAATATACACATTTTCCATATCAGCCCCTCCGAACTGCATAACGGAAAGGGTGAAACCGGGTTGAAAAATCTGAAGGTATCATCTTGACCCATACCAGACTTGAACTCTGGACCTTCATGTTAGCAAGCAAGCAAGCAAGCAAGAGTCTAACTCATTGAACCACTCTTCTGCCAGAAATTAAGAAAATTCATGTTTTGAAATATAACATCAGGCTTTAGATTACATTAATTTGGGTACACCCTGTATTCACAAAGCAGACATGGATATATATTGGCTGCAAGAGCTCCTGGAAAGTCTATAGTAGCATTTTCACTAATTTAGAACTCTCTGAGTGCTTTTAATTTTATTTTTGGAGGTAGTACTACTATTATGATCATACAGGCCTTCGAAGATGTTGGCATCTCTTGCTCTGCAGTGCTCAAGTAGCATGATGCAACATCCTTTTTTTTCTCTAATTTGGGCACGTTTACTGTTGTAACTAGCACATAATCCAAAGCCTTGAAAGGGGTACCCCCATGTTCCTTTAGCAACGGCTATCATTTCATTTCATTACATTAATCCGTTGCTATCATGATAAGATATTCTCGTCATTAATTTTGATTGGTCGAATGATTATTGTTCGACCAGTTATATTCCTTGTAACAAAGTATTGCGGGAAAACTTTCGAATTTTGTCGGCTTTACAACGGAGTGAAGCTGCCTTCAATCTTAAATAATTTTTTAAAGTGTTGAGGTTGCGTGAATTTTTCCGTTTACAGAAAAATGCTAAGAGAAATTAACTCTTTCGTCTAGTCGAACTTGCTTTGCAAATCATTCTGACCAAAATGTAATGAGATTGCTTATTGAATAAATAAAATGTGACGTAGTGTTTTTAAAACGAGGTTATTAGTTCTTAATGACGAGAAAACCCCATCAATCCAGCGACGGTAGATAATGCCAATGTCTAACGTTGCTGAAGGAACATGGGGTACCCCGAATTTCGATTTACTACTTCACAAACGTTATTACATTAGACATTGTAGCTATACTTACTTTATTCTGTAAGTTTCATTTCATCTGAAACTGTCATTTAATATTTCTACTGGGTCTGGAAAAAATAATTTAATATATAGCAACAAGTTAACCCATAAATGTCATAGCTCAGTCGGTACTAATTTGGATTGTCGTCTGCTAGGCAATTAGGTGCTGTGGGATGGAAGAAGGTAAGAAATTCTGATGCCACGACCAGTGCTTTCCAGAGTCTGTCCAGTGTCAGCTTTCAACCCGGCTATTGTAAGTTGACATAAAATGTATGTACTACAAAAAGCTTAGGCTACCAGTACCGAATAAGTGATGAAGCAAAAATTCTCTGAGAATCTACAATTCAAATTTCAATACAAGTACAACAAAATTCCCTGAGAATATCTCTCTATTCAAAGGAGACGTTCTATTTCAAGATCTTAACTCATTAAAAAAACAAATGCTATATTTAACCAGAAAAATTCCCTGAAAACAAAAGCTATTTAGTATTTGTGAGATAAAAATACTATTTTTGGTAACGCCAACGGTATGAAATAAAAAATATCTGAATCGATGCTATTGTTTTTATAATATTCGATATTTTAGTTGAAATTTCTAATTTCACGGGAACTCGAATCATCAATTTAAATTTTTATCTAATTAGGCTAATTAATTAGACATGTTTTTTAAATTGTTTTTTTTTTTTTAGAATTTTTCCAATGACAGATGTTGAGTAGGCTAAATATCTATAACTAAAATGGTATACTTACTGATACGGAAGATTAGACGTTTTCCACTTTTTTGTTGTTGTTTAAACAGTTAATTTTATGTCAACAAGTCGAAATAACAATAATTTAGGCCAAGTCTATGTCAACAAATCTAAGAAGTACGTAGATACCGTTATTCGTAATCAACTAATGACAGGAAGTCAATTTTAGGTCTGGATAATCGAGACTAAACGACCTTCACCTTAAATTCCTTAAGTATATATAGTCCGAAACACTCCGTTTTTATTTTTTTTACTCCAAAAAAACTCACATTTGTTAGGTTTTTTTTTAATAAAATTATGTACTCCCCCGTAGAAACACAGGCCTAGTAGCCTATAGGGTCTAGGTGGTATTATATTATTATTATTATTATTATTATTATTATCTGTGGTTCCCGTGGTTATATCACTTTCATTTATTGACATACTTGAACCACAGATGTCTGATCAAAAATGTGAAAGTTGCAAATCGAAATCCCTACTATCAGTGTTTCCGCTAGGACCAACACATCGTAATATCTTTCCCAAAACATATCCATAGGTTAAAAAACCTTAATGTATTTGGAATAAAATTCTTAAGGGTTCAGGCTACTTTTCTTCTTCAAAACCTCTTTAAAATCTCTTGAGATTTGATCTCTCGATACATATGCATAGGTCAAAAACCATAATAGATTTGAAATTGAATATCGTTATGTGTAGGCTATCTTTATTCCAAACTAGAGCAAAATAGGGAATGTAGCGCAAGGGGTTGTTGTTTTGTGCCTTCTCATCATCAGGAGGTCAGATGCATTTGACCACAAGCAACTACAGACCTTACACAGCAAAATATAGTTAAATAAAAGATGGGCTAGAGCAAAAATATTAAATACATCCTCATGCGCCATGGCCCCCTGACAAACACCCTATGGCTCCCTAGGGGGCCATGGCCCCCAGGTTGGGAACCACTGTCTTAGACTTATCCCTCGATACAAATGCATGGGTAAAAACACTTAAATAATTTGAAATCGTATATTTCATAGGGATCTCTCGATACAAATGCATAGGTTAAAAACCTTAACTAAATTTGAAATTGAATATGGTTATGTTAAGGCTAACCCAAATCTTGATTTTGAATCATCGAAACCTAATTGGTTATTATTCGGTTCAATGTGTATTTATAGAAATATTTAGAGTTAAATATTAACGCATTAGGAGGAAGTAAATAAGTAAACCATTACCCTACTTAACACATAGACCGACTGTTTGGATTACTCAAAATTGAACACTAAAAATCACAAAAATGCCGTTTAAATTCATCACGAATTTGTTACGAAGGAAGCATAAGAAAGGTATGTAGGCTTTATTTGTTGTCTGAAAATTTTTTTGACAGTTACTATTTCTCTGGTGTAGATTTCAACCCGGTTTCACCCCATCAGTGATGTAGGTGGGTGGGGCTGACACTGAAAACTGTCTATTCATTCGCATGAGATATAAACCGTTGCACACTGCAAGACGTCCGTTTATTCTTTAAATAGCTGCAGAAGTGGGCTTGAATTCCATTTCATTTGTCTGCATAGTAATTGTATTAAGGATTTTCTTAACTTGGGTGGGTTCGAACATTTATTTCTATTTTTAGAATTGTTCATTACCTATTAAAGCTAGGTAAGGGCATTTTCTAGGCTGGGTATTAAGTTATATATAGTTAGGTCTTAGCCTACTTTATTTTCATATCCCGAATAATGTTAAGGGGAACAGTCGGCATTTCAGGGACCGAATTTGAGTCTTCAGATATACTTGAACTGTACAAAAATTCCTTCAGATATACTCAAATCTAAAATTTTACGATTTTTCTGTATAAATGTTTTTTATAAAATGCATAGTCGCACTAACATTCGATTCGCATTTTTAATTTCCAAAACGGGAATAATTCATTGATACACATGAAGGCTCAAAGGCTCAAATTAGTTGTTACTAAGTAGCTTAGCTAAAAGATTCCGGTTCTGAGACGAAGGTCGACCGGATGGTGAAAGATTAAGATGTCAATTGATATACAAATCTTTACTACTTAAATAACCTACTACTTTACTACTTTAATAACCTACTACTTTACTACTTTAATAAACTATTCTTGTTTGTTGTTTGTTTGCTTAAAGCGATACTACGTCTTAGAATGAACAAAAAAATGATATATAATTATATTCATCAGGGGACTTTCCTGGTGGCATAACTATACAACAGATTACATAAATAATAAATCCAGAAACTAGATTTATATACAATAATTGAAAAACCCTTAATCAAATTTAAGGTGTTTATCAATTATAACCTGTTATTATATGTAAATTTACATAATTTTATGGGGTTTTTTTGTATTCTGTTTGTATACTTTGGACATCGTTGATGAATATATACTCTGATTGACCAAGTTTGAGAACTGAATTTATAAGAGGTTGTATCGCTTTAAAGTTCCCCGACAGAGCATTATTAAAGCTAACAACTTTATTTACGTCTACTTTATACGCCCGTGTCGATACATGCTGTATACTTTCCCCTTGAACCCCTTCCCCTTTCCCCCCATCAAGAGTACTTTGAGAAACAAATTGATAACATTGTGTTCTCTTCCACTTCCTTATTGGTGAGTCATCATTGACTTAAAAAAAATACTCTCATTAAGATAATATAATTTTTAGAATTACGAAATGATTTAAATTAAGAAAGTGGCATCCATGATATCATTTAAAGATTTGGAATTAAGAAAAGATTTAGAATTTAGAAATTTACATCCATGATATCATTTTATATTTGGAATTAAGAAAAGATTTAGAATTAAGAAAGTATCATCAATGATATCATTTTGAGATTTGGAATTAAGAAAAGATTCAAAATTAAGAGAGTATCATCAATGATATCATTTTAAGATTTGGAATTAAGAAAAGATTTAGAATTTAGAAATTTACATTAATGATATGATTTTAAGATTTGGGATTAAGAAAAGATTTAGAAATAAGAAAGTATCATCAATGATATCATTTTGAGATTTGGAATTATAGAATATTGTTTTTAGAATACAAAAAAGATTTAGAATTAAGAAAGCGTCATCAATGAAATCATTTAAAGATTTAGAATTTAGAAAATACGAATCATAAAATCATTCAAATATTTAGAAAATGACCCAATATCTTCATTAATTACTTCGCAAAAAATCTTATGAATCGAATTCTTTAAATTTAATTATATCTTCAAACGCAATCTTCCATAACCAAGTTAAGTAATAACATTCTTACCGACGACGTTATTTTGTGAAATAGTTTTGTTTAGTGTTTAGTTATTGACCGCTCGTCAAATATTTACTATATCCGGAAGTTAAACCATTTTAGTGTCTGCAGGCGAAATTTAGTCACTGATATATCAAGTTAATGTAAATTTAGGTCAGTCATTCGTCTATCTATCATAAAACTAGGAAGTAGACCTATCAACATTTCTAAAGGATATACCACTCGTCAAATATTGTGCAAGGGACAAAGTATATCATTATATTATGGTCATTTAACAGTTATTTGTTCAGGATATCCAACGATAAACAACGTAAAACGAAGTGAATATCGTAACAGATAATGCCCAGCACAAAAATGGGGAGTTTGTTCAGTTGTTTTTCGTCAAAAAAGGGTGAGAAAATATTTTATAATTAAAGATGGGTTCCCTTTTTTTTTTATAAAAATCAAATTAAGCAAACTGTTTGATAATTTGTGTTTTTAATAATATTAAAAAACAAATATTTTTTGAAGTCATTAGAAGACCTTCTATCTATTCATATAAGTATTTTCATTCTCCGAAATAAAAATAAGGAAACCCAACTTTAATAAGAGTACATGTATATAATTAAAGATGAGTTCCCTTTTTAAATCACATTAAGCAAACTGTTTGATAATTTGTGTTTTTAATGACTCTTGATAATATACGAATACATGTATTCTTATTGTATATAATTAAGATTTTGATGAATCAAAAATATCTATGTCTTTAGAGAATTAGTAAACACTAAAAAGACTTTTTGACCTTTCTTGTTTGGTCACTCTGCCGGTAGTTCTCTTCTTATTTAGGTAATTGGGAGTTTTTTTTATACTCATGTGAAACAAACAAATATTTTTTGAAGCCATTAGAAGACCTCCTATCTATTCATATAAGTATTTTCATTCTCCGAAATGAAAGGAAACCCAACTTTAAAAGGAGTATATATATTACTCATATGAATTTATTATGCGTCACATATCACATATTTTCTATTCAAAAATTCACAGGGATTTCAAAGTTTTTTTTTTCTCATTTTTGTAATATGTATCAGGACATAATGGTCATTATTCGGATTATTCAAATTGATGCTATCAGTGTCCCCGATACACATACAAAGTTTAGAAAACCTCTTTACAATCTCTTGAAAAGTTTAGAAAACCTCTTTACTATCCCTTTAAGTGTAGGTTAAATAAAAGAAAATAAGGAAAATTATATACACAAAAATTACATTCTTCTTGTAAACTATTACTTCCCATCTGAGTAGCCTCCCCACTTTTTGGCCCTAAAATAATATTACATGTATTTTCATAAAGATATTTTTGTCAACTTTATAATTATTTTTTTTTTGTATAATTTCGGGAATCTGAAAATTGAGCGGCCGAAATCCGAGTTTTGGTGGTGGGGGTGAGGGTAAGAGTTGGATTTTGAAAATGTTCAAATTTTCAACCCCCCCCCCCCTTACTTCCAGAAACGCTCCATTTAATTTAAAAGTTTTCCTTGTTAATTTAATAACATTGATGATATCTATTTAGGATATTAATTGTCTGTTTACTGAATTGTTGTTTACACTACGGGTGTAATATGACAAATTCTTAAGATTTCACTGTTAAATTGTCCTAGTGTTATTGGCAAGCAGATCCGTCGTCTTATAAACGTACTTAAAGCGATACCACCTCTTAAAATGGTGAGAAACAAAAACGCTTAAAATTTGTATGGGCGTTTTTTGATAATTATATTATGTAACATAGTGTTCTGGATTTATCACATAAATACATTATTATATTATATTATTATATAATATTTTTTTCATTATAGAAAATATTACAGAAAAATCAGAAAATACAACAGAAAAATCAGAAAATACAACAAGAGATCCGACAATCCACAAAAAACCACGACAATATGATGAAGTTGATATAGTAGATGAACCTGAGAAGAATCAAGAAGGAACAGAACCAACTAAAACGGTAAGTTTTTCAGAGATGAGGGAGGGGGTTTGAGTCATGGGCATGAGCACGAACATTTTTTAAGTGAAAATAGAGGGAAATTTTTAGCCCGATGGGGGACCATGGTATCACCCCCACCTTCCTCTACAAGTGGTATATAGGGACAGACAGCAGCGAATTTAGGAGGTTTTACGTCATAGAATTATAATAGGCGGCATAATTTCTCATTTTAGGTAGGGTATACCAATGATACTGGTATTATATGACGGTGATGACGTCACTATTGCAAACCCCCTTAAACTGTTTTAGACAATTTGTACATTCTTTTTTGTGTATCGGCAATACTTATGGCATCAATTTTTACCATTCCAATTTTCAATCAGACATCAGTGGTTCCAGAAATTCCACTTTAACGTAAGCAAGATCAAGCAAGCGAGTTTCATATGTCAGTGAATACTTTAATAGTTAAAGGGGAATAGTCGAGGATAGATTTGGGCCTTGAATATATATAAACAGCCCCAGGAAGTACTAGAATTACACAAAAATCGCAAAACCCCTTCCATTATACCCTGGTTCTGAGACTAAATTTTTTTGGTCGATCGGATGGTGAACATTTTTCTTTAAAGTATTTTTTTTCTTGCAGGAACCGGCATTAAATTATGTAGAGGTAGATATAAAACCCGCCAGTGGTGCCACAACGACAATAGTCGGCAGTGACCAACCAAAAACACAATATTCTACCATAGATATTGAAGCTACGGAGCAGCGGAGACTTTCGAGCAAAAATACCGAGGAAACATAAGCCAAGATGTGTATTTAGTGTATATATACGAACCAAGATCTTAACCTGCTTGCCAACCATCATCATTTTCACCACAACCCTTTCTTATGATCAAATCTTCCTTATGTTAAATTTAGGGGCGGGTCAAAATTCGATATTAGCTATGATTCGTTTTTGAGTTTCAAATCGATAAATTTGGTTGGAATGCGATAGAATATAATTCATTTTGATCCTTAAAATATATACAAAACATTTAGAAAAAGAAATCGGATTACTTACTATCGAACCATTCGGCTGAACCTTCGTTAACATTATGACTCGGTCACCATAAGCAGCCATCTTGCCTGGTAAATTGGCAGGGACAGACAACTTTCATTCGAAGATTGATTTTGATTGGCTGATTTTAACACATGAGAAGAATACTGTACTAGGTTATCTAGTATGCTAGTATAGTTTTGACGTAGTCCTACTACCAACAACTTCAACTACCAACAACTACGACTACCAACTACCTAGTTTGCGATATGAGCTTTCGCTGCAAGCGAACACTAACTTGTTATTTACCAACCAACCAAGTTCCGACCTTGCTACGAGTAGCTATGAGACATTTTTAAGTTTATTATTTGTCATATAAAACTGTTACTGTAAAACAGTTTAGAACTCATTGTCTTTAAACCACACCATGTTATAAACAGCTTCAGTTTTATTATCTGAAAGCAGGAAAATAGGGTAAAACGTTCCTCATCCGCTCAATTTGAAACTATCCATCTCATTGTAAAGAGGTTTTTGTATCGGCTTTCTATTTTCATCATTCTAGTTTTTCTTCAGATGTATGTGGTTCCTGCAATTGTAGCAATGCTTAGCCATCTATGACGCCACTGTAGCAAAAGCAATCGGCAATTTTCGACAGTTTCCGTATCTTTCACGGAGACCTTTTGCAAAAGCTGCCAATAAATTCAAGCCTCTGACTGAAAATTGGAATAGTGCAAATCAAAGTCATTTTTTCAATTTAATTATTGCTCATTATTTCGCTATACATGTATTATGTATTATGTATAAAATTTTGTATAATGTATAAACGTTTATGTAACAGTAAAATGTGTTAATACTCTTAGATACATGCCCATATCCTGTCGAGCTATCAACCTCTAAACTGTACTCTATTGATAAAACACTTATCTCGTTATTACAACACAATATCTATTTCCTTGTTAACCATGTTCTTTTAGCAACGGCTATCATTTCATTTCATTACATTAATCCGTTGCTATCATGATAAGATATTCTCGTCATTAATTTTGATTGGTCGAACGATTATTGTTCGACCAGTTATATTCCTTGTAACAAATTATTGCGGGAAAACTTTCGAATGACCAGACGCCAGATTTCTTGTGATAATCGAGTCTCAAAGGTCGAATTGATACCAAAATAGAGGATCGTATATGATTTTGTCGGCTTTACAACGGAGTAATGCTTCCTTCAATCTTAAATAATTTTTTTAAGTGTTGACGTTGCGTGAATTTTTCCCGATTACGGAAAAATGTTAAGAGAAATTAACTCTTTCGTCTAGTCGAACTTGCTTTGCAAATCATTCTGACCTACACTCAAAATGTAATGAGATCGCTTATTGGATAAATAAAATGTGACATAGTGTTTTAAAACGAGGTTATTAGTTGTTAATGACGAGAAAACCTCGTCAATCCAGCAACGGTAGATACATGTAATGCCAATATCTAACGTTGCTGAAGGAACATGCTTATTAACATGTGGGTCTAGACAATACCTTAGAATGTTTCAAACAGGTTCGCCACATCAAAGATGCAAGTCGGAGGGGCTGACTTTGAAATTGCGTCTAGCTTTTTGCATGTGACAATAAACCTAGGCCCATGTGCTGTGCACGTTGAAGATCCCTTGGCAGTTGTAAATTGTAAAAAGAGAAAACCTTTACTATATATATACGGGTCCGACTAAAAAGCGCAAACAAGCGCAAACAAACCCAAACAAGCGCAAACAAGCCCAAACCAGCGCAAACAACATGTAGCTATACAACTTTGCTATCTTAGGCCAACAAAATCTCACAAATAACTGAATATCATGCGTATCATACTGTTCTGATACAATTTCCCTCATCGCACACTGCTTAGCGTTGCATTTCACTCAGAAACCCAAACATGTCAGAAACGTAAAACTCCATTTTTTGTTAAATTGTGGATGTCTGACGTAGAAGTGGTAATAGAGGATGCATTTACCATTAGTTGTTCACAGTCAAATGCAACCTCTATCACAAGTCCTAGACAGTTGTTTACATTCGAAATCATCATCCGATTCATGCCTAGACTGTTGTAACACTCGAAATCATCATCCGAGTCATGCCTAGACTGTTGTTTACACTCGAAATCATCATCCGATTCATGCCTAGACAGTTGTTTACACTCGAAATCATCATCCGTTTCATGCCTAGACAGTTGTTTACACTCGAAATCATCATCCGATTCATGCCTAGACAGTTGTTTACACTCGAAATCATCATCCGTTTCATGCCTAGACAGTTGTTTACACTCGAAATCATCATCCGATTCATGCCTAGACTGTTGTTTACACTCATTCATGCCTAGACAGTTGTTTACAATCTAGACACCAAGATCTTAATTTGATTCATACCCAAACAGCTGTTTACAATCTAGACACCAAGATCTCAATATTATGCTCCCTACCTAGACAGTTGTATACAATCTATATAGACACCAAGATCTTTATCTGATTCATACCTAGACAGTTGTTTACAATCGAGAAACCAAAATCTTCATCTGCTTTATGCCTAGACAGTTTACAATCCAGACACTATCTGCCTCATGCATAGACAGCTGTTTACAATCAGACGTTTGATCAGCTCATTGCAAGGTAAATCAATGATTTAGCAAATTTTTTCAGAAAAATAAATTACTTTGTACATATCAAATTGCTCTTCATTCCTCAGGATAAACACTGTCGTAGCATGACAATTGAACGATTGGCGTATAAGATGCATTTAGAAAATTCAGTTATTAATTCTGAATGCACATCATCCGCAATCTACCTTGTCAACCAGAGATAATTCTATATATCAGCAATTTTGCAGAATCTTGTAGTCTATCATTCAAAAAGAGTTACCAAGAAAGTGTGTTGAAAGACTGAATGAAGTTCTAGTTTACGCCACTCTTCCAAGGGATGAGATCTGATTTCTCAACCTCCAAACCAATTGTACCGAACCATTTGATATGTCCAATAAAACGTTTAATGACGAGAAAGGTGTCTCATGTAAGTTTCGCATGCCAGCATGCATTAGATCGGTCAGATCGTATACCGACCATCACAGTTACCAACAACTACCTACCTATATAGTTTATGATAGTAGTTTACTGGAAATGGACGTTAACTTGCCATGTAGCAACTTAACTACAAAGTCGGTGAAATCAGTTTACTGGAAGCGGACGTTAACTTGTCATCTACCAACTACTACCTAGTAGTCATGGTCCTGCGAGCGTTCGATCCCCGAAGAACATGGACTGAACAGTCGACACATAATTATCATTCTGAGCATCTATTTTCAATCAAATTTATATTATTTCTGTAATGACCTACGTTCAATTCATAACATAATGAGTTAAGCCTACCTTTTCTCTCCACAAATGCTTTTATTGGCAATTCTCTTTGAATCACCATCCTGCAAATGTTCGATCCCCGAGCAACATGGACTTAATCAGTCGACACATAATTATCATTCTGAGCATCTATTTTCAATCAAATTTATATTATTTCTGTAATGACCTACGTTCAATTCATAACATAATGAGTTAAGCCTACCTTTTCTCTCCACAAATGCTTTTATTGGCAATTCTCTTTGAATCACCATCCTGCAAATGTTCGATCCCCGAGCAACATGGACTTAATCAGTCGACACATAATTATCATTCTGAGCATCTATTTTCAATCAAATTTATATTATATCTGTTTTGACCTACGTTCAGTTCAATGTGTGTAAGAAATGTAACTGTATCGGATGAAAATACTTGAAATACGTTGTTCGATACATAAATTAAATTTATCTGCAATCATGTGAGGTGGTTATAGGGTCCAGTCTGTAATTCAATAGGATTTCAGTGTATCAGAACTCCCCCTTTGTCATTAGGTTGGTCGAGATTATATCTTTGGATTTTTCAACCCGATTTCCCTTGTCAGTGATGCAGGTTAGGAGGGGCTGATATGGAAAAAGAGTTTAGTCGTTCGGTGTGACATGATAAAAAAAAAAAAATAATCTCCTTTTTCATTAGGTTGGTCGAGATGATATCTTTGGATTTTTCAACCCGATTTCCCTTGTCAGTGATGTAGGTTAATCGTTTTATTAGCAAAGTAAATACATACTATAGCCCATGTTAACAAACAAGATTGTAAAAAAAAAACTATAATGTACAATCTATTATGTATATAAATCAATATAAGTAAAGAAAATTCATTCCATAGCACTCATTATGTAATAAACAATTTAACATCAAAACAATATGTACAAATTATCATGTATATCATGTAATCTAAATCTAGGTATATAGAAACAAATAGAAAATCCCAAAAGGTTGACTCTATTACTGGGTTAATATGTCCTCTCTGATTTTAATTGCTTGGAAGAGATATTTACCCAAATTCAGTAATTCTTTATTATTTTTAGGAGATAATAATCTATTCATTTTAAAAATTGAAGGAAACGCCCAAAATTGACGATTAAATAGACAACGGCGCAAGTCAATGTATACAGGACAACACAAAAGGAAATGATATTCATCCTCAATATGTTGGGGGTAGGAGGGGCTGATTTGGAAAAAGAATTTAGTCGTTCGGATGAAACATAATAAAAAAAAAACTTCTCCTTTTCATTAGGTTGGTCGAGATGATATCTTTTGATTTTTCAACCCGGTTTCCCTTGTCAGTGATGCAGGTTAGGAGGGGCTGATTTGGAAAAAGAATTTAGTCGTTTGAATCGGACAATAAACCGAGGCCCCATGTGCTACAGACTGTGTACGTTAGTGATCCCTCGACAGTTGGGAATTGAAAATAAGAACAGGCTAATGCCACTGTCCTGGCAAAATCTCTCATTATTCACTGCATGGCGTTTGTCCGTCCTCAATTAGCCCATACAGGTGCAGAAAAGTCGGACGTAAAACTCCATTTAATTTTAATTAAAATTTTTATTTGAGGCGGACGGTTGGTTGCTAGATAACAAGTTAACGTTCGCTTCCAGTGGATGCTGATATCGCAAACTAGGTAGTTGTTGGTAGTCGTCGTTGTTGGTGTAAGATTGTACTGAAGTGGTACTGTGCTGTTGGTTTGGTAATTTGTTAGGGGCGGAACTCATTTAATGATTTATAAATCATATTTCCCTTATAAAAAAATATTTGTTCCAAAAAGGGTTATTGGAGTGGTAAGCCCCTGGACTCATTGGGCCGCGTCATGGGATCTTTAAACCCCGACCCCCATTTAGTCCGCCCCTATTTTCTTATATCATCATTTTAATTCCCTTTTTAAAAATTAATCAGCTTATTTAATTAGCTCATCATCCATGAATAATGTATTTAATTTTTAATATGCTACATGTCCACAATACACGCCTACCGGAAAATATTTTGAACATTATCTCTTACGTCATCAATCCATCCTAACCTTTTTGAAATTCAATATCCGATACGCCCATTACATATTAATATATTTGTCATATTGACACATAATGCGCTTAAACCGAAGTCCCGTGTGCTATTGGCTGTGCACGTTAAAGATCCCCCGACAATTGGAAATCGAAAATAAGAGCAGGCTAATGCCACTGTCCTGGCAAAATTTCCCTCATTGCACACTGCTACCTTCCGAATTTTCAACCCGGTTTTCCCTTGTCAGTGATGTAGGTTGGGGGTAGGAGGGGCTGATTTGGAAAAATTAGCCCATGTGCAGAAAAGTAGGACGTATAACTCCATTCATTTTTTTTTTTTACATAATGCGCTTACAAATGAGGTCATACATTTCCCTGCCAATGATGCAGGTCGGGGCAATGACGGCGAAAAAGTCGTATGGATGGGATAATAAACCGAGTCTCCGTACGCTACAGACTGAACGAGTTTAAAATTCCTAGAAGAAGAGTATGGTACTGTTGTTGTCCTTGCAAAATTTCCCTCATTGAACACAAGATAATGTTGCCCGTTTCTTTGAGTCCAACAATTACAAGCCACAGAAATGTAAAACGTAAAACTCATTTCATTTCCAACGAAAGCGTCGTTGGTAATGTGCACGATATGGATAAAAGCTGGATGTCTCGATTTATGCAACAATATATATTATGCTTCGTCATTATCTTTTAAGCTTTTTTGGTGTATTTGATATTTGTATTTTACATGAATGTTTGACTCGCAGAATGGTAGAACTTTGTACATTTTCGGACTAATTTAATACGAGCAAACACGAACAGCCTGGATAACGTCGTCTATGGTCTACTGCATTTTCCAGACTTTCTCAGACATCAAGCGAGCAGTCCAGAATAAAACTGCAATTTTCTAGGCACCAGTATCAGGAGAAAAAGGAACTAACATCAGAAATAAGCTTGATTTATTCGGAGAGAACCGTTTCACCATGGCATTGAACAAATTAAGTATAGACAAGCTTGATTTAAATGGAAAACGAGTGCTTATGAGGTAAGATCAGAATTCGACCTTGACCTTACCGGTGTCCTGATGTCCTTTAGACAACCATTGTCAAAAAGACTTTCTCCATTAATTTCCCATTAGTGTTATGGATTATTTATTCAGTTGGTTTACTAGGAAATTGAAAAAGAATAATACTATGAGTAATTTCTCTTCAAGCTTGTTTTTATACGAGTGATACGAGTCGTTTTGTTTTTTTTATTTTGATAGTAAAGGTCAAGGTTGCAAAGGGAAGTAATGACAAGAATTTGTTAAAATTCAGACAACAATTAAATGCATATTCTATGCATGTGAGCTGTATAGTGCCTAAAACACTAGGCCTAATAATATTTAAATAACAATAATGATAAAATCTTATTTTCTTAAATGTAACTTTTTCCATGTCAGTCCCTCTGACATGCATCACTTGGCTGATGGGAGAAATTGCGGAAAATTTTTTTTTCCATGTCAGCCCCTCAGACCTGCAACACTTGACAAGGGACAATTGCGTAAGCATAGTGAATGAATTCAGACCAGTTATCCATACAACCGTAAGTTACCAATTTTTAGATTTAATCGGCAACTTATCCTTGGTCACAATTTATTAAAATTAAAATATTTAACTTATTTTCTATTTTAGGGTAGATTTCAACGTTCCTTTAAAAGATGGCAATATTACCAATAATCAGAGGTGAGGACAAAATTATTGATTTAATTTCAGAAAGTCATGATAGCTTTAAAGAGCCATTCTGCATTTTTGAAAAAAAGTGTTAATTTACAAAAACGTCGCAAACGTTACCTGAGAGTAATTCTAAAGTATTCTTTTTGTATCTCTATATCTTCTTGATCAAACTGAATTTGTTTTTGAAGGGTTACTTAAAAACAGGGAGTACTTATTGTTAATTAAGCAATTTGACCTAGTTTTGGTGTTTGCCCTTTAAATGGCTCAATATTTCTAGCTGAAACTATGGAATACATATGAGATACATTTCTCTACAATTGGGCGTTTATTTTACTCAAATCCGTTCAGTAGTTTTCAAACAGCGTTAAAAAAGCATAACGAACTTAAAAACCTTACATAAGGTTTTTAGATATTTTAGAATATTTTTAGCGTTTAAAAATTAACGGCTGGATTTTTTTAGTTTAAACTTTTAGATAATTCAAAGGGCATATGTCTGTAGATTATGGTGTATAGTTTTCACAAATTTGAGCCAAAAATATTTTGACCTAAAAAAAATTCAGACTGTCCCTTTAAGGTTTTTCAAGAGGTTTTTGGAAAATTTCAATATGCACCATTCTTTCATCTGTGGATCTTGCAATTCCATTAAAACTAAGCATTTTATTGCAAAGCTCTTAGATATTTTAGCAACTACATGTACCATAGTGTTTTATAGGTTTAAGCACTTCAATAAATTTATCAACATAAATGATCTCTTCATAACCAGGCGTTTGTTCTTTTAGCTGGTAAACCAATACCAAAAGCAATATGTTCATATAAACAAGTAACATGGCCATCATTTTAAATTTAACATAAATAGGATTTTGGTTTTTTTTTTCTTAATTTTGTGTATGTATAGGGGATGCTTATAGAATCAATTTGGAGCATTCAAAATTTTAATGGTTTGGTTCCAGCTATTTATGCTTAAAGCAAGTGCTTGATGACGTCGCATAGGCGAAGGTCTTCTGTGATAGAAGTATATTGCGCAGTTGTCAAAAACGCTGATTGAAAATTAGAATGGTGCAAAATTTACAAAACCTCTTTTCAATCCCTTTAACCATTCTTCTGACAAAATTGATCATGATCATAGAGCTCAGATGATTGTAGTGTTATCTGTTTTTTCTATATTGTAGAATTGAGGCAGCTATCCCAACAATAAAATATGCATTGGACAATGGGGCTAAGTCTGTAGTGTTGATGAGCCACTTGGGACGTCCAGATGGTCGTCCAAATCCAAAGTTCACATTAAAACCTGTTTCTACAGAACTTGAGAAACTTCTTAGAAGGTAGGTCCTTTCGATTCCATTAATGTTGAAAATACTGAAGATATGCCTTTAAAGCGATACTACCTCTTAGAATGAACAAAAAAAAAAAAATTTCAAACTTGGTCAATAGGAGTATATATTCATCAGGGGACAAACCTAGTGGCATAACTATAAAACAGATTACCTAAATAATTTTATAAATCCAGAAAACTATGTTTAAATACAAAAATTAATAAATCCCTTAATCTAAATTAAGGCATTTATCAATAATAATCTGTAATTGTACGGAAAATTACATAGTTTTCTGGGTTTATTTGATTCTGTTTGTATACTTTGGACACTGTTGATGAATATATACTCTTATTGACCAAGTTTGAGAACTTAATTTTTTTGTTCATTCTAAGAGGTTGTATCGCTTTAAAATGGTAGCATTCATTAAAACAATGGCCAAACTTCTTGGCATTGATTTTGATGGATAATTTGTTCTCATATTATAAACAGTTGGGTCGACAGAAGTAAAGAGGAAAGATAACTTATTTAACTTTGATTTGCTGACAGAGATTAAAACCCACAACTACAATTTGTCAGACGAAAAATCTTGTAAACATCCCATTGATACTGTTCATTTGTTTAAAACATCTTGTTGGGAAGATCTGGGAGCCTTTTCTTGAAAACTTGACAAAAATAAATTCCAGATTTAAAGTGGAATGTTCACCATTCGTTTGAGAAATAATACCATACCATTTGTTTAGCTAAGCGTATCAGTAATATTGTGCACAGCTCTTTCCAAAATATAAACCCTCAAGCGCTCAGCAGGGGCGCCGGAAGGAAATGTTAGCGGCGGGGGCGGAGCTGTGATATAAAGGGCACTATGTGACCTTCCGGTCTGGGGGTTCGTGGGGCGCCGTAAGCCCCCCGAGAAAATTTTGTATTTTAGAGTTTCTTAGAGCACTTCTTAGGTATACCAGAACGTACGTCATGCCTACATTTTGGGGCATAGGGACACAACAAATTTTGCTGGAACAAATTTGCTTGAATCAATACATTTTATTTTTCAAAAAAAAGGGGGAGGAGAGGGTCCGTGAACACCAGCTGACTGCAGCTCTGGGCTGCCGCATGGTTTATAGTATCGGCCGGCTCTTATTTTGGGGGGATGTGAGTCCAGTCCAGATAAAATCCCCATTTTCCGTCTCTTGCCTCCGTCGGCTGTAATTATCATGACATAAAAATTGTCCGTGTCTCCGTGACAAAAAGGGCACATGTTCTTGCCCCCCGTGGTTCCGGCGCCCCTGGCGCTCAGTTACCCATGTATCCATCATTATAAGTGTTTGAAAGTCACAAATACGACTCATATTTTAGTGAGACTATGTCTTATATAGAAAACACATATACAGAATGTTTAGGTAGGGGTATTTAAAGAGACTAGATGATTTAGTATTTCGAAGGCTACCCTAAAAAATGCTGAATGTTCCCCTTAAAGAAATAATGTAATTTGATTGGATAATAAAACTGAGATATAAATTATTTTTTAGATTGACCAATCATATAACTAATATTAATATAATTTATTTTAGGCCAATTATGTTCTTAAAAGATTGTGTTGGTCCTGAAGTGGAAGCTGCATGTGCCAACCCTGAGCCTGGAACTGTATTTTTACTGGAAAATTTACGTTTTCATCTTGAAGAGGAAGGAAAAGGTCTTGATAGTCATGGGAAAAAGGTTCGAAAATTCTCTATTTGTTAAAAAGAAAGGATCCATATTTTACAAGGATAACAACTTAGGTTCCGTGAGGATCATTTCTCCCAGCTGGTCCTTGGCAAAACCTCTTGGTATTGATCTTTCCTGGATTATCCGTACCCATATACAGCTGGGTGGACTGGAATTATGAGTGAAGATGACTTATTCAAGGTCATCGGACTTTCACACCCTGATCGAGAACCAAACTCTCAAACATAACAACCAACATTTCCTCGTATCCAAGCAAATGACGTCATGTTTGTAAAGAACGATGCGTTAACCACTGTGCTATAAAACATCACAACCTGGGACCTTATTCTCGAAATCTTAACTTACAATGATTTTAGATTTCCAGTCATCTGATTGGACAATTACTAAAATTGATTTTAAATATAGCTTTATTATCCAATCAGATAACTGTATTTCTTAAAATCTGGATTTTTTCTTAGTTAAGTTTTCGAGAATAAGGCCCCTGTTAACTGATTTTTATTATTTTATTAAAAGGATATGTTCACTATCTGTTTGACCTACAAAAAAGTCTTAAATTCTTAAAACCTGGAATTTTTTCTAGTATTATCAGTAATAATGTTCACAACGTTCCCTCAAAATTTAACCCTTTGAACCCTGACGTTACTTTGGCTAAAACGTCATATACCCTGAACTCCCAGCAATTTTTCTTCAAACGTATTACGTTAACGTTGTATGACGTCACTTGACAACGGCCGGTTTACCGGCTTGTCGTGTATATATAACGTAAGGATGGGCCGGTATACCGGCTTGTCGGGTTGAAAGGGTTAAGCCTTCAGCATCCTGTGTATCCATAATTATCAGCGTTTGAAAGTCAAAATTATTACTTCTATTTCATTGAGACTGAATGTTATTTAGAAAACACATAAACAAAAAAAATGAAAGATAAATGTTTAGGTAGGGGTATAATTAAAGGGATTGTGCGATTTTCATGCAGTTGTAGTACTTCTTTGGACTATTTATGTATATTCAAGGCCCAAATTGACCCTCAAGAAATTCTGAACATTCCCCTAAATTTTTTAATGTTTATCTGGAAAACTAATAATAGCACAAATTTGCACATTTCTTATTGTTTATAACAAAAAAAATATGTGTTTTATTTTATTTATATTATTTTTAGGCAAAAGCATCAATAGATAGTTTAACCAAATTCAGAAACTCACTGTCAAAGTTAGGTGATGTTTATGTTAATGATGCTTTTGGTACAGCACACAGAGCACATAGGTATGTGTTTCTTTTAATTTCTTAAATAATTCTCTTAAAGGGATTGTAAAGAGGCTTTCTAAACTTTGTATGTGTATCGGGGACACTGATAGCATCAATATGCGCTATTCAAATTTCCATTCCGACGTCTGTGGTTCTTGTAATTCCACATATAAACTAACATGTTTTATGACATCACCCCCACTGATTTTGAAAGCTACTATTGATATCTATGCAGATCAGTGGGGATGACATCATAAAACGCATTAATTTAAGTGGAATTGCAAGAACCACAGAAGTCCGAATGGAAATTGTAATGGCGCAAATTGATGCTATCAGTGTCCCCGATCCACATACAAAATTTAGAAAACCTCTTTACAATCCCTTCAAAGAAATTTTTTAAGTTATTATTTTGGCCTTTCAGGTTTTAAAGGCTTCAGCCTAAAAAACAATCTTAACTTTGATCATCTACAAAAGATCTTGAAAGCATCCAAACTTCCCAATTTTTGAAATAATACAATAACACAATTTTGTTTAATTTTCGGATGAAATTTTGAAAAGAAAAAGAAAAGAAAGAAACATCTATATTTTACAAGGATAACAACTTAGGTTTCATGAGGATCCTTTCTCCCAGCAAGTCCTTGGCCAAACCTCTTGGCATTGATCTTTCCCGGATTATCCGTACCCATTTACAGCTGGGTGGACTGGAATTATGAGTGAAGATGACTTATTCAAGGTCATCAGACTTTCACACCCCGGTCAAGAACCAAATCTCAAACATAACAACCTTCATTTTCTCGTATCTAAGTAAATAACGTCATGTTTGTAAAGAACGACGCAGTAACCGACTGTGCTATAGAATCCCACAAATGAAATTATTTTACTTGTACAGATTTTTTTCTTTATTTTTTTACAGTTCTATGGTTGGCTGTCAACTAGAACAAAGAGCCTCAGGATTTCTACTCAAGAAAGAACTGGAATATTTTGCCAAGGCTTTAGACAATCCAAACAGGCCTTTCTTAGCTATTTTAGGAGGGTATGAACATTTTCAGTATCTTACTTAAAATATTAGAGATAAGAGACAATAATTATTGGTTTATTTTGTCGAAAAAATTGATGTTATGAAGCTGACCTCATAACATACAAGACATTTTTGTCCGTTTTTGGAGAAAAAACCTCAAGGAAGAAGAATATTTCAATGCAACCAAATTGGCTGCGCGATTTCAACTGATAGCCATTAATGGTTTCCTGTCCCTCAAATTCAGTAATTGAGGGACAGGATGTCTGGGAGTTGTATAATTTTATTTATGGCGGTGGACTATTGTTATTATCAGGACTTCAAAGTTGTTAAAACCATCTCTGGCTCTGCAGTGCTCTTGAGTAGCATGACGCAACATTTGGGTGCAGCTGATTTTGGGGGCTGCTAATTTGGACACAACATTTACTGTTGTGAATAACATGTAATCTGAAGCCCTGTTTTATTTTGAATAAGTGAAACGAATGTCTTTCATTGTTTGTAGAGCTAAAGTAGCTGATAAGATACAGTTAATAGAGAATCTATTAGACAAGGTGAACGAGATGATTATTGCTGGTGGAATGGCTTTTACTTTCTTGAAAGTTCTCGAAGATTTTGAGGTTAGTATTCAATAAAATTAGATATGTCATTAATTTAGTTCTCTATATAAAAGGAATATAAAAACCTGGCAAAATTTCCCTCATTGCATACATATTATATCTGTCTTATCTGTCTTTATTAGCCCAATCTGAGTTGAAAAAGTACAACATAAAACTCTCATTTCTTTTTTAAAACTCCATTTCATTTTTTTTATAAAACTATTTCATTTTTTTTATAAAACTATTTCATTTTTTTTATAAAACTATTTTATTTCTTTCTTAACTCAATTGTATTTCTTTCTTCTTTCTTTTTTAAAACTCCATTTCATTTCTTTGCCAAATTTCGTTTCTTTGCAGAACTCCATTTCATTTCTTTTATAACTAATTCATTTCTTAAATTTCATTTCAATTTTTTCTGAACTCAATTGTATTTCAATTGTATGCCAAACTCCATTTCATTTTTTTTTTTTCATTTTTAAAACTGAACTGTATTTCTTTCTTTTTTATTTGAACTCCCATTTCTTTTATTTTTAAAACTTTATTTCATTTCTTTTTCAAACTCTTATTTCATTTCTTTTTTAGATTTCATTTCTTTTTTAGATTTCATTTCTTTAAAAAAAACTCAATAAAATTTCTATTTCAAATTCTTAAACATTTCTTTTTAAACTCCATTTCATTTCTTTTTCAAACTCCATTTCATTTCTTTTTGAAGACTATTTCGTTTCTTTTCCAAACTCCATTTTATTTCATTTTAGATTGGTACATCATTATTTGATGCTGATGGAGCTAAGATTGTAAAGAAGTTGATGGAAAAAGCTGAGAAGAACAAAGTTACGATTCATCTCCCTGTAGATTTTATAACTGGAGATAAGTTTAGTGAAGATGCCACTGTTGATACTGCTACCCTAAATTCTGGTATTTCTGCTGGAGAAATGGTAAAATACTTTCACATTTTACTTAAAGGGATTGTAAAATGATTTTCTAAACTTTGTATGTGTATCGGGGACACTGATAGCATCAATTTGCGCCATTCCAATTTCCATTCCGACGTCTATGGATCTTACAATTCCATTAAAACTATATGACATTGCTGACAGTGATCTACTGGAAGCTACTATTGATATCTATGCAGATCACTATCCGTTATGTCATAAAATCCCTTTAAGCACAAATCAAACTATGTAATTGTGTCTGCCAATCATGTTTTTGAAAAAAAAAAATGCATTGTTTATAGTTTTAAGAAAAATGTCTGTCCCCATTTGTAGGGCTGGGCGATATTGGTTAAAGTGGATATCACGATATTCATCATAAATATATCACGATATGGGTATATATCGCGATATTTTCAAGAGGGGTTTTAACTGGTTTTTGAAACAAAGTATTTTTGTTTTGTTCTTTAAAATAAATCTGAAATGTAAGAAAAACTGTAAATGTCTGTCAAAAACAACCAAACCTTCAATAGCATGAAAAAAACATTTATTTCAAATATATAAATGTATTAAGTTATGTGTTAAAACTGTTAAAATGACTTTATCTTGACCAAAATTTGACGATATATCATGATAATTACATATATCACGATATGGCGACATTTCGGTATTTTTATTTGAGGTGATATTACTAACGATATAAATTCCTATACCGGTATTTATCGCGATACCGGTATATCGCCCAGCCCTACCCATTTGATCAATGTACAACAACCAGTCACATGGAATATATTATAGGTATTATTTTTCTTTTAGGGTCTAGATATTGGAGCACAAACAATAGCTAAATTTAGTGAAGTTATAGGTAGAGCTAAAACTATTGTATGGAATGGGTAAGTTTTAAAATGATGTAATTTTTAAAGATATACCACCTCTTACAATCAAATAGTATATATGTACATTCATCAGCCCTGTATAATCTGATAAATGCACAAAAAGTAGGTTTTTATTCACAAATACACCAAAATTTAACTGGTATTCAATCATTACTTCTAGAATGAATAATTGCTTAATTTTATGAATAATTACTTAGTTTATGAATAATTGGTTAGTTTTTTGAATAATAAATTAGTTTATAGATTATAACTTATAATGATTTTGGATAATAATTACTCAGTTTTATCTATAATTACTTTTTTTTATTATGGATAATGACTTAGTTTATGGATAATTACTTAGTTTAATAATTAGTTTTAGTTATTCTATAGAACATGAAAATATGAATATTCAACCTTTAAAAATATTTTAGACCACCTGGTGTGTTTGAATTCCCTAATTTCGCTGACGGTACTAAGGAAATGATGAAAGCTGTAGTTGCTGCAACCCAGAACGGTGCTGTTACTATTATTGGTAAGAAAACTTGAAAATATAAGATTTCGGATATTTAAAGGAATATTATTACTTCTTAGAATGAATATACTATTTAAATGCTCAAACTTGGATAAAAACTTAACAACAGAATCCCTGTATCTGAAAATCTATGAAACTAAGTAATTACTTAGTATTATGAATAATTACTTAATACAATGGATAATTACTTAGTATTATGGATAATTACTCAGTATTATGAATAATTACTCAATATTATGAATATTAACTTTGTTTTATGGATAATTACTTAGTTTTTGTCCAGGGTCCTTCTTGATTAATAATTTTTTGAGGAATTGTGTCCTGCAGAATTGTATTGAAGGCCAAGTAAAAAAATATGACTACATCATATAAAAAAAATTGCGATAGCGAAGTTTTAGTGAAATTGCCAGATTCATAAACATCAGATTGAAAATACAATTCAAATTGATACTCTCATATTTGCCAAAACACACAAAAAAATAGAAAGCCACTACTGGTTCTTTGTTTGAAAGGCATTTATAAAATACACAATTCATTTAAAAGATATCTTATTGTACACTGCATGGCTTTTCCAAAATGTGCAGAATAGTAGAATAAGAGTTCCCATTTACTTTTAGGTGGTGGTGACACAGCTACTTGTGCTGCTAAATATAACACAGAGTCTAAAGTTAGTCATGTAAGCACTGGTGGAGGAGCTAGCTTAGAATTATTAGAAGGTATAGTAACATTATTTTTATATGCAAATGTATTATTAGTTATTAGTGATGTCATAAAACACTATAAAGCCCCTCTGCCACCTACAGGAGTTGTACGTCTCAAGTGTGATTTTGAAACAAATCAAGGAAACTCGGAAGCAACTCCTGGACAACTCGACACACTCAGTTACGGTTTGTCTAGAGCCACAAATGTTCACGAGTACAGCCAAGTTACAACCGAGTGTGTCGAGTTGACCAAGAGTTTCTTACGGGTTCCTTCCGAGGATATTAGGAGTTTCCCAATTTGTTTCCAAATCGTATTCGGGGTGTACTCGGCTTGCAACTCCTGTAGGTGGGAGAGGGGCTTAAATTTGAATGGAATTACAAGACCCATTGATGTTTGTAATGTCCTTAAGTTAAAAGCCTTTGATTCCGTTTAATTCTTTAATTACAAACTCCAATTCACATGGTGATGAGAAAGAGAAGGAGGAGGAGGAGGAGGTAAAAAACTACAAAATACAAAATAAACAATTATAAGAAATAGTTCCATTACTTTTGGCATGAAAACAGAAAATGTATAACAACCACCCATAGCATAAATAAACCCTTATCCTAATATTTGATAGATATCAATATGCACTTTAAATAGCCTAATTGATTAAGAAAACTGCCTTAAATTCTAAGAAACATAATTAAAATTACTTACTCCGTGGCGGAACAATGAAAACAGAAGATTCTTAAAGAAATTCCTAAGGAAGCATGGAAGACCATGCCGTAGCCATTTTCTAGTCCATAATACTCAATGTAAAAAATGTAAAGGGAAGTAAGCAAATTAAGACCACACATAAACTACATGTAACACTACATTCCCCGCCTGGATTTCACCAGAAATCCACCCTACCTTTAGAAAACCTTATTTAAATTGAATATGCAAAATACAAAATAAACACAAAAATTCTTAATACACATAAGTTTCCGTTAAAAAATCCTTAATGTCCTATAGCGAAATAAGTTATTCCGAAGAAAGAAGTAACACAATCTGAGTGATTGGTCGCACAGAAAGTTTCCTTGTCCTAGCTAAACGAATTTGAACTTTACGTACATGTTTGTCCTCACTAGGGAAAGTCTTTTCTATGATTCCCAATGGCCAGTCATTACGATGGGCCTCATTGTCCTTCACAAGAACGATATCACCGACTTTGATATTGTCCCGAATTGTCTGCCATTTTTGGCGTACCTGTAGATTATGAAGATAATCATTTCTCCATCTTTTCCAAAAGTTTTCTGCTAATACTTGAACAAAACGCCACTGAGATTTGTACATGTCCTTCACGGTAAAGTCCATATAATAGTTCAAAGATTCTATGTTAGAATTGTATTTCTGAGTGATGAGCATATTAGGTGTCAAAACAGATAAAGTATCTGGGTCCTCACAGACTGGAACTAGAGGGCGTTCGTTAACAATAGCGCTCACCTCCGCAAGAAAAGTAACTAGTACTTCATGAGTAAAGTTTTTCATGTCCATATTGATCAACATATTGTCCAAAATTCTCCTAGATGTTCCAATGAGCCTTTCCCATGACCCACCCATATGAGATGAGTGAGGGGTGTTAAAAATCCAGACTATATTTTCCTTGATAAGATGATCCTTAATCTTTGGGTCTTCTACGTTGATTGCTGCTATGTTTAAGTCTTTGACGGCACCAACAAAATTACTGCCTCTATCGGAGCGTATTTGTTTCACTGGACCTCTGATAGAAGTAAATCTGACCAAAGAGTTTATAAAGGATGATGCAGACATCTCCTCAATAACTTCAAGATGAATACCCCGAGTTACCATACAACAGAATATCACGGCCCACCTTTTGGAATGAGCCAGACCTCCTCTGGTGCGACGAGCTACTACATTCCAGGGTCCGAAAACATCTATGCCTATATATGTAAACGGTGGACAAGGTGTTATCCTATCTACAGGTAGATCCGACATATATTGTGTTTGAGGTTTTCCTCTAAGTCTCTTGCATCTGACACAGTTGTGTATAACAGAGGAAACTAGGCGTTTTCCACCAACAATCCAATATCCTGATGATCTTATTATTCCTTCGGTGAGTTGTCTCCCTTGGTGTTCGACTTTCTCATGGAAATGTCTCACCAGTAATATTCCAATATGTTGTTTTGAAGGAATAATAATAGGATTCCTTTCATACAAGTCCACTTGCAAGTGTTTTAACCTGCCACCTACCCTTATTAATCCATTATTGTCCAAATAAGGTGATAAATTATACAAGCTAGAAACCTTATTCACTGGTTTAGCATTTAGCAAACAGTCCTTTTCTTTAGGGTAAAATTCAGATTGCACTAAACTAATCACAAAATTTTCAGAGTCCTTTAAGAGTTCGAGTTTAGTGCGTTCACTTTTTGTAATTTTAGCCACAAATTGTTTCAATCTAGCTATTGCAGATATTAGATCTGTCCATTGAGAGAATTTCTCAAATCTATTGGAGTTTAAAGTTTCTAAGGTAGTGGTTTTGAAAACTGGTATAACTGCAGGTCTAATTTCGTTATCGTCATTTTCATTCACTAGATCGAATTCTTGAAAATTCCCAGTTTCCTTTTGATGTAAAAAAGAAACTGGTCCACGGAGCCATTGACTGTTAGAAAGTTCTGAGGCATCCATTTTTCTAGTTGCCATATCCGCAGGGTTTTGTTCTGTAGGAACATATGACCATTGTTCCTTTAATGTTCTAAAAAGAATTTTGTCCACACGGTTTGCCACATAAACATAAAATTTACGTGTCCTGTTAAAAATGTAGCCAAGTACGACGCGACTGTCCGTGTAAAAATGGGTACTATCTAACTTAATGTCCAAATTGTCTGTAACAAAAGCTGCCAATTCTGTAGCCAAGACGGCTCCACATAATTCCAGTCTTGGAATAGTGTGTCCATGATCCGGAGCAACTTTTGATTTTCCAAATATGAAACTGGTTTCATTATAATTGTTCACGTCATACAGTTTTAAGTAAGCAACTGCTCCTACAGCTTCCTTTGAAGCGTCTGCGAAAACATGTAATTCCCTGCGTACAGAATGTTTTACTGAGATTCCTGAATAAGGTCTAGGTACTTTTGTGTTTTCCAGATCCTTTAAAGAGTTTTTCCACTGAAGCCATTTGTCTAACATTTGCTGAGGTAATGGATCATCCCAGTCCAAATTTTGATTATCCACTAATTGTCTTAGTAAAAGTTTACCACCTAAAACCACAGGGGCCACGAAACCCAAAGGGTCAAAAATTCCGTTTACCACAGAAAGCACTCCTCTTTTAGTAAATGGCTTCTCATCGTCAGATACTTTAAAAGTGAAAATGTCAGGGGTTAGTTTCCAACAAAGTCCAAGACTTCTCTGTGATATGTTGTCGTCAAGTTCCATATCTCTTAAAATATTGTCTACAATATCTTCCTCAGGAAAACTTTGCAAAAAGTTTAAATTGTTTGAAGACAGTTTGTGAAGCCTAATGTTCCCTTTGTCCTTAAGCCTAGTTTGAGTGTCTTTCACCAACTTAATAGCAGTTTCTTCGTCTGCTAAAGAAATGAGTCCATCATCAACATAGAAATGTTTTTTCACAAATTCACATACTTCGTCACATAGTTCTTCACTTTCATGATTACAAATTGTTTTGTGAAGTCCAAAATTTGCTACAGCAGGTGATGGTTTATTCCCAAACACATGCACTCTCATGCGATATTCTATCACAGGCTTTGTGATGTCATTTTCTTTGTACCATAGAAAACGTAAATAGTTTCTGTCAGGTTCGTGAACGTGAAAATTAAAAAAGAATTGTTCTAAATCACCAATTACCCCTATCCTTTCTTTCCGAAATTTCAATAGCACAGAGGCCAAATTGTTTGTCAGATCCGGTCCCTTTAACAACACATCGTTAAGTGACAGTCCTTGATGCTTAGCAGCTGAATCAAAAACAACACGAAGCTTTTTCTTTTTGTTATGGTATATCCCGAACACTGGGAGATACCAACATTCATCATTTGGTTTAAGTTCAGGGGCCTCTTCCGCATGTCCATTTTCAAATATCTTCGACATAAATTCAAAAAAGTCTTTCTTTTTGATCGGATTTTTCTTCAAACTCGTGTCTAAATTATCAAAACGCTTTTTGGCTTGCTCATAGTTATTAGGTAACCTAGGCCTGTCTTTAGAAAATGGTAAGGGGGCACTCCAATTTCCAGATTCAGTTTTGATAAAGTTTTTGTCCATTATTTCCAGAAATTCCTTTTCTACCTGTGATAATCCAGGAAGATCATCATTTTTGTTTCTCTCAAATATGTCTGGTCCTATGTCAACCAATCTTTCAGTATAAGAGTTAGTTTTTAAATGAAAGTTATTGGGGCACACATCCAAATATGTTGGACGTCCATTGTTTAGAATGTTTGTTTTGTTGACATTTATCTTGTCCATTTTGTGAACCATTCCAAGACAAGATTCACCTACTATTACCCAACCTAGTTTTAGTCTCTGGGCATAGGGTTCATGATCCTGGCCGATTCTTTGTTCTAGGACATGATGGGCAGATAATAAGTCTCTTCCTATCAGTAATAAAATTTTGGCGTTTTCATTGCAAGGTGGTATTTTATCACTGATGTCATTTAAATGTTCATACTGTTCTGCTACTTCTGGGGTAGGTATTTCCTGCCTTACATTTGGGATCTGATTACACTCTGTTATTCCTGGAAGATTAAAACTATATTCCTCATCAAGTGATTGAATCCGATAACCAATACCTTTTCTTCCACTCATAGTTTGATCACCTGAACATGTAGATAACACATATTTTTGTTCTGGGGAATTATCATTGAAATAGTCCAATAGTTCAGAATGGGCCAAAGATCCATTACTCTGATCATCAATAATTGCATAGGTTTGAAGTACCTTATCCAAATTACCTCCCTTGGTTACATTAACCAGTACAGTTTTTGCACAAGATTTACCCTTAAATTTCCCACAGATCTGGGTACATTTATTATTGATAGTAGAAGTGTCTTTCTGAGAAGTACCTTCTTTCACAGATGTCCGTTCCCCGCCATAATTTTGCTTAGCTTTATTGTTGTCTGTATCCACAGAATTTGTTTGCTTACAGTCCTTGGCCAGATGTTTTCCTAATAGACATTTGAAACACATTCCATTTTTCATGATAATGTCTTTTTGTTCTTCCCTGGTTTTTTTAGAAAATACCCTACAATCTTTCAAGGAATGTTCTGCTTCAGCGCCATGAATAGGACATGGACATTTTTCTTGGTCAGTAGATGTTTGCGAGAAGTTAGTTTTGTTAGCTGTCAAATGTTCAGTTTTCTTCACAGTGTGTTTATCAGTGAATGTTTTTACTTGCGGTGATTGTACATTAGATTGTTTTGTGTGCATGTCATACTGAAAACTGGGGTCATTAAATTTAACACTTATTTCCTGAATATAGTCCACAAACACATCAAAGGTAGGATATACAACCGAATGTTTCTTTTTATATTTAGAAGCATGTTCTGTCCATTTTGACTGCAAGAAGTATGGCAATTTATTAACCACTGGGTTTATTCCATTAGAAGAGTCGAAATATGACAACACAAGTTTATATTTCTGGTTATTTTTGACACATAAAATTTCTGAAAGCAGATCAGATAATTCATAAAGTTTATGATAATCTTTTCCTGTCAGTTTAGGGAATTTTGACAGTCTGTCCCTGAGACACTTTTCTATGAGTTCAGGACTACCATATCTTTCATCCAATCTTGACCAAATTTTATTCAAACCTCCATCCGGTTCATGAATGTTGGCAAACCTCATGCTGGCTGCATATTTCTTGGATTCAGGTCCCAAGTATTTTGTTAATATGTCTACTTCTTCATTAGGTATTACTTGAAGCTCTTCAATTATGTTTTTGAAACTAGCTTTCCAAATTACGTAGTCCTCAGGCTTGTCACTAAAGTTTATTAGTCTGGAGATAGACAAGTCTTTTTTCAATAGGAATTTAGTGATTTCTGAGGTTTCATTTGAAATATGTTTTGTGACAGGTTTGTTACTGTTAGTTACCGGTACTGGTACATACGATGGCGCGTTCACATTAAGATGGCTCTCTTTGGGTCCATGTTCTGTCACTTGTTCATTGATGTATCTCCTGACCTTCTCGTGATTGTCTATTTCTGAAATGTTACTTCCTGATCGGTTACTAAGTAAATTGTCCTCAGCCTTACACATCTCTTGCACAACAGAAAGTTCTGCTTCGGCTTCAGCAACAGCTTTTTCACGAGCTATCACATCCATTTTGAGTTGAAGATCTGCAGTAAGCTCTTTTTGACGTCTTGCCAGTTGAGCCTGGGTCTGGGCCTGTTCATATTCCATCTCTGCTATTTTGACAGCCTTCAATTTCTTAATTTCTGCCTCTCTTTCCACATATTGAAGGCCTGCTTTAGCCGCTTCAGCTCTTGCCTTAGTTTTCATCAATGCTGAACTGGCCGATGAACCAGAAGATCTAGTTTTACCCGACCTGTCTGATTTTGACCATACAGATTTAGTGGCTGTATTCTCTCCTGTAGGCCTACTGTTAGATCTTGTGTTTTCTTCCATATCAGTAACATGTTTAATTCTGTCCTTTAGATCACGATAAATAAGTTGGAAATGGCTGGTGATGCTTTCTTTGTTCAAATAATGTCCAGTTAAGTCCAAATCTCTAGTGAGAGAAGGATTATCCTTAAGGAATGCCACATATTCACTTGACATTTCCTCGTATTGTTCCGAGAGGTCTTGTAAACGTACCTCATGGTTTCTCAAAATAGTCAAATTTCTTTCTGATAAATCAATTTTATCGATAAAAATGTTTATTCTTCTCTCTAGTTGAGTCAGATTCCACTGATATCTATCCATATCTTTTTCATACCTTCCTGTTCCTTTTCCTGGCCTTTCTGTTTCCATCATTAATCACAGCAGGATTTTTTACTGTAATGTCCTTAAGTTAAAAGCCTTTGATTCCGTTTAATTCTTTAATTACAAACTCCAATTCACATGGTGATGAGAAAGAGAAGGAGGAGGAGGAGGAGGTAAAAAACTACAAAATACAAAATAAACAATTATAAGAAATAGTTCCATTACTTTTGGCATGAAAACAGAAAATGTATAACAACCACCCATAGCATAAATAAACCCTTATCCTAATATTTGATAGATATCAATATGCACTTTAAATAGCCTAATTGATTAAGAAAACTGCCTTAAATTCTAAGAAACATAATTAAAATTACTTACTCCGTGGCGGAACAATGAAAACAGAAGATTCTTAAAGAAATTCCTAAGGAAGCATGGAAGACCATGCCGTAGCCATTTTCTAGTCCATAATACTCAATGTAAAAAATGTAAAGGGAAGTAAGCAAATTAAGACCACACATAAACTACATGTAACACTACAATGTTTGTCAGATATTGGAAAGTTGCATATCAATAATAAAACCAAAGCACTAACGATCCCAACCATAAAAGAAATCTCTAAATCCATGTAAACATACATTGGAAGCAGTTAGTGAACTTTTCATTTGAGGAAGTATATCAATAAATTAGTAAATATTTCATAATGAGAAGTGGTATCGGGTGTCTAGAATAGTTAGCTATTAGTGAGCCTCGCTTGGAATTCGATTTTGTTGGTATTTTTCAGGTAAAACACTACCCGGTGTAGCAGCCCTATCTGACGCAGCTTGAATACTGGCATCTCATCTCTGACGACTACTACTCATACATTGTTATCTCCCTTTATACATATACAAACATACCTCCTGATTGAAGAGTTCAGAACTAGTTACGTCTGTTACAATAATTTTGAACCAGATCTGTTTGATTCAAAATTTACCCATCTATTCTCTTCTCCGCCATTTTGAATTCTGTCTGCACCTGGAGTGGAACATGTTCTGAATTCTGTTCTACTTTCTTTTATTAAAGCAACTATGCTTGAGACGAAAATAAATAAATAAATACACGCTAATATGATGATAAAATGAAAGAGTAATGTATAATTAAAAGATTAGCGCTTTTATAATTTCAAAACAACCACTGATGGCTTGGATTAAATCGGATTTGTTTTCGATAATGTCAACAAGCTAACTCGATTAAATTAACGTTGTTGATGACGTCAACCGGAAATGACTGGAAAAGACCATAGAAGACGCCTTGACGACTGTGACTATATTTACATCACGTGATACTGTCATGGTCAAACATTAAACTTCGTCGCGATAAACCAGTCTCGCCAGAGCCTCGCTCGGTCATTTCCGTGGTACCTCGGCTATTTCTGTAGATTTTCCGATATCAAAATGTCAACAAAGGTACTGAATTTTTGAATGCTCATATCTCTGCGTAGAATTGACGGATTGGGAAAATTTTTTGACACAGTTCATATTTCAATGTCAACTTTATGACTGTTATCTCATTTTTCACAACCTAAACAGTCATGTCTCAAGCATAGTTGCTTTAACTTTTAGTTTATTCTATAAATTCTGAACGTGCAGAACTTGCCAATGGGTTTTGCTCATTTCTTTGGCTTGATATCCCATTACCATCTTCACAATGTCACCATATTACAAAATAAAAATCTGTACAAGCATGGAAAATTAGAGAGAAAATTTTTTTTTGTATTGGAATCCTCAATAGAGAAGTACAAGTACCATCAGGTGTTTCAAAAAGAGTAAGCAGAGACTGCCAGCTTTAGGTACATTTCTTTCAAAAAACAAAAAAATCGTACACTTTCCAATATAGCCAATCAGAGTTTTCCTAAGTTAAACTGTTTTGTCGCACTTGAAATTGCTACTTCTCTAGGTTTTGAACTTATATTTTTGATTTTCCCCAAAAAATGACCAAAGATGTCAAGGTATTAAATAGTTTGTAATATTTTGGCATTGTTAAGATGACCCACAGTCTAATTAAAATCAGACCCTAATTTCGTTTCGTTCGTTTTTTTTTTTAAATCCGTTTTTTTAACCATTACATTAGGGTCTGAGAACCAGGCCCGATAACAAACGTTCACGTTATCTTTGACCTAACCTTAATGACTTTTGTTAGGTCAAAAAACGAACAAGACGAAATTAGGGTCTGATTTTAATTAGACTGGATGACCCATTGTATACAGGCTCAATACAAGATATTAAAGAGAGATTCCTCTCAATTCTTCCCTTTTAAACCTTCATATAGAACATTTTTAATATATCAAAAAATATAAGATATTAGTAGGTAGTCTCTGACATCCAGACTTCTATCTTAAATGGTCGCAGCTGTGCATAGACCAAATGGGACTGGATGATAGAATAGTTAATATTAAGTGTGGTTCATGCATTTTTTCTGAAATATTTTAGTATCATTTTGTGTGAGGTTTATAATATTATATTTATAACAATTTAAATGCATGTCATTTGACGATATACCTAAAAACCAGGTGAATTTAAAACCACAATAAGTATATGCTGGACATGAATTGTCTTACAGTGATACCACCTCTTAGAATGAACACAAAAATTAAGTTCTCAAACTTGGTCAATAAGAGTATATATTCATCAACGGTGTCCAAAGTATACAAACAGAATCAAATTAACCCATAAAATTATGTAATTTTCCATACAATTACAGGTTGTTATTTAAAAACGCTTAAGATTTGAGTATTTTCAAATATTGAATATAAACATAGTTTTCTGGATTTATCAGATTATTTGGGTAATCTGTTTTATAGTTATGCTACCAGGTAAGTCCCTTGATGAATATAAACTCCTATTGACCAAGTTTTAAAATTTAGATTTTTTTGTCCATTCTAAGAGGTTGTATTCCTTTAAATGAATGGGATATTTGAAAGTGTTTTTTCTCTTCTCCATGTATTAGAAACCTTATTTTTAACAGAGATAACTTCCTTTGAGCATCCCGCGTATCAGCTAGGTTTTGGAAAAACCTCTTGGCATCGATCTTTCACGAGATTATCTGTTCCCATTTCTAGCTCAACGGATAATGATATATAAATGTATATCACAAATACAGAAGCGAGCGCATTCTTCTGTTTTTACCATTACATCTAAAACGTGATTGTCGGAAAAAAATAAGATCAAAAAATTCTTGTGAGATTTAAAAAAAAAAGACTCATGGATTTTTTTTCGTTTGTAAACAATGATTATCAGATTACATTATATGATATTATGCTAATGTAAATTGTTGAAACGTTGTGTACAAAATAATGTGTTGTACCCCAAATCAGACCTTCTCAATTAATTTTTGTCATGGGCCAAATGGAGCTTAGCCAGCATAGCGTTTGAGTAGGAAGGGGTCAATCTTGAGGGGCCATTCTCAAGGCGTTGCGGGCCGCCAATTGAGAAGGCCTGCCCTTAATGTTTCAGATTATAGAAACAGTTTAGTTGATGAAATTCCTTCTTTAATCTTTCCTCCCCCTGAATAATTCCTTCTTTAATCTTTCCTCCCTCTGAAGATCTCATGTACATTACTAACCTTGTGAAGTAGTATTAGGTTTAACAGTGGTTGTTTAGGTTTAACAGTGGTTGTTTAGGTTTAACAGTGGTTGTTTAGGTTTAACAGTGGTTGTTTAGGTTTAACAGTGGTTGTTTAGGTTTAACAGTGGTTGTTTAGGTAGAATAAAAATAACTAACCACTTCTTGTGAGGAAGTCTAAGTTTTGTTTGTTACGACTTGTATATTAATTATTGTACAGTTTAACTGACCAAAATATTAAAAAAATATGGCATCTTCTCTTGATTTTCTTCTTTATATCTTAAAAGGATTGAAATGTGATTTTGTAAACTTTGTATGTGTATCTGGACACTGATAGCATCAATTTGCGTCATTCAAATTTCCATTCCGACGTCTGTGGTTCTCGCAATTCCACTAAAACTAACGCGTTTTATGACGTCACTGACAATGATCTACTGGAAGCTACTATTGATATCTATGCAGATCACTATTATTGACGTCATAAAACGCGTTAGTTTTAGTAGAGTGCAAGAACCACAGACGTCGGAATGGAAATTGGTATGGCGCATATTGATGCTATCAGTGTCCCTGATACATATACAAAGTTTAGAAAATCACTTTACAATCCTTTTAAGACTTTTGAAATGTGGTTCCCGTTATATATCACACGAGGCATTCACTGTGAGTTGAGTAGTTTGTGGGGGGGGGGGGGGGGGGGGGGGGGGGGAGGTTTGCCTAGGTCGAACATTTTGCTCTATTCTCACTGCCTATGTAAACCTAAACTGCCCCCTTGCAAAATTTTTGCGTCACGCCACTTTCAAGAGGCCTTATCAATTTTGTACTTGGGATACCATCAATTCTAAAATGTGTTTCCCAACCACTGGGCCCCCTCAAGAGGCGTTAATAATTTTAAAGAGCCATGCCCCCACCCCCAATTTCATACCCATGGCAAACTCCCAAGTGCCACACCCTTCCACCCTACCCCCTCCCTAAAATAAATTCTGGCTACGCCACATCTTACAATTGATATATTCAGCCTTTTGGCCTCAAACAGTGAAGATAATAGTTGTCTTATACAAAAACGTCTAAAACAGCTGACAGTTTTCTCAGTTTCGATCAACAGTCATCACACAGACAAAATTACTCAAGGGAAGGGAACGAGACAATTGCTGTGATAAAAAATCGATCAATTTCAACAACTTTTCTTAAATTTGTCCCAAAAGTCAAACTATAGTGTTTAATCCATAAATCATATTGTCAAACAAAGAAATTGAAAAAAGTATATAATGTATTAAAGGGATTGTAAAGAGGTTTTCGCGTTTTATGACGTCACTGATAGTGATCAATAGTAGCTTCCGGTAGATCACTGTCAGTGACGTCATAAAACGTTTTAGGTTTAGTGGAATTGCAAGAACCACAGACGTCTGAATACAAATTGGAATGGTGCAAATTGATGCTATCAGTGTCCCCGATACACATACAAAGAAAAATCACTTTACAATCCATTTAAATGAAATGAAATGGAGATTTACTTCATCCTACTGAGTAGTGTTTGAAATCTACTCACTATCAATAATCTATTGATTTAGATGATTTAAGTGATGAGTTGTGTTTAAAAACAGTTCAGTCTACTGTGTAGTGTTTTAAATCTACTCACTATCAATAATCTACTAATTTAGATGATTTAAGTGATGAGCTGTGTTTAAAAACAGTTCATCCTACTGAGTAGTGTTTGAAATCTACTCACTATCAATAATCTATTGATTTAGACGTTTTAAGTGATGAGTTGTGTTTAAAAACAGTTCACCGTACTGAGTAGTGTTTGAAATGTACTCACTATCAATAATCTATTAATTTAGATGATTTAAGTGATGAGTTGTGTTTAAAAACAGTTCAGTCTACTGTGTAGTGTTTTAAATCTACTCACTATCAATAATCTACTAATTTAGATGATTTAAGTGATGAGCTGTGTTTAAAAACAGTTCATCCTACTGAGTAGTGTTTGAAATCTACTCACTATCAATAATCTATTAATTTAGATGATTGAAGTGATGAGTGGTGTTTAAAAACAGTTCAGTCTACTGAGTAGTGTTTGAAATCTACTCACTATCAATAATCTGTTAATTTAGATGATTTAAGTGATGAGTTGTGTTTAAAAACAGTTCATCCTACTGAGTAGTGTTTGAAATCTATTCACTATCAACAATCTATTAATTTAGATGATTTAAGTGATGAGTTGTGTTTAAAAACAGTTCAGTCTACTGAGTAGTGTTTGAAATCTACTCACTATCAATAATCTATTAATTTAGATGATTTAAGTGATGAGTTGTGTTTAATACAGTTCAGTCAACTGAGTAGTGTTTGAAATCTACTCACTATCAACAATCTATTAATTTAGATGATTTAAGTGATGAGTTGTGTTTAAAAACAGTTCAGTCTACTGAGTAGTGTTTTAAATCTACTCACTATCAATAATCTACTAATTTAGATGATTTAAGTGATGAGTTGTGTTTAAAAACAGTTCTCTCTACTGAGTAGTGTTTGAAATCTACTCACTATCAATAATCTACTAATTTAGATGATTTAAGTGATGAGCTGTGTTTAAAAACAGTTCACCCTACTGAGTAGTGTTTGAAATCTACTCACTATCAATAATCTATTAATTTAGATGATTTAAGTGATGAGTTGTGTTTAAAAACAGTTCACCCTACTGAGTAGTGTTTGAAATCTACTCACTATCAATAATCTACTAATTTAGATGATTGAAGTGATGAGTGGTGTTTAAAAACAGTTCAGTCTACTGAGTAGTGTTTGAAATCTACTCACTATCAATAATCTGTTAATTTAGATGATTTAAGTGATGAGTTGTGTTTAAAAACAGTTCATCCTACTGAGTAGTGTTTGAAATCTATTCACTATCAACAATCTATTAATTTAGATGATTTAAGTGATGAGTTGTGTTTAAAAACAGTTCACCCTATTGAGTAGTGTTTGAAATCTACTTACTATTAATAATCTATTAATTTAGATGATTTAAGTGATGAGTTGTGTTTAAAAACAGTTCACCCTACTGAGTAGTGTTTGAAATCTACTCACTATCAATAATCTATTAATTTAGATGATTTAAGTGATGAGTTGTGTTTAAAAACAGTTCAGTCAACTGAGTAGTGTTTGAAATCTACTCACTATCAATAATCTATTAATTTAGATGATTTAAGTGATGAGTTGTGTTTAAAAACAGTTCACTCTACTGAGTAGTGTTTGAAATCTACTCACTATCAATAATCTACTAATTTAGATGATTTAAGTGATGAGTTGTGTTTAATACAGTTCAGTCAACTGAGTAGTGTTTGAAATCTACTCACTATCAATAATCTATTAATTTAGATGATTTAAGTGATGAGTTGTGTTTAAAAACAGTTCACCCTACTGAGTAGTGTTTGAAATCTACTCACTATCAATAATCTACTAATTTAGATGATTTAAGGGGATGAGTTGTGTTTAAAAACAGTTCACCGTACTGAGTAGTGTTTGAAATCTACTCACCAGCAATAATCTATTAATTTAGATGATTTAAGTGATGAGTTGTGTTTAGAAACAGTTCAGTCTACTGAGTAGTGTTTGAAATCTACTCACTATCAATAATCTACTAATTTAGATGATTTAAGTGATGAGTTGTGTTTAAAAACAGTTCAGTCAACTGAGTAGTGTTTGAAATCTACTCACTATCAATAATCTATTAATTTAGATGATTTAAGTGATGAGTTGTGTTTAAAAACAGTTCACTCTACTGAGTAGTGTTTGAAATCTACTCACTATCAATAATCTACTAATTTAGATGATTTAAGTGATGAGTTGTGTTTAATACAGTTCAGTCAACTGAGTAGTGTTTGAAATCTACTCACTATCAATAATCTATTAATTTAGATGATTTAAGTGATGAGTTGTGTTTAAAAACAGTTCACCCTACTGAGTAGTGTTTGAAATCTACTCACTATCAATAATCTACTAATTTAGATGATTTAAGGGGATGAGTTGTGTTTAAAAACAGTTCACCGTACTGAGTAGTGTTTGAAATCTACTCACCAGCAATAATCTATTAATTTAGATGATTTAAGTGATGAGTTGTGTTTAGAAACAGTTCACCCTACTGAGTAGTGTTTGAAATCTACTCTCTATCAATAATCTACATGTACTAATTTAGATGATTTAAGTGATGAGTTGTGTTTAAAAACAGTTCACCCTACTGAGTAGTGTTTGAAATCTACTCACTATCAATAATCTATTAATTTAGATGATTTAAGTGATGAGTTGTGTTTAAAAACAGTTCACCCTACTGAGTAGTGTTTGAAATCTACTCACTATCAACAATCTATTAATTTAGATGATTTAAGTGATGAGTTGTGTTTAAAAACAGTTCAACCTACTGAGTAGTGTTTGAAATCTATTCACTATCAACAATCTATTAATTTAGATGATTTAAGTGATGAGTTGTGTTTAAAAACAGTTCAGTCTACTGAGTAGTGTTTTAAATCTACTCACTATCAATAATCTACTAATTTAGATGATTTAAGTGATGAGTTGTGTTTAAAAACAGTTCTCTCTACTGAGTAGTGTTTGAAATCTACTCACTATCAATAATCTACTAATTTAGATGATTTAAGTGATGAGCTGTGTTTAAAAACAGTTCACCCTACTGAGTAGTGTTTGAAATCTACTCACTATCAATAATCTATTAATTTAGATGATTTAAGTGATGAGTTGTGTTTAAAAACAGTTCACCCTACTGAGTAGTGTTTGAAATCTACTCACTATCAATAATCTACTAATTTAGATGATTGAAGTGATGAGTGGTGTTTAAAAACAGTTCAGTCTACTGAGTAGTGTTTGAAATCTACTCACTATCAATAATCTGTTAATTTAGATGATTTAAGTGATGAGTTGTGTTTAAAAACAGTTCATCCTACTGAGTAGTGTTTGAAATCTATTCACTATCAACAATCTATTAATTTAGATGATTTAAGTGATGAGTTGTGTTTAAAAACAGTTCACCCTATTGAGTAGTGTTTGAAATCTACTTACTATTAATAATCTATTAATTTAGATGATTTAAGTGATGAGTTGTGTTTAAAAACAGTTCACCCTACTGAGTAGTGTTTGAAATCTACTCACTATCAATAATCTATTAATTTAGATGATTTAAGTGATGAGTTGTGTTTAAAAACAGTTCAGTCAACTGAGTAGTGTTTGAAATCTACTCACTATCAATAATCTATTAATTTAGATGATTTAAGTGATGAGTTGTGTTTAAAAACAGTTCACTCTACTGAGTAGTGTTTGAAATCTACTCACTATCAATAATCTACTAATTTAGATGATTTAAGTGATGAGTTGTGTTTAATACAGTTCAGTCAACTGAGTAGTGTTTGAAATCTACTCACTATCAATAATCTATTAATTTAGATGATTTAAGTGATGAGTTGTGTTTAAAAACAGTTCACTCTACTGAGTAGTGTTTGAAATCTACTCACTATCAATAATCTACTAATTTAGATGATTTAAGTGATGAGTTGTGTTTAATACAGTTCAGTCAACTGAGTAGTGTTTGAAATCTACTCACTATCAATAATCTATTAATTTAGATGATTTAAGTGATGAGTTGTGTTTAAAAACAGTTCACCCTACTGAGTAGTGTTTGAAATCTACTCACTATCAATAATCTACTAATTTAGATGATTTAAGGGGATGAGTTGTGTTTAAAAACAGTTCACCGTACTGAGTAGTGTTTGAAATCTACTCACCAGCAATAATCTATTAATTTAGATGATTTAAGTGATGAGTTGTGTTTAGAAACAGTTCACCCTACTGAGTAGTGTTTGAAATCTACTCTCTATCAATAATCTACATGTACTAATTTAGATGATTTAAGTGATGAGTTGTGTTTAAAAACAGTTCACCCTACTGAGTAGTGTTTGAAATCTACTCACTATCAATAATCTATTAATTTAGATGATTTAAGTGATGGGTTGTGTTTAAAAACAGTTCACCCTACTGAGTAGTGTTTGAAATCTACTCACTATCAACAATCTATTAATTTAGATGATTTAAGTGATGAGTTGTGTTTAAAAACAGTTCAACCTACTGAGTAGTGTTTGAAATCTACTCACTATCAACAATCTATTAATTTAGATGATTTAAGTGATGAGTTGTGTTTAAAAACAGTTCAGTCTACTGAGTAGTGTTTGAAATCTACTCACTATCAATAATCTATTAATTTAGATGATTTAAGTGATGAGTTGTGTTTAAAAACAGTTCAGTCTACTGAGTAGTGTTTGAAATCTACTCACTATCAATAATCTATTAATTTAGATGATTTAAGTGATGAGTTGTGTTTAAAAACAGTTCAGTCTACTGAGTAGTGTTTGAAATCTACTCACTATCAATAATCTATTAATTTAGATGATTTAAGTGATGAGTTGTGTTTAAAAACAGTTCAGTCTACTGAGTAGTGTTTGAAATCTACTCACTATCAATAATCTATTAATTTAGATGATTTAAGTGATGAGTTGTGTTTAAAAACAGTTCAGTCTACTGAGTAGTGTTTGAAATCTACTCACTATCAATAATCTATTAATTTAGATGATTTAAGTGATGAGTTGTGTTTAAAAACAGTTCAGTCTACTGAGTAGTGTTTGAAATCTACTCACTATCAATAATCTATTAATTTAGATGATTTAAGTGATGAGTTGTGTTTAAAAACAGTTCAGTCTACTGAGTAGTGTTTGAAATCTACTCACTATCAATAATCTATTAATTTAGATGATTTAAGTGATGAGTTGTGTTTAAAAACAGTTCAGTCTACTGAGTAGTGTTTGAAATCTACTCACTATCAATAATCTATTAATTTAGATGATTTAAGTGATGAGTTGTGTTTAAAAACAGTTCAGTCTACTGAGTAGTGTTTGAAATCTACTCACTATCAATAATCTATTACTTTAGATGATTTAAGTGATGAGTTGTGTTTAAAAACAGTTCAGTCTACTGAGTAGTGTTTGAAATCTACTCACTATCAATAATCTATTAATTTAGATGATTTAAGTGATGAGTTGTGTTTAAAAACAGTTCAGTCTACTGAGTAGTGTTTGAAATCTACTCACTATCAATAATCTATTAATTTAGATGATTGAAGTGATGAGTGGTGTTTAAAAACAGTTCAGTCTACTGAGTAGTGTTTGAAATCTACTCACTATCAATAATCTGTTAATTTAGATGATTTAAGTGATGAGTTGTGTTTAAAAACAGTTCATCCTACTGAGTAGTGTTTGAAATCTATTCACTATCAACAATCTATTAATTTAGATGATTTAAGTGATGAGTTGTGTTTAAAAACAGTTCAGTCTACTGAGTAGTGTTTTAAATCTACTCACTATCAATAATCTACTAATTTAGATGATTTAAGTGATGAGTTGTGTTTAAAAACAGTTCTCTCTACTGAGTAGTGTTTGAAATCTACTCACTATCAATAATCTACTAATTTAGATGATTTAAGTGATGAGCTGTGTTTAAAAACAGTTCACCCTACTGAGTAGTGTTTGAAATCTACTCACTATCAATAATCTATTAATTTAGATGATTTAAGTGATGAGTTGTGTTTAAAAACAGTTCACCCTACTGAGTAGTGTTTGAAATCTACTCACTATCAATAATCTACTAATTTAGATGATTTAAGTGATGAGTTGTGTTTAAAAACAGTTCTCTCTACTGAGTAGTGTTTGAAATCTACTCACTATCAATAATCTATTAATTTAGATGATTTAAGTGATGAGTTGTGTTTAAAAACAGTTCGACCTACTGAGTAGTGTTTGAAATCTACTCACTATCAATAATCTACTAATTTAGATGATTTAAGTGATGAGCTGTGTTTAAAAACAGTTCAGTCTACTGAGTGGTGTTTGAAATCTACTCACTTTCAATAATCTACTAATTTAGATGATTTAAGTGATGAGTTGTGTTTAAAAACAGTTCACCCTACTGAGTAGTGTTTGAAATCTACTCACTATCAATAATCTACTAATTTAGATGATTTAAGGGGATGAGTTGTGTTTAAAAACAGTTCACCGTACTGAGTAGTGTTTGAAATCTACTCACCAGCAATAATCTACTAATTTAGATGATTTAAGTGATGAGCTGTGTTTAAAAACAGTTCAGTCTACTGAGTGGTGTTTGAAATCTACTCACTTTCAATAATCTACTAATTTAGATGATTTAAGTGATGAGTTGTGTTTAAAAACAGTTCAGCCTACTGAGTAGTGTTTGAATTCTACTCACTATCAATAATCTATTAATTTAGATGATTTAAGTGATGAGCTGTGTTTAAAAACAGTTCAGTCTACTGAGTAGTGTTTGAAATCTACTCACTATCAATAATCTACTAATTTAGATGATTTAAGTGATGAGCTGTGTTTAAAAACAGTTCAGTCTACTGAGTAGTATTTAAAATCTACTCACTATCAATAATCTACTAATTTAGATGATTTAAGTGATGAGTTGTGTTTAAAAACAGTTCACCCTACTGAGTAGTGTTTGAAATCTACTCACTATCAATAATCTATTAATTTAGATGATTTAAGTGATGAGTTGTGTTTAAAAACAGTTCAGTCTACTGTGTAGTATTTGAAATCTACTCACTATCAATAATCTATTAATTTAGATGATTAAAGTGATGAGTTGTGTTTAAAAACAGTTCAATCTACTGAGTAGTGTTTGAAATCTACTCACTATCAATAATCTATTAATTTAGATGATTTAAGTGATGAGCTGTGTTTACTACAGCAAAAATATACTAATTTAGATAACTGGGTTTTTAAAGGTAGTGTCTATTTACCACGGCGGGGCTAATGGCTTGAAATATCATAACAAAAAAATAATCGTTGCAGTGTAAATAAAGTCAAAATTTGAGCATTTTTTTTATTAGAAATGTAATGACACCTGTTTGAGTTAATGAAGATGTTCAGTGTGTAATGCGGGAAATTTATGCATTAGTCTATATATATTTGATTTCCAACTTCGGGGATTCTTTAACGTGCACGGCCTGCGGAAATTGCATCTCGACCCAGATGCGGATCCGGGATTTAGAGAAAAGGGGGGGGGGGGGCGGTTCTGAAATATAACATGCTTCAAATTCAACGGCAAATTTTAAGAGGGTTAGGCTTGAGCCGGGGAGAGCGGCAAATTTTTAGAGAGTTGGGCTCGAGCCGGGAAGCCCCCCCCCCCCCCTCCACTTTGGATCAACCCCTGAAAACCCTGGACCTTCATGGGAGCGAGGATATCTCGCTGATCCATGTGGCTCTATATTTTAAGATTGGATCTTATCACATTTCTCGAGCATTGTAATTTAACATGTTCCAAGAAATACTTTATTGAAATGTCGAGTAATTGTGCTTGTCAAATAGGAACTGTAACTACTCAAAACCTGTATATTTACGATGTAGTGCTATTAAAAAATATAAAATAGAAGAAAAGTAAATAATAGCACTAGTACGTCACTCACAGTTGAAATATTGTAATCGATTTCCTCTCGGATTTCCTTAAAGGAAGACTACCTCTATAGAATAAACATAAAATTCTGAAATTTGGTCAATAAGTGTATATATTCATCACTCTCAGTAAACTTACTTGGTGTCTTAAATAACAGAATCCATGTGTATCTGATGAATCCAAAAAATAGTAATTATTGAAAAACGCTTAAAATGAACATAAAAAAGTGATGGTGTCATTGCGTAGTACACGATCTTTGTATAATCTGATACATTTATATGATTAAGTATTGATCCATAAAAAGGTTATTTGGGTTTTTTTTAGCGTTTTTCAATTTTTGTTTTTAGTTTTATGGATTTTTTTTTATAAACAGGGATTCTATTAAGTTACTTATGGCATCAGGTAAGTCTTCTGATAATCTTTGTCAAATTTCAAATTTTATGTTTTTATGTTGGAGTTGTTTTCAAAGTAACTTTCTTTTGATGTCCCAACAAAAGTCTTTGTAGTTTATCGATGTATTTGCTGTAATAAAAGATACACAGATTTATACAATTAATGGGAAAAATACCAAGGCAACGGAAGGATTATCAATATTTTCAAAGATAATAACCTATTTAGTTCAGGTTCACAATACTTAAGAATTAAACGTTGGTCTCATTAGCATTATTGGTGTGTAAACGCAATAGATCACGTGACAAACTGAATAAATGACGAAGTCATTTATGTATGTTTGTGGCGTGATCTATTGCGTTTACACACCAATAATGCTAATGAGACCAACGTTTAATTCTTATATTTATATTCAGATACTTTTATTAATCAAATTTTGCCCTTTTTATATGATAATTTGCTTGAATTTGACACAAATCTTAGATTGGGTCATTGTTCTGCTTTGACGACGTCATAGTGTCACGTGACAAACTAGAGTTCATCGAAAAATGAACGCCACTTTTCTTAGCTGGTTCATTGAAGGAAGTGATAGATAGAAATGTAAATATATCGTCGTAGTCGTCATAAACGCTCAAGAATTTATAATGTTTCTAATTCATCGACAAAAAAAGTACCGATACTGGGTTCTTTGACCGCTGTCTGGACCTGTACGACCTTTTTTTTTTATTCTTATGCGAAGGGCGAGTCCGTTAAACTAGCTGACGTATCAAAATCACTTGTAACATTGACTGACACCTGTCAATGAAGTAGGCGGGTCCGATGAATTTATTCGACCAATCAAAATCCATCTACTATTATCATAGTATGTCATTGAAGAAAATGCACGTGCATTGACTACATGAAATATGTTTAAGTTAAATGCTGGCGTCTGAAGAATCATACTTAAAAATACTCAGTAAAAAATGTTGGCTACGGAAATATCAAGTTCAATTCACTCTCAAAACCTTTTAGAAGTAAAAGATAATGAATTTTTAAGTGGTGTATTAAATCCCCTACAACAGAAAAGCAAAGACATAAAGCATTATCAAATACATTTTTATTAAGGTAAGAATAAGAAATTTTTATATCTAACTATTGATCCAAATATTCAATAACAAAACATTCAGATTTTTTTTGTTCATAACAAGAAACCAGTGGGTAATAAGTAGTCCGAAACTTTGTCTATAGATAGTTCTGTATGGTTCAAGAAATCCCTCACCCCTCCCTTTAGGAAAACTAAAGCAACGCTATTTTTTTTCAAATTTTCTTGAGGGGAGAACCAAAATAACCTAGATCCTCCTCTGGGGTTGGACCATCGCGACGACAGCATACGACTTCGCGGTCAGTACAATCCGTATTTTGACCCATCCTGTATTTGTTTCTGCACCTGGTCGTCAATGTTACAAGTGTAATAATAAAAATCAGTACAAGCAAAACAATTCCGTTAATCAAAAATCTCGTCCAGAGCATGACAAAATCGGGTGCAATAATTATATAGTAGTGGACTTCCCATACGAGAAGTACCATCAGGTGTTTCGAAAAGAGTAAGCATGGTCTGCTTCGCGCGCGACACCGGCCACTACTATAAAGGTCAAAATCAAGAGGTGCAACGAGATCAATTCATGCCTGACTAAACAAATCTGCCAAAATGTAAGTAACAGATTTGTCGTATTTGACAAGGAGTTCTCCGTAACGACCATATGCTTCTAAAAGAATTTTAAGTTTGTGTGTCAAGTAACCCTGTTTCAGTAATTTCACGGTTAATATTCGACCACTTGCAAGAAGGTCCTTATAAAGAGAACAAGCTCTAGCATAGCGGATCAGTTGTGAAATGTACGTGCCATAAGCAGGCGATTGTGGTATGTTACTGCACTTATGGAAAATTAACAATAGGAAAATCATATTTTCATCCATTCCATTCATTCATTCATTCATTCTATTCATTCAACCAACGAATTTGAGAAGACATAAGAGAAGTATTTTTGACAAACAAACTGTAATCTGCTCATTGGAAATCAAATTAATCTCGAATAAAAATTCAGCAAGAAATCTATAAGATCTGAAGACAATTATTGCACTTGAAATAAAACATTAGATTCCACGGTATTAAGGTGAATTCGATTGAAGATGAAACGAAAAGGAAGATTACATCCCGTCATTGAAGGAGAACAAACTATTTTTAGAGGTTGATTTTTGTCTTCAATATAATCTTGGTTGGTAGATGACAAGTTCAGGTTCGCATCCAGCGTATGCTGCAATCGCACACTAGGTAGTTGTTGGTAGATGATAAGTTAATGTTCGCTTCCAGCGGGTGATGATATCTCAAACTAGGTGGTTGTTGGTAGATGACAATGTAATGTTCGCTTCCGGCAGATGCTTATATCGCAAACTAGGTGGTTGTTGGTAGATAAGTTAATGTTCGCTTCCATCGAATGCTGAAATCGCAAACTAAGTGATTGTTGGTAGATGATAAGTTAATGTTCGCTTCCAGCGTATGCTGCAATCGCACACTAGGTAGTTGTTGGAGATGATAAGTTAATGTTCGCTTCCAGCGGATGCTGATATCGCAAACTAGGTGGTTGTTGGTAGATGATAAGTTAATGTTCGCTTCCAGCTGATGCTAAAATCGCAAACTAGGTAGTTGTTGGTTAGTTGGTAGGTGATAGATTAACGTTCGCTTCCAGATGCTGATATCGCAAACTAAGTGATTGTTGGTAGATGATAAGTTAATGTTCGCTTCCAGCTGATGCTAAAATCGCAAACTAGGTAGTTGTTGGTTAGTTGGTAGGTGATAGATTAACGTTCGCTTCCAGATGCTGATATCGCAAACTAAGTGATTGTTGGTAGATGACAAGTTTACGTTCGCTTCCAGCTGATGCTAAAATCGCACACTAGGTAGTTGTTGGTTAGTTGGTAGGTGATAGATTAACGTTCGCTTCCAGTTGATGCTGATATCGCAAACTAAGTGATTGTTGATTGATGACAAGTTAACGTTCGCTTCCAGTAAACTGATATCAGTCTAAATAGTTAACGTTCGCTTTCAGCGGATTCTGATATCGCAAACTAGGTAGTTGTTGGTTGGTTGGTAGATTACAAGTTAATGTTTGCTTCCAGCGGGTGATGATATCGCAAACTAGGTGGTTGTTGGTTGATGACAAGTCAACGTTCGCTTCCAGCGTATGCTGATATAGCAAACTAGGTAGTTGTTGATAGATGATAAGTTAATGTTCGCTTCCAGCGTATGCTGATATCGCAAACTAGGTACTAGTAGTTGTTGATAGATGACAAGTTAATGTTCGCTTTCAGCGGATGCTGATATCGCAAACTAGGTACTAGTAGTTGTTGATAGATGACAAGTTAATGTTCGCTTCTAGCTGATGCTGAAATCGCAAACTAGGTAGTTGTTGGTAGATGATAAGTTAATGTTCGCTTCCAGCGGATGCTGATATCGCAAACTAGGTGCTTGCTGGTTTGTTGGTAGATGATAAGTTAATGTTCGCTTCCAGCGGATGCTGATATCGCAAACTAGGTGGTTGCTGGTTTGTTGGTAGATGATAAGTTAATGTTCGCTTCCAGCGGATGCTGATATCGCAAACTAGGTGGTTGCTGGTTTGTTGGTAGATGATAAGTTAATGTTCGCTTCCAGCGGATGCTGATATCGCAAACTAGGTGGTTGCTGGTTTGTTGGTAGATGATAAGTTAATGTTCGCTTCCAGCGGATGCTGATATCGCAAACTAGGTGGTTGATGGTTTGTTGGTAGATGATAAGTTAACGTTCGCTTCCAGCGTATGCTGAAATTGCAAATAAGTAATAAAAAATCGTAAAAGCAAAACAACAATTCTGTAAATCAAAGAAGTTGTTGGTAGATAACAAGTTAACCATAGCGTCGGCTATGCTGATATTACAAACAAAGTAGTTGTTGGTAGTACGGTTGGTTCAATTGGAAGGTACTGTGCGTTGGGATTCGTTACTCAAATGGGGTCAAATGACATGATGTGGAGTGGACTCGAGTGCTTTGCTGGTAAAATTTCCCTCATTGCACACTTTATTGTGTTTGCCCGGGATGTAAAACACCGTTTCATTTCATTTTCATTTACATGTATCGAAGTCTCAATAAAATACGAGTCGAATTTTCCATTTTCAAACGCTGATAGTTATAAATACGCGTGGATTTGAAGGCCCGAATTCGACAGAGAGTTCTGAACACTTAGCGCATCGTTCTTTACAAACATGACGTCATTTGCTTGGATACGAGGAAATGAAGGTTGTTATGTTTGAGAGTTCGGTTCTCGATCAGGGTGTGAAAGTTCGATGACCTTGAATAAGTCATCTTCACTCATATTTCCAGTCCACCCAGCTGTAAATGGGTACGGATAATCCGGGAAAGATCAATGCCAAGAGGTGTGGCCAAGGACCAGCTGGGAGAAAGGATCCGCACGGAACCTAAGTTGTTATCCTTGTAAAATATAGATGTTTATTTCTTTCTTTCTTTCTTTTAGCTTACCAAACAAAATCCCATTTTTGAGACTAAAGTATAATTGATGGAACGGATAGTGAACGCGTCCCTTTAATATTTGAAATTTATAACAACTATTTCAACATGTACATTACATCAAGTATTCCAACTGCATGTAAATTAACCAATATTTTCCGGAATTGAATTTGTTGGAACAAAAGAATTCCTCTTCAAATAAGATGAGATTCTGTTTCAACGAGTTTTCTATTACGTTTATGGATGTTTCTCGATTCGGAAGAGTTTTCATTTCACTGAATTAACCCTTGTAAGTGTAAAATAGAGTGTCATAGAGTGTCGTAGAGAGGCATTAATAATAAACATCTTGAACAAATTTTCTAAATATCGCTCGTTCTGAAAGCTAGTTTGGTTAAAACATAATCAAAATGCTAAGTCTTCCTCTTTCTGAACGTTATTAAATGAAGTGCACTATGCATACTTAACTACGTATAGTTCTTTCGTGGAAATAACACACACGAATTTAGCAAGCAAACATTATGAATAATATTTAGAAATTAGTCACATAAATACCATGCGAATCTACGTATGGTTCTAACATGGATATAAAACACACGAACTTAGTGAGCAACCATATTTGCTAATAATTCGGCTTAATAAGTCGATTTAAACAAAAACAAAAAAACGACAGAATATTTGAACTTGTATTTAAATATATTTCTAAGCCTTTAAATGTGATAGGTAGGCGTTGCTTAAAGCGATTCTTAGAATGAACAAAAAAAATAGGTTCTCAAACTTGGTCAATAAGAGTATATATTCATCAACAGTGTCCAAAGCATACAAACAAAATCAAATAAACCCATAAAACTATGTAATTTTCCATACAATTACAGATTATTATTGATAAATGTCTTAAATTGGATTAAGACATTTATCAATTATTGTATTTAAACATAGTTTTCTGGATTTATCAGATTATTTAGGTAATCTGTTTTAAAGGGGACCAGTCTTCATTTTTATTGGTTGATTTGGGTCTTGAATATACTTAAGTATCCTTCAGAGGCACTAGAAATGTACAAAAATTGCATATTTCCTTCAAATATATCTTAAATTAGACATTTCTCCTTCTATTTCTATAGATGACTTTTCTATATATTGCATAGTATCGCTAATGTGTAGTAGGGCATTATAACTTTCAAATGCTAATAATTATGGATGCACATGGATTTGAAGACTCAAATTTCAATGGTGAGTTGTGATAACCAGTACTAAATTGCTGAACTAAAAAAGTCCCCGTTTCTGAGACTTGGAAAAATCGACCACGAAAATGAAGCCTGTGCCACTTTAAAGTTATGCCACTAGGTTTGTCCCCTGATGAATATATACTCCTATTGACCAAGTTTGAACATTTATTTTTTTTTGTTCATTCTAAGACGTAGTATCGCTTTAAATAAGCGTTTTTGAACAATCGATTAATAAAGTCGAAATATTATTCAAAATGGTTGTTTACTAACCAACGCAGACGAGGAACATTTCTGTCGACGAACAGAAACATCGGACAAATATTTTTGTTTTCCGTTATCCGCAGACGACGAACATAACCCCGCAGACGAACGAACTTTTAGCTCGAACAATACGCCAGCGCCACGGAAAATCACATGACCTCAAAATTGCTCCGTCCATTTTGAGTGTCATGTGGTCTGGCTTCGATCGCTGATTGGACTTTCGTCGATTAATGTTCGGTGCTAATGTTCGTCGTTAACGCAGACGGCGAACAATGAACTGTCGGGAGACGAACAATTTAAAAAAATCAAACATGTTTAATTTCACGAACAATTCTCGCGAACATTTTTGTTCGTGTTTCTGTAATCCGCAGACGACGAAAAAAATGATCGAAACAATTTTTTTACGATTGTTCGCCTAAAATGTTCGTCGTCTGCGTTGGGCTTAAGTTCGAGTGCGTTACTTCCATGGAAGAAACTTTCCGTTGTTTCATATGCATAGTGCACTTCATTTAACTATATTGAGAAAGGGAAAGACTTTGCATTTTGATTATGTTTTTACACCGACTTGGCTTTCAAGACCAGTGATTTTAGAATATTTAAACGATCATTTGACAAATAAACTCAATATAAGATATTAGTATGCAAAATGTTTATTATAAAAACGTTGCAAATTATGCATGAACAGATTTCTAAAGTAGGATTTTTAGTTTCAAGTACTTGTACGAATTTGTTTGAATATATTATTGTAAAATAAGAAATCCAAACTTGATTTAACGCTAGGCATTAGAAGCTCGATATTTTTTCAATCGAACCTCGAAAAAAATAAGGAGATATTTCTCAATTTTTAGTCAAAACTTACGGACACATTTCTTCAGATTTTGGTCAGTAAAAATTCGTAAATTCGAGCATCTAAATATCCAGACATATTTACTTAAAAAATAAATTTCTCCTTTAAACAGGGTGTAAAAATGGTTTTTTTTTTGGTTTTTTTTTTAGAACTGAATCTTAAACTTTCACAGCCTGTAGCACAAGGGACCCCTCCGACCTGCATTACTGACAGGGGAAGAACCATTCTGTAACCGTTCGGCTATTTCCGTAAAAATTTCCGTACTCCAATTAAAAACAATACAATACGATCACGGTGGGCCGTATGGGGAAGAAAAAATCCGAAGGTATCATCTCGATCCATGCCTGGATTGAACCCGTTAGCCATCAAGCCACAGCGACTCTCTTGTTATAAAATGAACCACGGTTATCTGACACGCATAAAAAAGCGAGAATCCCCTCGAATCTTTGACGCAGGCCAGCTTTGGTTATGTTAAAGTTGCTCAAATAAATTTAAAAATATGTTCAGAAGCTTCATTATTAATAGATTCCATTGAAGCCAGCATAGATCAAATTAGAAGACTTACTTTGATTTAGAAATATAGGGGCGGATACAGGATTTGACGTTAGGGGGGGGGGGGGGCGCAGAATAAAATTTCGCCGAACGGAGCGAGTCGAAAAATAATTTGAGGTTAAAATAATCAAAGTTATACAAATATTCTTCTAGAGTGGGTGCAATGTAGATAGATATCTTGCCAAGCGAAGTGTGGCGAGAAACATTTGTGGTAAAATGGTGCGGACCAACCATGCTTTGCAAATTTTAGGGGGGGGGGGCGCACGCCCGCCACGCCCCCGCCTAAATCCGCCCCTGAAATATATGGATACTTTATCATTGAATCATTGAAGTTATATCGCCTCGGATTAAAGTCAAACCAATTGAAAAGTCACACTGCCTTAATTTAGTTTAAAATTTTAAAACAAGAAAAAATTGTTGTCCTTGAAAAATTTCTGAAGTAAAGCTTAGTCCACACGAGCAAGTTTTGCATGCCAGTTTTCCAACCAGCGATTTGCTGACCCTTAATGACCCAGCAATGAAGAATTGCTCGTGTAAACGCACCAGCAAGGAAAACTTGCCTCAAATCTGCGCACGCATCCACTTTTACTTCCGTTTTGATTGTTTTCTTTGCACGTCGATCCTGCAAATCGGGTAAAAATGCTCATGTGGACCGACCATTTTGTTGTGATTTTACTAGGGTCGCCAGATGGCAGCACTCCCCAACAAGGTAAAATTGTTGGGTGCGTCCACACGAGATGAAATGACAAATCCTTGCTCAACCATTGAACAATTTTCCTTGTCAATGAAAACTTGCTCGTGTGGACTAAGCTTTACCCTTAAGTACTGTATACACTGACAACATTTTGGACAACATGTTACCGAAATTCCATCTTGCTGAAAATGTTGTCAGTGTGTACAGGTCGGAAACAGTCGGCAACATGTTGTCCAAAATGTCAGTGTGTACAGTACTTCATACCAAAACAAAATTGGTGTATTTGTATACCAAACAATTTTTTAATTCGGTAGCCAATTTCACTTGTGGGTTGCGTGAGAGTTCGCGATAGTTGCGAACTGAACCTATGAACTACTTACATTCAAGCCTTACGTTGCGTTTAATCTGCGTGTTAGTATCGTGGTATCTACAAATACCTTATGAATGTGTAACATTACTGTTGCGTATAAAGCGGCCCATACACGATCAATTTTATTGCGCAATTTAATTGTCAATACAATGAATTGACAATTAAATTGACCGTGTATGGCGCAATTGTATTGAGTGAATCAAAATCAGTTTGATATTTTATAGCGCAAGTCTACTTGCTTGCACAATTTTATTGACCGTGTGTGGCAGGGGCACCGGAACCACGGGGGCAAAGGGAGTGAAAGATTTCCTGTAGCCAAATATCGCGGTGTAATTTATACGCTCCGTAAGAGAGATGGGTTCACGTATATTCAAGGGCTCGATCATTTGCAAAAGCTCATTGTAGGATCCAACATCCACCCAAAGAAAGTTTTGAAAATATTATTTGGCTCATTGTTTCTCAGTTCATGTAGTAATTGTGTGTGATCAAACTGCGAACGCTGTAGAAGTCCATTCTTTTGACCATTTCGCTCATTTCCTTCTCGATAAATCGCTTTAGTTTTCTAAAGAAACATCAAGCGCGAGAGCAATGGCTGGATCAAGATCATACATCCTGCCACAACGGGTTGCAAGATCAAAATGAGCAAGGTTTGCGCAATTAAATTGTCAATTTTATTGAGCTGTGTGTGGGCCGCTTAAGTAAATGCAAACATTCTCAGAGAATTTCCGAACTCTATCTGCGTGCGTTTATTGTTTAAGATTTTTTTTTGCGTGCGTGGTGTATGCATGCTTCAGACCTTGTATTTCTTTTATATGCATGAGAGTGGCATTCTAGAGATTTGCCCGCTATTATAATTATGTTCAGCATTTTCGAGGATCAATTTGGGCCTTGAATATATGTCGAAAGGATGGTGAATATATCCCTATAACCATATGTGACTGGTAATAGCTAAGTGTCATTTCGGTTGCGTATGGCATAAACGAATATCATACACGCAGCTCATTTCTCTTACATGTAAGTGTGTTAGTGACATTACCTACGTTCTTCAAACTTTAGGTTACAATGTCAGTTGCGTTCGGAACATGTTACAACCATTTTTCATACGCAACAATACGCAACTGGTAATAGCTCCGTGTGAGTGCACCATAAGATTTGAAAAACGACCTTCGTCCTGAAGCTAATATTCTCAATTGTGGCTCTGTTTTGAAGACGCCAAGTAGTTATTTGATATATAAACAGTTGAAGCTATAATGGAATAAGTTTAACGATTTTATTTGTCACTTTTATTTCCTTTCATCTCAGATATAAAGATCAAAGATTATATGAAATCTGTTTTACGATCTTCTGAAGCCAAGTGAAGAGTAAGAAATCAATCTAACTAGAGGTGTTCGCTTACATAATTGCTTTGGTTACCCGTTTCACTGACAATAAAGCATTCTGATCAACAGAGAAATTCTACCTATCGGAGATATTACTCTGACCTATTGACCAGCCATGTTTTAAATAGTTCACGCGTAGACATTTTTCTCTCGGAGATCAGAAATAAGACGAAACGACTTCGTGTAAACAAACCGAAAATTTTATATAAACACATATGAAGAGAATGTATTTTATTTGATCCGTACTAAGTGAATAAGAATAAAAATTTAAGCAGACTAATGTTAATGAGGTCGAAACAACTCATAATGGTGCGAAATGTCTTTAATCGTCTTTCCCGTTTCTAGTCTCGTAACTCAAAAACGCCTCCGCTATTAAAAAGAGTTCTGTACTGCAACCTCTTCAGTAAATACACACTGTTGAAATTGGGAACATTTATTGATATCTTATAGATGTTTTAATATTAAATTTGATGCATATTTTATCGTTCAACGAATATCGTTGGTGTCATGGCTGGTGATTAGGTTCGTGTCTTTATCTTCGACACATACGGAGCTAGGAAAGATGCGAAGTTTCGTATGTCAATAAAGCTGACTGTCTATCATGATCTCCAGTACAAATATCTATAGACATTCAAAATGTTATTCTATTCATACAATAAATTTTATTAAACGTTCTCAAGTATTTGAATGTGTATTGCAATCTCCAGAAGAAATTCTATACGCATTCAAAATGTTATTTGATAAAGAATATTTTTTTTTTATAATTTCATCAAATCTATTCATTTCATCTGCGAATAAAACCAAATATTTTTTATTTCTCAAATCGCATTTGTTCCCTTATTCCAAGTCCTGACACCCTCCCTTAATTTCTCTCATCATTCTTTCTACCTTCCCACATACCATTCACTATACTTTCCTCTCCCCCTTCTGAGACCTAATTTTCTTCCTTTATCTCTGACTTCTCTTCTCTTTGCCTTCTCCTATTCTCTGACTTCTCTTCTCTCTGCCTTCTCATATTCTCTTCCTTTCTTCTCTCTGCCTTCTCCTATTCTCTTCCTTCCTTCTCTCTGCTTTTTTTTTATTCTCTTCTCTCTGCCTTCTTTTCTTCTCTTCCCTCCTTCTCTTATTTCTTTCTCCCTGACTTCTTATTTCTTTCTATCCTTCTCTCTGCCTTCTATTATTTCTTTCTATCCTTCATTTCTCTCTGCCTTCTCCTATTTACTTTCTCTGCCTTCTCTTATTTCTTTCTCACTGACTTCTCTCTTTTCCTTCTTTCTCTCCTTCCTTTCTCTCTGTCTTCTCCTATTTTCTATTCACTTTCTCTGCGTTCTCTTCTTCCTTTCTTTCTGTTAATCTCTTCTTCCTTTCTCTCTGTTATCTCGTCTCCTTTCTCTCTTTTCCTTCTTTCTCTCTTTTCCTTCTTTCTCTCCTATTCCTCTTCACTTTCTACTCCCTTTCCCTCTCTTTTCTTTACGGTTATTCTCTAAATCCTTTCACCTCTACTTCTTTATGTCTCTTCTTTCTTTCCATTTGATGTCCGATGTTAATTTATCTTTGATCATACTTTCTCGATTCTCTATCATCTATTAGTATCACGGACGGTTTATAATAAAAATGGCTTATAAAAATATCAACTGTGAATTGTTTTCTTTGATGGTCGGAATGATCCAACGTATTCCATTCAAATCATGTAATATAACATTATCAAAAATTATCACTGCAAAAAAAAATAAGGACGTTTTCCAATTTGCGGAGGCACTGATAGCATCGATTTGCACCATTTAAATTATCAAGCAGACGTCTGTGGTTCTACCAATTCCACTCAGGGGCGCAGGAAGGAAATGTTAGCGGCGGGGGCGGAGCTGTGATATAAAGGGTACTATGTGACGGAGCGAAGCGAGGGAACCTTCCGTAAACCCCCCGAGAAAATTTTGTATTTCAGAGCTTCTTAGATCACTTCTTAGGTATACCAGAACGTACGCCATGCCTATATTTTGGGGCAAAGACTTGCCACATTCTTGATCCAGAGACACGCTCCTGCTATAAAACTATCATTGCCATGATTACAGATTAACTTTCCGGCAGAAAACGGAACCGGTCTGTTCTTTTTATTGGCCCTCCCGGGCACTTCAATAGCACTGCTACGGCCGCCTCCCATGTGCGGTAAATTTAATTCAAGAACGGGTGAATGTGGACCATCTCTGGATCCAACGCGCTGGTCGGGCTCCTTGGATTTATGGTTAATAGAGGGAAGGGGATAGAGGGGAGGGGGGAGAGGGTCCGTGAACACCAGCTGACTGCAGCTCTTTGAGCCCAGTCCAGATAAAATCCCCATTTTCGGTCTCTTGCCTCCGTCGGCTGTAATTATTATGACATAAAAATTGTCCGTGTCTCCGTGACAAAAAGGGCACATGTTCGCCCTCCCCCCCCCCCCTGCCCCCGTGGTTCCGGCGCCCCTGATTCCACTTCAACTTAATGTTTGATGACGTCACATATCAGAACTATACTTTCATCACAGAAGACCTTCGCGATGAGTGACGTCATCAAACGCCTAATTCAAATGGAATTGTTGTAATTGCTGGAACCACTGACGTCTGATTGTAAATTTGAATGGTACAAATTCATGCTATCTGTATACGTATCCACGATACACTAAAAATAAGAAAACCCTTGAACAACCCTTTAATGCCTACAGGAACATACATGAAATTGAATAAGATCTAGAATTTTTTAGACAATCGTCCTTTAGATTAGTCTAGTAATTCTGTTACAACCATCGTCTTAAGTGTAAAATAATACTGATTTGTTGCGTGATTAGAACTCCAGGTTTGAACTGTTTTAAAGGGATTGTAAAGTGGTTTTCTAAACTTTGTATGTGTATCGGGGACACTGATAGCATCAATTTGCACCATTCCAATTTCCATTCCGACGTCTGTAGTTCTTGCAATTCCACTAAAATTAACGCGTTTTATGACGTCACTAATAGTGATCTGCATAGATATCAATGGTAGCTTCCGGTAGATCACTATTAGTGACGTCATAAAACGCGTTAGTTTTAGTGGAATTGCAAGAATGGAAATTGGAATGGTGTAAATTGATGCTATCAGTGTCCCCGATACACATACAAAGTTTAGAAAACCTCTTTATAATCCCTTTAACAGAAGACACTTTAAATAACCATTTAAAACGTCTATGGTTTTGACAATGGCTGTCTTCTGCTTGTCCATTGTGAGTACTTAACTTGGTCTAATATTCTTGCTAAATGAGTTGTCTCATGCTTGCGGAATAATGAAATTCACCTTGTGTCTGACCAAGTTTTTTTTAATAAATTGCTATGGTATATATATATGATTGTTACTTAAAGCGATACAACCTCTTAGAATGAAGAAAAAAATTAAGTTCTCAAACTTGGTCAATAAGAGTATTATATTCATCAACAGTGTCCAAAGTATACAAACAGAATCAAATAAACCCATAAAACTATGTAATTTTCCATACAATTACAGATTATTATTGATAAATGCCTTAATTTGGATTAAGGGATTTATTAATTATTGTATTTAAACATAGTTTTTCTGGATTTATCAGATTATTTAGGTAATCTGTTTTATAGTTATGCCACTAGGTTTGTCCCCTGATGAATATATACTCCTATTGACCAAGTTTGAAAATTTATTTTTTTTGTTCGTTCTAAGAGGTAGTATCGCTTTAAAGGGATAATCATAATCACATGGAAGGAAAGTTATTGTCAGCTAGTGAGCACAGTCGGCTTTTTTAAATACTGTTTTTTAGCCACTACATTAGGGTCTAACCACGTCCGTCAGGCAATACTGTCAGGTTGAACTCTGACCTAACGTTAATAAATTGACATAATGAATCTTAGAATGTATCTCTTTTCGCGTCACTAAATCCCAGCTCTGGAGAGGGCAAAGATTTGATTGGTCAAAGAAGAGGTCATTAAGGTTAGGTCAGAATTCAATCTGACAGTATTGCCTGAAGGCTGCGGTTAGACTCTATGTAGTGGCTAAAGACCCACGAAAATAGTAACCCGACACTGAATACAGTACCCAGTTTAGGGAAGTTGTTCGGCTATAGGCCAGCCATAACATGGATTATTACTATGTGCTATGTTCGTGTCTGATTCTGTCAACGACGAAGGCATTAAACCTACGCTTCGAGTGTTGGTGATACCAGTGCAAACTGGGCAGATCATTGTCGCCGGGCCTTGTAAGGTGTGGGGAGGGGCGAATATGTACCCTTTTTTATATGTATTCAAGCAAAATTTGTGTTATTACCCCAAATATATAACTTGCTAAAATAAAACCAGAAATACGTTCTTATATACCTCAGAAGTGAGCCAAAGGGCTCTAGGGTGGCTCATGGCGCCCTTCAAACCCCCTAGACCACCGGGCCTCCCTCGCTTTGCTTGATCACAAAGTGCCCTTTATAACACAGCTTCGCCCCCGCCCCTCATATTTGCCTCCTGTGCCCTGGTCATTTGTCCCCCTCAGTCGGTGAAAGAAACAAAAAGATAATTTTTAAGAGGAGCCTTTATTGGTTAATATTGGTTGGTAGACTGAATTGAACAAGTATAGACTTTTTATACTGATGGAATATATCAACATTGAGTTATCTTAACGAAATCATCTAGCATTGTCACAATTTCGTCTCTCACCCTGCTGAGCTAACGATCTGAAACTTAGCAGAAAGTACTTAAATGTGTCCCAAATACTTTAGGAGCTTTGTAGGAGGCGAAAGTGCAACAGTGCCAATTATTTGATGTATTACTATATTCGTTTAAAGGAATACAACCTCTTGGAATGAACAAAAAATCTAAATTTTCAAATTTGGTCTATAGGAGTTTATATTCATCAAGGGACTTGCCTGGTTGCATAACTATACAACAGATTACCTAAATAATCTGATAAATCCAGAAAACTATGTTTATATACAATAATTGATAAATCCCTTAATCAAGGCGTTTATCAATTATAATCTGTTATTATATGGAAATTTACATAGTTTCATGGGTTTTTGCATTCTGTTTGTATACTTTGGACATCGTTGATGAATATATACTCTGATTGACTAAGTTTGAGAATTTTTTTGTTCATTCTAAGAGGTTGTATCGCTTTAAGATGTTTTTAAATACATAATCAGAATGTACGCTCAAAAACACGAGGAAAATACAACATTTTTTTTATCTTGGTTCAAAAATGTGGGTTTGGGACTTTCTCCTCTTTTTAAATCTTATTTTAGCTGCCCTGGTTTGCGAATAAGATACATGGTTAGTCAGATCACGGTCATGTTCCTTTAGCAACGGCTATCATTTCATTTCATTACATTCATCCGTTGCTATCATGATAAGACTTTCTCGCCATTAATTTTGATTGGTCGAACGATTATTGTTCGACCAGTTATATTCCTTGTAGCAAATTATTGCGGGAAAACTTTCGAATGACCAGACGTCAAATTTATTGTAGCATATTTACCTTGTGATAATCGAGTCTTAACAGTCATAAATTGAATGGGACGTAGTGTTTTTAAAACGAGGTTATTAGTTGTTAATGACGAGAAAACCCCGTCAATCCAGCAACGGTAGATAATGCAAATGTCTAACGTTGCTGAAGGAACATGGATCGGCTGGGCGATATTGGTTAAAGTGGATATCACGATATTCATCATTAATATATCACGATATGGGTATATATCGCGATATTTTTAAGAAGGGTTTTTACTGGTTTTTGAAACAAAATGTTCATGTTTTGTTCTATCAAAAAATCTTAAATGTAAGAAAAACAGTAAATATATCTGTCAAAAACAACCAAATCTTCAAAAGCATGCAAAAACACATCTTTTTCAAATATGTAAAAGTATTAAGTTATGTGTCAAAACTGTTAAAATGACTTTATCTTGACCAAAATTTGACGATATATCATGATAATTACATATATTATTTCGGTATTTTTATTTTAGGCGATATTACTAACGATATAAATTCCTATACCGGTATTTATCGCGATACCGGTATATCGCACAGCCCTACATGGATCACGGTACATTAAGGTCAGATATAAATTGTAAGGCTATATTTAAACAAATAGCTGGAAATATTTTAAAAGCGAGTGTAAAAAGGTTATTTTAAAGGAATTGTAAAGAGTTTTCTAAATGTTGTATGTGTATCGGGGACACTTACTTAGTAATTTGTACCATTTCAATTTCAATCAGACGTCTGTGGTTCCAGCAATACAACTAAAACAAATCCTTCTATGACGACACTATCACAAAATCCAGTAATGATATTTAAGATCTTTTCAGATTGTGACGTCATAAAATGATTATTTTTGATGGACAGAAGTCTGATTGATGTAAATTGATGCTCTACTCATAAATAGTTAAGAAAACCTTTTTCCAATCTCTTAAACGATGTCTAAAAGAATGCCTCCATTTGCAAAAATCTAAATTCAGCATTTTTTTTAAATCCATTAGCGAAGGAAGTAGTTAATTGAACTTAAGATTATATCAATAACGATCATTGCCGGGAAGTGCATAATCACACATGTCGACATCCTTCCGGTACATTCCCAGTACAAACGATTTGCGCCCCAGTCAGTCTCCTAGAATTAAGGATACACATATAGGATAACCTGGCGAGGGTTGAGAAAGGCCTCCCGAAAACTTTTGAAAGTTAGACATATTTTGGTGCAATCTTAGACGAATGCAATTCAAATTTTAGATTTTCCCAGACAGAAATTCCCCACCCCTCTTGTCTCGTGCGACCTCAATCAAAAATAAAATAAAAACGCCGTTACTATATTTGAGTTTTCTTTTTTGGGGGAGGGGGGGGGGACGACCCTCTATAACCCGTAAATTAAACCCCTCCTGGATTTTTCCTGCACACGCCCCTGAATTGTGGGTACAAACCGCTTTGCTAGGGTGCATTTAAGGCCACCCCAATAGAACCACCACTGAAAGGAAGACCATAAAAATGTACATTGAAAGAATATTTCAGAAAAAATGACGCAATTCTTTGATTTGACAGTCACTTTAGTTAAACGGAAACGATGGGAAAAGAACCAATAATGTGAAGATAGAAATAGAGGAAGAAGCACTAGTCAGTATCGAGGAAATCGTCAGAACCATGAATAGGATCGTAGTCGACCTGACGTATAGAACTATTTTTAGTTGAAGTGGAGGAATTAGGGTTGAAGGCTTCGCTTCTCCGCGAGTCTAATCGTAGCTGCCCGGTATTACGACGTCGATCTTTCAATGGTGGAGTAGGTCCTTTACATTGAAATACGCGAACGAACGCCTCTCTGAATTTCTTGTTCATGAAACAGTACGTAATTGGATTAACACACGAGGAAAAGTAGGATAACAAATGGAAGAACGTTTTGGTAATGGGTGAAAGGTGTTGTTTAGCACTCTTGAAGTCGAAAATCATCCAAGTTTGGATCACGTACACCGGAGTCCAACATATGAAAAATTCCAACACCACAACGAATAACATTTTTATAACACGTATCTTGTTTTGACGTATCTTTTCCGGGTTTGTGTGACGTATTCGATGAACCTTCCTGTTTCGTTTTATAATAGGTGGTGTAAAGTTCCCTTCATCCGCTGAAGATTGTGATGACGTAGCACTCCTAACAGAGTCTTTAAATAGTTTCAGTTCCAATGTTCTATAACTTGGCATCACAAATCTTTGATGAGCAGGAACACCAGAGCCTGAAAAGATGGAACGTTTGCCGACTATTAAAACTTAATTAAAACATTTTTCCTTTGCTTAGAATGTACAGGTAGTAGCAATGACGTGAACTTCAGGAAGAATCAACTGGTTTAACAATCTAATTAAAATTAGATTACATTTCGTTTCGGTTATTTTTTGATTGTCGACTCCGTGTAATCTAAAGACTTGTATAAGGAGGTCATCTTCTGGTTACGAATAAGCTATTTATAGCACGTGCCACCCCTCTGCCAATCAGAATACCATTTATATTTGAATATTTTGTATTGCGTCATAATTTGGACAGGTGTGTCGCTTTACTTTCTGTTTCGTCTTCCCACAATGCATACCAATGCATAGACCCGCGATCTTGAAGGTAGATTTTGATTGGCTGAAATTTTCGTCACCAGAAGATGACCTCCTTATACAAGTCTTTAGATTACATGGAGTCGACAATCAAAAAACAACCGAAACGAAATGTAATCCAATAGTCTACAATATAAGGTAGCAGGAACCTCTCTACCAGCTAGCAGTGGCTAAACTAGACGACTAGGGGCTCTGAAACTTAAGCTGGTTGGGGACTCTTAAAAGAGGGATCCTAGAGCATAAATTTATTTTTTTAAATATATCTTTTAATTTACGAGGGCCGGGAACCTTATTGATAGTAGTTGAACGATTGCCAGGTAGACATTTGCAAAGCCAAATTATCCATGTTCATAGTTGAGTCGTTAGGAACTGTAAAAAAGGGTGACTTATTCACGTTCACCGATTGTTCGATGTGATAAAGCAAATGACGTCTTCTTAAAATTCAAACTCTCTAACCGTCTGTGCTACATCCTACTCACAATATCGAATAAGGTTACTTACCATTTTCATATGGATTCATGTTATAATCACTTCGTACATCTCTGGCAAGAGTTCGTATCACACATCCATAGGCTATGGTCATGATCAGAACTGGTATGACCAACAACGCTAGGTCTAGAAACACGTTGTAGGCCATCTCCCAATCGGCATCCGGCCAGATTTCACGACACGCATGAGCACCACTAGGAAGAGGTATATGAGATTGGAACACGGCTATTGGAGTCATAATAAAAGCTGATAATGCCCAGCAAACTGCTATACTCCTGTATGAATGTGATAACGTCTGCCACGATCGGGAGTGTAACGGTTGACAAATGGCGTAATATCTCTCCATACTGATAGCTACTAGGGTAAAACAACTCGCTCCAACAGACACAGCTGAAAATAGAAAACAATATTTTGTTTAATCAACAACGATAAATATGCCCCCAAATATGATTCGTTTGGCATGATGGCCAAATTATTCAAATCGGGTGACGTATTTTCTGATATCCGCACCCGGTTGAAAAGGGGTCCCAATTAGTGCTCATTTTATTATAAATGAAGGAAGAGTGTCCTTCCCACAATTTTGCAACGAAACACATTCTATTTATGAACAAACACATTCTATTTATAAACAAACACATTCTATTTATAAACAAACACATTCTATTTATAACCAAACACATTCTATTTATAACCAACATGTTCTATTTATAACCAAACACATTATATTTATAACCAACATGTTCTATTTATAACCAAACACATTATATTTATAACCAAACACATTCTATTCATAACCAAACACATTGTATTCATAACCAAACACATTCTATTTATAACCAAACACATTCTTTTTATATCCAAACACATTCTATTTATAATCAAACACATTCTATTTATTACCAAACACATTCTATTTATAACAAAACACATTCTATTTATAACCAAACACATTCTATTTATAACCAAACACATTATATTTATAATCAAACACATTATATTTATAACCAAACACATTCTATTTATAAACTAACACATTATATATATCATAAAACACATTACTACCAAACACACTCTGTTTATAACTAAATTGTTCTATAACTCAACACATTATATTTATCATCAAACACATCATATTTATAACCAAACACATTCTATATTTCTAAGACCCAAGTTATTGAATCACTTGACCAGCTGATTATTAAAACGTATTCTAAAGTAGTGGAGTAGAAGTGGGTCAATTGGACAATTAATCACCATCATGACCAACATATTCTGTCGATGTGGTCCGAGAGTAAACATTGGTCAGAATGATAATGTCAATGCTTGTGGTCAATTACACTATACATTGAATAACATGCGAGTGAGGCACGTACTTTGTTATAAAACGGTAACTTTGTCAAATAAATGTAATTTTTCACGAAAAATTGGCGAAATATAACATTGGGCCTCTTGCAAGAAATAAAATGAAATGGGATCCTGGTTTTGTCATAATAACGGTAATTTTTCAAATAAACGTGCGTTTTCACAGCGAATTTGGCGATGTCAGGTCTCCATTGGACTCCCGTTTGCACGAAATAAAATGAAATGGAGTCTAATGTATTACATTTGTTCATCAATTTGGGCATATGAAGAAGGCCAGATTTCAACAGATGGGGGTTTAAAGGCTTCAAGACAAAAAGATGGCCAATGGAAGGACAATTGGGTTTTTACGTCCTAAAAAATCGTAGATGAAATGCCACAAATTATATCTCCAAGTTCATTAGATGCTACTAATGCATAGTTTTATCGGGTTCTGGTAACGTTGATACTTTTTTAAACAATCATTTTGTTACTTTTGGAAAAATTGAATTTCCATTTAAAATCAAAAGATGCTCGCATTCAATATTAAAAGAATCTTAATCTTGTAAAAAATATGTCGGTTAAGGCTAATCGTCCGATTGGATACGTGTTATACCTCAGGCTTCGAAAATTACTAAGAATGTTACGATTTGTCGGATGGTACTCAATCATGATGATAGCAAGATAAAGACTAGGGTTAACATTGCTACGTTATGGTTAAGTATTATATTAAGCCATGTCTAGTCGATAAAATTGATTCCCGATCATTATGGACTATTAACAAAAGAGCATTATCAATACGCGTCCATTTACAGACGGATAATAATAGCTCGTAGTTTAACGGAAAGGTTCCTATCATAATAGGCTTGATCTACAACAACTCAAGTTAGGTAATCTGGAACGGATTAGAACCCACGAAGACCATTAGTTAAACGTAACCAAACCAATGGCGTCACGTATAGATGCACACGCACATTCCATAGGTGCGGTTCTCCGGAAGTTTAACGCAAAGGTTCCTACTTTAATAGGCTTGATCTACGGCAATCGGAGGTAATCGGGAATGGATTAGAACCCACGAAGACCATTAGTTAAACGTAACCAATGCCATGGTATCATGTAGATGCCCATGTTCCTTCAGCAACGTTAGACATTGGCATTATCCACCGTTGCTGGATTGACGGGGTTTTCTCGTCATTAACAACTATTAAAACATAGTTATGACGTCATCCTTTGTTGTTTTTATCCATTATATAGGAGAATAGACACTGTCAGTAGATGTTCTGTCCATTATTTAGAAATCTGTCCATTATTTGCGATTAATAATATACAGTTTTCTAGATAATGGACAGATTTCTTAATAATAGACAGTTTTCTAAAAAATAAGAGGGCAATAGCAAAATGGGCACCAATGTGAAATTTTTTATTAACACTGTACACAAAATCAATGTAAAACTTTTTAAAATGTATATTTCACGTTATAACCTTGAGGGTTTTATTATTTTGATTTCTGGATTATCTTGTTGGATGACTGCAGGCTTTTTTTTCCATAAAGGGTACGGTTTTCAGGGGTTCTGAATATAGAAGAACTTGTATTGCAGGAAAATCACATAATCCGTTCAAATATACCTTAAACTAAAAATTTCTCCTTCTATATCCATATTGTATATTCGCTTAGTCTCACTAAATATGATATTCGCTACATGACTATTATCAATCTTAAACCTTTTTCACCAATATATTTGATGTATCCTTCATAATATATATATTACATCATATCATAGAATATCTAATTAAAGAATGATTATTGTAACTGGTATGTAATTTTTTGCAATATATATTATTCAAATCACGTAGAATATTATCATTACCTGAATCCTTGATTGTGTGATAACTACAGTGTCCACTGGAAGACATCTTGCTTATTGATATGTAGTTACCACCTCTATGAGTGAATACATATCATACTGAGTTGTTGTAAGAATCTGTCCATTATTTTAGTAATGACATGATGTTTTTGAGATATTTTGGATCTCTATGTTGCTATGTTTTAAGTTTGATAATAGCCTCAGACTGTCCATTATGTAAATAGTCAGAACAACTTCGGGGCTAACGCCCCTCAGTTGTTCTTTCTATTTACATAATGGACAGTCTTCGGCCATTATCCATCACATAACTTCGTTTTAAAAACACTACGTCACATTCAATTCATGACCGTTGAGACTCGATTATCACAAGGTAAATTTGCTACAAGAAATCTGACGTCTGGTCATTCGAAAGTTTTCCCGCAATAATTTGTTACAAGGAATATAACTGGTCGAACAATAATCGTTCGACCAATCAAAATTAATGACGAGAATATCTTATCATGATAGCAACGGATTAATGTAATGAAATGAAATGATAGCCGTTGCTAAAGGAACATGGTAGATGCCCCGCTTATTCCAACTGAGATGCAACTGGAAGTTTAAACAGCCAGGTTCCTATTATAATAGACCCTGATCTACGGCAATCGGATAAAACTCAAGTTAGATAATCGGGAACGGATTAGAACCCACGAAGACCATTAGTCAAACGTAACCATGCAAATGGCGTCATGAAGATGCGTCGGTTTATTGCAACTGAGATGCCGCCCGGAAGTTTAACGGAAAGTTTCCTATCAGAATAGGATTGATCTACGGCAATCGGAGGTAATCGGGAAAGGATTAGAACCCACGAAAACCATTAGTCAAACGTAACCAATGCCATGGTATCATGTAGATGCCCCGCTCGTTCCAACTTAGATGCCCCCGGAAGTTCGGTAAGTTCCCTATCAGAATAGGATTGATCTACGGCAATCGGAGTAAAACTCAAGTTAGAATCGGGAACGGACGAAGTAAAAGGGTCATGTTCACCATCCGTTGGACAAATCATACCTCAGTCTTCTCTCATACCTCATACTTATTTTCCCCGGGTTCAGTAAAAAATAACAATTTTAATTTAGTAATGATTATAATTGAAGAATTTAACATAGTATTTCCATTGTTAACTCGCCACAGCTCGGGACTGTGTATCACACCCGGAGTCAAGTTCTTAGAAAAAGTAATTAAAACTTGTTATTCTTCATTATCCTGGGATTTATCAAATTGAAATTCATTAACTTGTAGCTATTGCTGCTGTCTTGTCATACACATACTTTTGTATAACCAAACACATTCTATTAATCATAAAACACATATTCTGTATCTGAGACCCAAGTTATTGAATCACTTGACCAGCTGATTATTAAAACGTATTCTAGAGTAGTGGAGTAGAAGTGGGTCAATTGGACAATTAATCACCATCATGACCAACATATTCTGTTGATGTGGTCCGAGAGTAAACATTGGTCAGAATGATAATGTCAATGCTTGTGGTCAATTACACTATACATTGAATAACATGCGAGTTAAGCACGTAATATTTTTTCTTTTTTTTTCAAATACACGTACGTTTTTACAGAGAAATTGGCGAAGTCAGAGGAGTCTACATTGGGTTTCCGATAGCAAAAATGAAATGGAGTTTAACGTTTTACATTTCTGCACCAATTTGAGGAAGGCCTGTTATTGGGTTAATGGAATCACAATTGGATTTGCCGGTCGTGAAAAAATCTTAAATTATATAATATGCCAAAACTCCTTGTTCATTGGATACTACTAATGTATAGTTGTATTTGGTTTTAGTTACGTTTATACTTTTTTAAACAAAATATTTTGTTACTTTATGGAAAAAAGTTCCATACATGTATAGAGAAAGGAGGTTCTGAAATACAACATGCTTCAAATTCAACGGCACTGCGAGCGCCAAAGGCGCGATCGGCAACTTTTTTTAGGGTTGGGTAAAATTAAGTCAAATTGTCGGCCACAAAAAGGGTGGTTAGGGCTCGTGCCGGGGGAGCCCCCTCTTGGCTCCACCCCTGCGCACTTAATATAAAACAAATTCTGAATCTATCTTAATCCTATAAAAAAAATGTCGGTTAAGGCTAATCGTCCCATTGGATACGTGTTATACCTCAGGCTTCGAAAATTACCAAGAATGTTACGATTTGTCAGATGGTACTCAATCATGATGATAGCAAGATAAAGACTAGGGTTAACATTGCTACGTTATGGTTAAGTATTATATTAAGCCATGTCTAGTCGATAAAATTGATTCCCGATCATTATGGACTATTAACAAAAGAGCATTATCAATACGCGTCCATTTACAGACAGATAATAATAGCTCGTAGTTTAACGGAAAGGTTCCTATCATAATAGGCTTGATCTACAACTCAAGTTAGGTAATCTGGAACGGATTAGAACCCACGAATACCATTAGTTAAACGTAACCAAGCCAATGACGTCACGTAGATGCACACGCTCATTTCCATTAGTGCGGTTCTCCGGAAGTTTAACGCAAAGGTTCCTATCAGAATAGGATTGATCTACAACAACTCAAGTTAGATAATCTGGAACGGATTAGAACCCACGAATACCATTAGTTAAACGTAACCAAGCCAATGACGTCACGTAGATGCACACGCTCATTTCCATTAGTGCGGTTCTCCGGAAGTTTAACGCAAAGGTTCCTATTTTAATAGGCTTGATCTGTGGCAATCGGAGTAAAACTCAAGGTAGGTAATCTGGAACGGATTAGAACCCACGAAGACCATTAGTTAAACGTAACCAAGCCAATGGCGTCACGTAGATGCACACGCTCATTTCCATTAGTGCGGTTCTCCGGAAGTTTAACGCAAAGGTTCCTATTTTAATAGGCTTGATCTATGGCAATCTGAGTTAGGTAATCGGGAAAGGATTAGAACCCACGAAGACCATTAGTTAAACGTAACCAATGCCATGGCGTCACGTAGATGCATACGCTCATTCCATAGGTGCGGTTCTCCGGAAGTTTAACGCAAAGGTTCATATTTTAATAGGCTTGATCTACTGCAATCGGAGGTAATCGGGAATGGATTAGAACCCACGAAGACCATTAGTTAAACGTAACCAAACCAATGGCGTCACGTAGATGCACACGCTCATTTCCATTAGTGCGGTTCTCCGGAAGTTTAACGCAAAGGTTCATATTTTAATAGGCTTGATCTACAACAACTCAAGTTAGGTAATCTGGAACGGATTAGAACCCACGAAGACCATTAGTTAAACGTAACCAAACCAATGGCGTCACGTAGATGCACACGCTCATTTCCATTAGTGCGGTTCTCCGGAAGTTTAACGCAAAGGTTCATATTTTAATAGGCTTGATCTACAACAACTCAAGTTAGGTAATCTCAACGGATTAGAACCCACGAAGACCATTTGTTAAACGTAACCAAACCAATGGCGTCACGTAGATGCCCCGCTCATTGCAACTCAGATGCTGCCCAGACGGAAGTTTAGCTTAGTAGGCTTGATCTACAACAACTCAAGTTAGGTAATTGGGAAAGGATTAGAACCCACGAATACCATTAGTTAAACGTAACCAATGCCATGGTATCATTTAGATGCCCCGCTTATTGCAACTGAGATGCCACTGGAAGTTTAACGGAAAGTTTCCTATCAAAATAGAACCTGATCTACGGCAATCGGAGTAAAACTCAAGTCAGAATCGGGAACGGACGAAGTAAAAGGGTCATGTTCACCATCCGTTGGACAAATCATACCTCAGTCTTCTCTCATACTTCATACTTATTTTCCACGGTGAACAAAAAAACAATTTTAATTTAGTAATGATTATAATTGAAGAATTTAACATAGTATTTCCAGTGTTAACTCGCCACAGCTCGGGACTGTGTATCACACCCTGAGTCAAGTTCTTAGAAAAAGTAATTAAAACCTGTTATTCTTCATTATCCTGGGATTTATCAAATTGAAATTCATTAACTTGTAGCTATTGCTGCTGTCTTGTCAGTCTAGCAATCGTACTATATTTTCTAACATATTAGTAAACTGAGGTTGGCAGAACCTTTCAGAATACACTTTGCTCAATGGTTTATTCCAATATTAAAGGGATTGTAAAGAGGTTTTCTAAAGTTTGTATGTGTATCGGGGACACTGATAGCATCAATTTGCGCCATTTCAATTTCCATTCCGACGTCTGTGGTTCTTGCAATTCCACTAAAACTAACCCGTTTTATGACGTCACTAATAGTGATCTACCGGAAGCTACTATTGATATCTATGCAGATAAATATTAGTGACGTCATAAAACGCGTTAGTTTTAGTGGAATTGCAAGAACCACAGACGTCGGAATGGAAATTGAAATGGTGCAAATTGATGCTATCAGTGTCCCCGATACACATACACAGTTTAGAAAACCTCTTTACAATCCCTTTAAGTAGACACCGACAAAGTGCATGTTTTGTCGTAATATTAGGACTGTACAGCGTATTTCTAAAAGAAAATATGTATATCGGGAACACTGATAGCATCAATTTGCACCATTTCAATTTTCATTCAGACTTCAAAGTTTTGGGTCAAGTAATTCCACTAAAGTTTTTTGTATAAGACACACAACACTGAAGACATTCGCGAGTTTTGACGTCATCTAAAACTTAATTTAAAAGTGGAATTGCTTGAACCACAGTAGTGTCCACCGTACATTTATTTTTTCTTTGAAAACCTCTTACAATGCTCTTTAAGGGGTGGATTAAAAGCAGAAGGTGGATGTAAGAAAGAGTCTCGCTCCTCCTACATATTTTTTTTGAAATCCCGACTTCAACATATATAATTCGGAATGCACGAAATAGGAGAGATTTTTATCTAATTAAAGCGATACAACACTTAGAATGAACAAAAAATTAAGTTCTCAAACTTGGTCAATAAGAGTATATATTCATCAACAGTGTCCAAAGCATACAAACAGAATCAAATAAACCCATAAAACTAAGCAATTTTCCATACAATTACAGATTATTATTGATAAATGCCTTAATTTGGATTAAGGGATTTATTAATTTTTGTATTTAAACAGTTTTCTGGATTTATAAAATTAATTAGGTAATCTGTTTTATAGTTATACCACTAGGTTTGTCCCTTGATGAATATATACTCCTATTGACCAAGTTTGAATTTTTTTTTTTTTTTTGTTCATTCTAAGAGGTAGTATCGCTTTAAACCTTGTGTTTGGGCTCACGCCTATGGCGCTTTGCAACGTACTTGAACCTGGTTTGTCCGCCACAAACATTGGACAAATACACGCCATAAATGCCTTTAAGCATGTCTATCATTACCACAGCCATTCGATTGTAAAATTCTAAATATTTACATCGTTCTGTATGACAGGTTCTGGAAATCACCGTCTGATAATGTATCATGCTATTTTAAAGATACACAGCCTCTTAGAATATACAAAAAATCAAACTTGGTCAATAGGAGTATATATGCATCAGGGGAATTACCTGGTGGCATAACTATACAACAAATTACCTAAATAATCTGATAAATCCAGAAAACTATGATTATATACAATGATTGAAAAACGCTTACGCAAATTTCAATTATAACCTGTAATTGTATGGAAATTTACATAGTTTTATGGGTTTATTTGATTCTGTTTGTATACTTTGGACATCGTTGATGAATATATAATCTTATTGACCAAGTTTGAGAACTTAATTATTTTTTTCATTCTAAGAGGTGATATCGCTTTAAAGAAACTCCTATATTGGAAAATTCCGTATTAAAATTAGCTCATGTCTATTTCCCTACTTTAAATCCAATCTAGTTGATGTCCGGTGAATGTGTTTTTTGTCACTTTATCATAATGTATCTTGAATTAGAAATCTGAAAGCAAATTGGTCTCTTCCTAGTGTCTTCACGCACTAAAACGTTTCCATGTTTGAATGTCTGAGAGATATATAGACTCTTTAGGGATAATTTAGTGCGAAACTTGCTGACTCTATTCCCAGCCTCTGATAGCTATTTGGACGGATATGGCTGGGAGAGAGTCAGAAAAACTAGGCCCCAAAAACATGCGATTTTCCGCACCTCCGCGGGTTTTAAACCTTTGTATTTACCTTCGATATATTTGGAAAGATGGATAATTTTGTAGTTCAATCATACCACCATTATCCACCTACACCATACAGGTCATGTATGCGAGTTCATCAAAGTTTTGTTTCCTGAGAAATAAAATCTGTCGGTCGCCATTGAATGCTGCACGGGCAAGGTGTGGAAAATCGTAAGTTTTTGGAGCCTAGTTTTTCTGACTCTCTCCCAGCCATATCTGTCCAAATATCTGTCAAAATATCTAATAAAGGCTGTGAATAGAGTCAGCAAGTTTCGGACTAGGGATAATTCTGACACGTATTTATGAATTTAAAGCTATATTGGAAAATAAATGAATGAAACAGCTATATTTTACAAGGATAACAACTTAGCTTCCAATTAGGCAGTCTAATTAGCATTAAACCCAAATTTCGTTTCGTTCGGTTTTTTAAATTTCGGTTTTTTTAGCCACTTCATTAGGGTCTAACCATGTCTTTCTGACATTGCTGGCAAATAAAACTCTGATCTAACCTTAATGACCTCTGTTTTTAATTAGACTAGCCATTAGGATACTTTCTCCAAAATTGTCCTTAGCCAAATCTCTTGGCATTGATCATTCCCCCGGGATTATCCGTAACCCATTGTGACTATAGGTTCACTACTTATGTATTTTATTACCATTTTGAAAACAGTTTTTCCCAAAAATTTACAAAAAAAAGCCTGTGGCACACGGGGTTTCGTTTTATTGTCCCATCTGAAAGACCTGCTTTACTGAAATCGGATTGAAAAAAACTGATCTGGATCCGGTTCCTAGAATTTAAGTAAGTTCAAGTCCGATATTCGACTTGAGATTTTCTTACTAATTCTTGCATAGACTCAAGTCGACTCAGTGTATTAAAGGGATTGTAAAGAGGTTTTTTAAACTTTGTATGTGTATCGAGGACACTGATAGCATCAATTTGCGCCATGCCAATTTCCATTCCGACGTCTGTGGTTCTTGCAATTCCACTAAAACTAACGCGTTTTATGACGTCACTAATAGTGATCTGCATAGATATCAATAGTAGCTTCCGGTAGATCACTATTAGTGATGTCATAAAACGCGTTAGTTTTAGTGGAATAACAAGAACCACATACGTCGGACTGAAAATTGGAATGGCACAAATTGATGCTATCAGTGTCCCCGATACACATACAAAGTTTAGAAAACCTCTTTACTATCCCTTTAAGCACAAGGCTAGGAACTGGGCCCAGGTCAAGTCAAATGACATGGCCATCGGTAATGTTGCGTGAGTTACCGTGATCGTGGTTATTCTTGTTGAATGATGGTTGAAATAGGACAGTTCTATAATTGCTTACTGAACTAGACTGTAATCGAACCTCCTGGCACCAATCACGATTTTCTCTCTTTGACCTAGATATAAATTAAAGCACTGGTACAAATTGCTACCTGTTTCCTCGCAATATTATGACCATAAAAATCGATTAGGGTTAAACTACTGAACTGTCACAGTCGCTAAAGAGATTAAAGTATAGCGTTTTGCGTGTAATACGAAATTAAAGGGATATGTTCACTAACCGTTCGACCAAAAAAGTTTTAGTCTCAGAACCTGGATTTTTTTAGCTAATCTAATCCGTCAAAAATTTTTTTGGCTCAAATTTGTGAAAACTATTCATCAAAATCTCTCACTATGTGTCCTTTAATGTATCTGAAAGTTTTAGCTAAAAAAAATCCAGCCATTAATTTTTAAACGCTTAAAACATGCTAAAATATTTAAAAACCTTACGTAAGGTTTTTAAGTGTGTTACGTTTTTTTGGACGCTGATAGAAAACTACTGAATGGATTTGAATAAAATAAACGCCTAATTGTAGAGAAATGTCCCTCTTGTGTATTTAAAAGGTTTCAGCTAGAAATATTGAGCCATTTAAAGGGCAAACACCAAAACTAGGTCAAATTGCTTAATTAACAATAAGTACTCCCTGTTTGTAATTAAGCCTTTAAAAACAAATTCAGTTTGATCAAGAAGATATAGATACAATAAGCATACTTTAGAGATACTCTCAGGTAACATTTGCGATGTTTTTGATAATGAAAACGTTTTTGCAAAAAGCAGAATGGCCCTTTAAATGCGTTTGAAATTGACTATTACCCCAGAATTTATGATTGATTTTAGAAGCCACTGGTGCTATAGAGCATACATGTAATAATCACACAATAAAGTTAACAGCAGACTGTTTATCTTCCTCTCAATATCGTACAGAAGTTATCAATTTTGTGTGGTAGCGAGTCTGTAAACGATGTTGATATTAGCCAATAATGAACGATTATATTGGTGTCATCAATTCCACAAATTGAATTTTACTAAGTTGTCTCAATTGACGTTAAAGAATATTACATACACAGTGAGATGATCGATATTTTTAAACAGTTCTTGACAGTCATAACAAACGCTGCTACATCAAATCTATCGTACACGTACAAGCTAAACCCAAAATGGCAGGCTTTCTTAATTAACTTTTGTAAAAGGCCAAATGCATTATATGAATGAAATATAAGTGCCAAAAAGAAATTAGCTAGCGAAGCGTTTTAGCGGATGGGGTACAGAGGACAGTTTTGGCAGTAATTTCGCATCAAAAAAGCCTTAAATTTCTGTAGTAATGTCTTCATGCCACCTTTGTCAGCATCGCGGGAAGCCATTTGATAAGGCCTGTAATCTGGTGACGGGTAGCAAATGCCACAGGATTTTTTCTCTTGCGTTGTTATCATCAATTGGGAATTCTACCATGTCATAATTTAACTTTAGTATCGTTTTCATATTTTTTAGTTTTACTATTTAGTTGACAAAGCAGAAATCATTTAAAACTCTTTCATTTGAAAAAGACCTTTATGAAAAAGTATGAAATGACGCTAAAGGAATTTGCTCATGCTTTTATGTTGCTTTTCGAGGACTGCAATGGAATTCCACAAGTTTAATATGTAATGAAATTTCCCGACTATCGGTCTTTAAGATCTGTCTGTAATGCAAATGAAGAGTATATTTGGAATCAAGAGACAGATCCTATCGTTACCAATCATTGCTAGTGCCAGTAGAAGCATAAAATAGTAGGCCTACTCCGTTCAGCATGCAAAATTCTCAACGATAAAAATTTCATCTGCGATCATTTTTAAAAGCGGGATTTTTCTTCACATATAATAATTTGTAATGCCAACACAGTACATGTATGTTGCATTTTTTCTGTTAATTCACAAATGAGCATATTAAAAAATAATATGGTCGGCATCATGGTTTGATGTATATCACGGAAAGTTTGATTAAATTGATGAATATAAATTTCCATCTGCGTCCATTTTGAAAAGCGGGATTGCTTCACATATAATAATTTGTAATGCCAAAACAGTACATGTATATTGCATTTTTTTCTGTTATTTCGCAAATGAGCTGATATTAAAAAATAAAGTTATATTGTCGTCATCATGGTTTGATAGATATCACGGATGGTTTGATTAAATTGAAATATTCCATCAGCATCAATTTCGAAAAGCGGGGTTATTTCACATTATTTATAATTCAAACAGAAATATACCGGGTGCCCCTCCCCCCAAAACGTCCCAAAGTTTGACAGTAGGGATCTCAGCTGCTGATGAACCGATCTCTTTCAAAATGTCACAGATATACTTCAACATGTCATTGTCTTGATATGCTATTTTTTTCGAGGCAGTACTTGTACAATTTTTATTCGATTACTCTCATATGTTCAGGTCTAACAAGGGCATGTTGAAGTATATTTGTGAGAATTTTGAAACAGATCGGTTCGAGATCATCTGAGATACTTGCCATCAAACTTGGGGACGTTTTTTTGTGACACCCGATATAGTAGGATGCAAAACTCCATTTCATTTGTATTACGTGTATGAGGTATAACCCTTTGGCTACGGTTAATTATGGCGTGAATCAGTCCTCATAAGCCCAAACAGGTGCGAAAAAGTAGGAAGTAAAACTCCATTTCATTTCGTGCATGAAGTATACCCGCTAGTACTCATTATCCCAGTCAGGTATAACAAAGAAGAACGTTAAACTCCACCGTGTACAATGCATAGGCCCAAACCTCTAGCCACGGTTAGTTATGGCGTGTGCTGACGGTAGCATGACATAACTACTACTTTGATAGTATATGACTAACGAGATGGAAAGGAAATTTGGTCTTGATTACCCGATGTCCAAGTCATCAACTGAAATAACGATTTTATGACCTATCCATTAGCTCTACGTCCAATAAATAACCGTGAACGGAGACCATCAATTAGAACTCTCAGAAAATAACCTGTTATATAAGGGTCTCTATTTCACAGAAAAAATATTAAGGCGAAACTTTTCGTAAGTGTGGAATTTTACATACTTTTGATGAAATTGTTTAATAAAATTTGTTTAGGAACGGAAATATGTCGTCATTGTGGGGTTTTATATTGAGACGTATTATTTATGTCAAAATTGAGATCATAGTTCTTTTGTTTTTTTTAAACCCCACTCTGTCGTGTCCTCGAAACTTTAACGTTAATATTAAATTTTAGTTTGGAAAATATCAACCTAAAAAATCTAAATAAAATATTTAGTTTTTAATGAAATGGGACCCAAGGCAACATAAAATTTCACGTTAAAATCTTTGTGACATCGATGGTTGCGAAATAATCTTCTGAACTTGCAGAAAATGATCTGTTTGAAACGTGACCATAATGCCATCCTGTGGAACATGGTTCAGCCATCAAGTTTTCGTGAACATGGTTCAGCCATTAAGTTTTCGTGAACATAGTTCAACCATCACGATTATATGAACTGGTTCAACCATCAAGTTTTCTTGAACCTGCTTCAACCATCAAATTCTTTAATTTGGTTCATCCCCAAATTTATCGTGAACATAAGTCAACCATCGTGTTTTCGTGAACATGGTTCAACCATCAAATTTTCGTGAACAAGGTTCAACCATCAAATTTTTGTGAACATGGTTCATACATCAAGTTTTCGTGAATACGGTTCAACCATCAAGTTTTCATGAACATGGTTCAACCATCAAATTTTCGTGAACATGGTTCAACCATCGTGTTTTCGTGAACATGGTTCATTCATCAAATTTTCGTGAACGTGGTTCAAGTGTAAATTTAGTATAAATTTGATTTTGGTAATGTGAAGGGGACGATTTATCGCTGCTTTCCCCTAATTTTGGTCTTGATTACCCGATGTCCAAGTCATCAACTGAAATAACGATTTTATGACCTATCCATTAGCTCTACGTCCAATAAATAACCGTGAACGGAGACCATCAATTAGAACTCTCAGAAAATAACCTGTTATATAAGGGTCTCTATTTCACACAAAAAAATATTAAGACGAAACTTTTCGTAAGTGTGGAATTTTACATATTGTTTATGATGAAATTATTGAATTAAATTTGTGTAGGAACGAAAATTGGTTGTCAGTGTGGGGTTTTTCTATTGAGACGTATCATATTTATGTCAAAATTGAGATTATAGATCTTTTGTTTTTTTTAAACCCCACTCTGTCGTGTCCTCGAAACTTTAACGTTAATATTAAATTTTAGTTTGGAAAATATCAACCTAAAAAATCTAAATAAAATATTTAGTTTTTAATGAAATGGGACCCAAGGCAACATAAAATTTCACGTTAAAATCTTTGTGACATCGATGGTTGCGAAATTATCTTCTGAACTTGAAGAAAATGATCTGTTTGAAACGTGACCATAATGCCATCCTGTGGAACATGGTTCAGCCATCAAGTTTTCGTGAACCTGGTTCAACCATCCAATTTTCGTGAACCTGGTTCAACCATCAAATTCTTTAATTTGGTTCATCCACAAATTTGTCGTGAACATAAGTCAACCATCGTGTTTTCATCAACATGGTTCAACCATCAAATTTTCGTGAACATGGTCCAACCATCAAGTTTTCGTGGACATGGTTCCACCATCAAGTTTTCGTGAACATGGTTCAACCATCAAGTTTTCGTGAACATGGTCCAACCATCAAATTTTCTTGAACATGGTCCAACCATCAAGTTTTCGTGGACATGGTTCCACCATCAAGTTTTCGTGAACATGGTTCAACCATCAAATTTTCGTGGACATGGTTCCACCATCAAGTTTTCGTGAACATGGTTCAACCATCAAATTTTCGTGAACATGGTTCAACCACAAAATTTTCGTGAACATGGTTCAACCACCAAATTTTCGTCATTCATTCATTCATCATGTTTTGAAAACATATTTCAACTACCGTGTTTTTGAGAACATAGTTCAACCATAAGTTTTTATGAAGTGGTTCATCTGTCAATTTTTCGTGAACACCATTATGTCTTAGTGAACATGGTTCAACCATCAAATTTTCTTTATTATGGATAACCAACGTCTTTAAAGCGATCTCGAAGCTGACGAAATCTATCCATATACAACAAATTTCGGAAATTCTGCCCAACCCGATTCCCAAGATGACGTTCTAGATTATAATGAGGTAATTATCCATTGTCTGGCTAAATTATAAATTCAAATTGGTTATACATATTGTCGTATAGCTTAAAATAAATATAGATTCCCTAGATTCCATCATGAGACTGATTACTTAACTGTCATAAAGAGTTAAAGGGGACCAGTCTTCATTTTTATTGGTTGATTTGGGTCTTGAATATATTTAAGTATCCTTCAGAAGCACTAGAAATGTACGAAAATTGCATATTTCCTTCAAATATATCTTAAATTAGACATTTCTCCTTCTATTTCTATAGATGACTTTTCTATATATTGCATAGTATCGCTAATGTGTAGTAGGGCATTATAACTTTCAAATGCTAATAATTATGGATGCACATGGATTTGAAGGCTCAAATTTCAATGGTGAGTTGTGATAACCAGTACTAAATTGCTGAGCTAAAAAAGTCCCCGTTTCTGAGACTTGGAAAAATCGACCCACGAAAATGAAGCCTGTGCCTCTTTAATATATAAATCTGAAATTATCCAAGACAGAACTACAGTTGTTCGCCGTAGCAGTTTAGTATCCGATTACGACTTCGAGCAGTCTTTGACTCTTAGGGACGGTGTAGCTCCTTTTACAAAACAAAATTTAAACAAATGTTTTTTCAATCTTTTTTTTTCCTTTTAAACAAATTAAAGATTATAATAGGTAAGGTGGTGGGCATATCTCATTTGTCGGACTGAGAAGAAGAAGGCCTATTATGGGGTTCTATAGCACAGTCGGTTACTGCGTCGTTCTTTACAAACATGAAGTCATTTGCTTGGATACGAAGAACTGAAGGTTATGTTAGAGAGTTCAATTCTCGATCAGGGTGTGAGAGTCCGATGAATAAGTGATCTTCACTCATAATTCCAGTCCACCCAGCTGTAAATGGGTACGGATAATCCGGGAGAGATCAATGCCAAGAGGTTTGGCCAAGGACCAGCTGAGAGAAAGTATTCTCACGGAACCTAAGTTGTTATCCTAATAAAATATAAATGTGTAATTCTTTCTATAAAATCCACCCATGCTTATCTGATTTTATCTAGTGCTGGGTATTGCCAATCATGCCACGATACGATACGCATCGCGATACAAAGGTCACGATACAATACGTATCGCGATATGGTGTAAAGGGACAATAATTAAAACTTCATCTTCAAAGTTCCAAGATCTATTTTTGTAAAGCTTTATTAATGTGAAATCTGGTTATTTAGCTGTAAGGAATGCTCTAATATCCACGTCTTTTAAATATTTCTTAACAAGAAAAAATAGAGGTTTCATTCGCCGATTTTTAAAAAAAATTATCACTTTTTATGAAATGAGAGGTATCGTCAAGTATCGATACACGACCTCGCGATACGATACGCGTATCGTGGCATGGCGTATAGCGATACATCGATACAGCGATATATCGTGCCAGCACTAATTTTATCACATGTTACATTGGTAGCGTAATACTTGAGCTCATTATCTTGTACTGAAACTATTTTGATAATAAGAAAAGGTGAGAAAAGTTTGGATATTTTACCCACGTACAATGTATTTAATGAATTAGAGTTGGAAATATTCTAAATAGTACATGTTACTACGACAATCTAATTAAAATTAGATTACATTTCGTTTCGGTTATTTTTTGAGTGTCAACTCCATGTAATCTAACCACTTTTATAAGGCGAGCATCTTCTGGTGACGAAAATTTCAGCCAATCAAAAACTACCTTCAAGATCGTGGGTCTATGCATTGATATGCATTGTGGGAAGACGAAACAGAAAGTAAAGCGACACAGCAGACCAAATTATGACTTAAAGCTATCATGCTCTAACTTAGCTAAAAATAATTATTTTTTTTTAAAATAAATCCATTGGTCCGCCATATTTGCAACTAGCAGCCGCCATATTTGCTGAAGAAATATGGCCGCCACTAACCCACTATAAAACCCAGGTAAGCCACGCCCATCGTCCAGTTGATATGCGAACTTCACACTATCAACATCGATGAACGACACTCACAGTGAAACCAACTTAGCTTGAAACTAGTCAACCTCGCCTTTCAAAACAATAAAAATGGAGACTCAGGTAAGAAAATACAAAACACGTTTCTCAATTTGCATAATACTTACTAATGTATCATATTTTATGCACAATGCAGCTGCAGACGTGTACTTCTGATAAGAAAACAGACTTACCTGTGTTTTGTACCACGATTATTTCTTTATGTATATACAAATGATAATCTTTGAGGCTTATGAAAAGAGTCATTTCAATGTTTTCATTTGTCATATGTAGTACAGATTCTGATTGATATTGATGCATAGAATAAATATTTCCAATATTTTATAATTATGATAATAGCATACAATTATAATGTAAACTAGTTAGTTGCATTGATATATCTCTGTTTAGTCTGCTTGGTGAATAAGGGAAGTAACTCTTATTTGTCACAAAGTTATTATTAGGGAAATTTTAAAATAACTTACTCTCTATACGTTTGTGATATAAATTGTAACTAAATGTTTCGTTTTTTTTTTATAGGAACAAGAAGTAGATAAGCTTATGGACAGTATTTTTTCCGAGCAATACGATGTCAAATCTTGAAATCTACACACCCATACGATCGACCAGAACATTCAGAAAATATTGATGATGTTCTGTGTGATGACAATGATTACTCTAGTGTTATAATGATGAAGAAGAGATAGAAAACCAGAATTTCTTTCAAAATTTGTAAGAAAAGATTGTTTTATTCTGCATAGTTATTGTTATTATTATAAACAAACTATGACATAAAATATAATACATTTATCATATTTTTTTTGCATTTGTACAATTTTTTTATTCTGTTATATCAAAAGATTATTGCAAAAATTTCAGAGATCAAGACAAATTTCACCAAGAGAGAGATATACTAAAACAGAGACGGTTTATAGTATCGGAGGGAAAACTTTACGACCTAATAAAGAACTCATTTTGTAAAGAATGTGGAGTAAAAGTTGATTCAAATACACATTCCTTTGTTTACACATGGGCAGCATTTTATCTGCAACAATGAAATAATCTGTAAGAAAAGTATGATCTGAAAAATCTGAATGTTACTCAATAGAATAATTATTTACCTAATGTGTGATTATATATTTTGTTTTGTAAATAAAAATCTAGTATAGTCACAATTTGTTATGAACAGCAATAGACAATATTTCACGAGCACGGATATGGTTTATAAATATACATGCATGATCATATATAATAATGTATTTGAAAATAATCCCGATTTCATTACGATCGTGAAATTTGATCTAACCTCAATATTCATTATTGTTTGTTTACGTCAAAGTCAAGGTTGGTTGGTTTCACTGTGAGATTTGATCTTGACCTGCCGAGATCTGACAACCAACTGATTGATGGGCGTGTCTTACCTGGGTTTTATACAGGGTGGTGGCGGCCATATTTCTTTAACAAATATGGCGACTGATTATAGTAAATATGGCGGACGGACAGTCTTAATTATTTTTTTTAGATAATTATTTTTAGCTAAGTTAGAGCATGATAGCTTTAATACAAAGTATACCAATATAAACGTTGTTCTGATTGGTGGAGGGGTGGCACGTGCTATAAATAGCTTATTCGTAACCAGAAGATGCTCGCTTATAAAAGTGGTTAGATTACATGGAGTCGACCATCAAAAAATAACCGAATCGAAATGTAATGTAATTTTAATTAGATTGATGTTACGAGGTCTACATTTAGATTAATTCTGAGGAATAAAATTGTCTGGTCAAACATTTTTTTTTATTTTTAGACATGAATAGCGAGACATCAAAGACAGCTTCCGTATAAACTTGCTAATTGCTAAAAAGAGTGTCGCGTTACCATGACATTGATATTTATATATAAGGTGATGAAATACTTTCTCATTTATTAATATACTTCTTCATATAAAAAAAAGTTAATTAAAGGGATTGTAAAGAGGTTTTCTAAACTTTGTATGTGTATCGAGGACACTGATAGCATCAATTTGCGCCATTCCAATTTCCATTCCGACGTCTGTGGTTCTTGCAATTCCACTAAAACTAACGTGTTTTATGATGCAACTACCAATGATTTACCGGAAGCTAATATTGATATCTATGCAGGTCAGGTGGTAGTAAGGTCATACCATTAGTATTTGTCAATATTACATTGATGGAAGATGTTAGACGAAAATAAGGAACATTATCTGTTATCTGTAAGCTTTAAGTCCTTAGAAGGTTTATAAAAATAGAATAGAATGGCATAATCTGTTAATTGGAAATCGTGACAATACAAATACTTTGTAATAAACGAATCAAAGGGCAACTGGACCAAAGATACGTCATTACAGGCTTAAAGGGACAGTCTGAATTTTTTTTAGGTCAAAAAAATTTTTTTGCTCAAATTTTGAAAACTATACACCAAAATCTCTAACTATGTGTCCTTTAATGTATCTGAAAGTTCTAACTAAAAAATCCATTCGTTAATTCTTTAAACGCTAAAAACATTCTAAAATATTTAAAAACCTTACGTAAGGTTTTTAAGTGTGTTATGTTTTTTGGACGCTGATAGGAAACTACTGAACGGATTTGAGTAAAATAAACGCCTAATTGTAGAGAGATGTCCCTATTGTGTATTTAAAAGGTTTCAGACAGAAATATTGAGCCATTTAAAAAGCAAACACCAAAACTAGGTCAAACAGGTTAATTAACAATAAGTACTCCCTGTTTGTAATTAACCCTTTAAAACTAAATTCAAAGACTAATAGTTATTATGAGTTAAAGGGGAATGTTCAGCATTTTTTAGGATTGATTTGGGCCTTGAATTTATGTAAATAGTTTTCAGATTTACTGAAACTGCCCAGAAATCGCACAATTATACTCGTAAATTAACATTTATCTTTCATTTTCTGTATATATGTGTTCGTTTTCTGGAGCTATATAGCCCGTTTGGTGCTGGTGCTCCTTAATACATTTCATTTCATTTCTGTATATGTGTTTTCTATATAAGTCATAGTCTAACTTAATGGCGAGTCGTATTTTTGACTTTCAAATGCTGATAATTTTGGATACACGGGGATTTGAAGGCTGCAATTTTGAGGGAGAGTTTGGGACATTATTACGGATTAGCTTAGCTAAAAACAATCCAGGTTCTGAGACTAAAAGTTTTTCGGTTGATCGGTTAGTGAACACATCCCTTTAAGTATAACAAAAAACAATATCAGTGAATCCAGATTACGTCAGTTTTGGGGATGAGCTGTAACGCAATCGGTTACAGGGTTGGAATATTTATATGACGTAATTTGGACAAAAAGGCGGTCGTTGGGTTGTAATCTCAGTCATTTAGTTACTATTCAAGACGACTCAGTCGAACTTAAAGCGATACAACCTCTTAGAATGAACAAAAAAATTAAGTTCTCAAACTTGGTCAATAAGAGTATATATTCATCAACAGTGTCCAAAGTATACAAACAGAATCAAATAAACCCATAAAACTATGAAATTTTCCATACAATTCCAGATTATTATTGATAAATGCCTTAAATTGGATTAAGGCATTTATCAATTATTGTATTTAAACATAGTTTTCTGGATTTATCAGATTATTTAGGTAATCTGTTTATAGTTATGCCACTAGGTTTGTCCCCTGATGAATATATACTCCTATTGACCAAGTTTGAAAATTTAATTTTTTTGTTCATTCTAAGACGTAGTATCGCTTTAAGAACTGATATTCCGGAAAAGATCAATGTCAAGAGGTTTGGACAAGGACCAGCTGGTAGATATTATTCTAATGAACCTTAATTAATATCCTTAATTAATATCCATGTTGTCTCTTTTCTATTTTTTTATATTTTTTTTTCAACCAAATATGCTTTTTGAGTAGACAGGCTGTTCGAAATGTTAGAGTGAAAGCATTGAATTTCATTTGACAAAACTGCTTTTACCAATAGATATATTAAAGAAGCACAAGATATATGGATATACTATTTCTGACATTTATTAACTCAACGTTTCACATGCTCATACATGTTATTCATTCTCTTGATAACGCTGCCTGTATGAGCATGTGAAACGTTGAGTTAATAAATGTCAGAAATAGTATATCCATATATCTTGTGCTTCTTTATTTATGCCTATTTCTATATGTCTTATAAACAATAAATATATTATCACATAATATTGGGCTTTTTTAATTCTTGTTGGTAAGTTCCATTGACAGACCCATAGGGGCAGACAAATATCTACTTGCGTTCGGCCTATAATGTAAAAATCAAAGAACACCATAAACGAATACTGTGCCATAAAAAATTCTTGAAAGCCTTCCATTCTAATGGAATAATCCTCATAAGCAAAAAAAAAAAAGACGTTTCAATTTCATTTTTCTTCAAATCTTCAATGCTTTTTACTAAGAAAATCGTTCATGAATTCGCATCACCCTCTACGCGAAATATAAATCACACATGCATTCGCAACGTAATGAAAACATTTACAACTTTAAAAAGATTTACCGAGGCCCCGTGTGCTATTGGCTGTGCACGTTAAAGATCCCTCGACAGTTGGAAATCGAAAATAAGAGCAGGCTAATGCCGCTGTCCTGGCAAAAATTTCCCTCATTGCACACTGCATGGCGTTTGCCCGCCCTCAATTAGCCCATATAGGTGCAGAAAAGTAGGACGTAAAACTCCATTCATTTCATTTAAAAAGATTTAGAAAACATTACAGATTATTTGTCGTAAGTAATACATACCTTGTAAGTAACGGATTAAAACACACATAACGGCTCCAAATATAAAGTTCCTTAGTAAAACTGGCACAAGGGTAAAAGGCATACAAAAAACAGCTAATAACAAATCACTTATAGCAAGACTCAACAAAAACACGTTAGTCACTGTTCTCATTCGTTTATTTTGTATCAAAGTCGCAATCACTAAGATATTTCCTACCATTGATAATAGAAAAATCACTGAATAAAATCCTATTTGAATATCCATGCTGAGCGTCGTAAGTCCGACATGACCGAATCTTCTTTTAGTAGTATTTTCCATTTCTGTGGAACCATTGAAAAAATCTATTGTTTCGTTCCATAATAAAAGTTCTGGATTAGTGCGCGACATTTTTAATGCAAAATCACCGAAAATAATGACCGGAAGATTCCCGCCACGGTAATTGATAAACTTTGAAGGACGTCGCTTAGGAATTACTTTGTATAGTACTTCTGTCGTTGACCGGTCTGGAATTGAAGTCTTCTGTACAGCTCAAGTGAGTCGGTAAATTCGATGTATTGGTTCTGAGTATGATGAGGTACTAATCCAAGTGGGTATTTAAGTTCGTAGTAAAACCCCAACGTGATGTCCTTAATGAATGGAAAGTTTTCTCAGTTGTCTTAGACTCCTACTTGCCGTTAAGTTGAACCACGACGAATCAATAGGCTATCTATCGCGTACGACTATCAACTAACTCTTTGAAGATCTGTAAAACAGGAAAATTAGTATAGTTCAGATAAGACACTTTGCTGTATACGTTCCGTCAATGTACATTAGTTTAATCCCTTAATCAAATTTAAGGCGTTTATCAATTAATTATAACCTGTTATTATATGGAAATTTACATAGTTTTATGGGTTTGTTTGATTCTGTAAAACAGGAAAATTAGTATAGTTCAGATAAGACACTTTGCTGTATACGTTCCGTCAATGTACATTAGTTTAATCCCTTAATCAAATTTAAGGCGTTTATCAATTAATTATAACCTGTTATTATATGGAAATTTACATAGTTTTATGGGTTTATTTGATTCTGTAAAACAGGAAAATTAGTATAGTTCAGATAAGACACTTTGCTGTATACGTTCCGTCAATGTACATTAGTTTAATCCCTTAATCAAATTTAAGGCGTTTATCAATTAATTATAACCTGTTATTATATGGAAATTTACATAGTTTTATGGGTTTATTTGATTCTGTAAAACAGGAAAATTAGTATAGTTCAGATAAGACACTTTGCTGTATACGTTCCGTCAATGTACATTAGTTTAATCCCTTAATCAAATTTAAGGCGTTTATCAATTAATTATAACCTGTTATTATATGGAAATTTACATAGTTTTATGGGTTTATTTGATTCTGTAAAACAGGAAAATTAGTATAGTTCAGATAAGACACTTTGCTGTATACGTTCCGTCAATATACATTAGTTTATATAATAAAAAATATATTAGTTTAAAGGAATACAACCTCTTAGAATGAACAAAAAATCTGAATTTTCAAATTTGGTCAATAGGAGTTTATATTCATCAAGGGACTTGCCTGGTTGCATAACTATACAACAGATTACCTAAATAATCTGATAAATCCAGAAAACAATGTTTATATACAATAATTGAAAAACCCTTAATCAAATTTAAGGCGTTCATCAATTATAACCTGTTATTATATGGAAATTTACATAGTTTTATGGGTTTATTTGATTCTGTTTGTATATTTTGGACATCGTTGATGAGTATATACTCTGATTGATCAAGTTTGAGAACTTAATTTTTTTGTTCATTCTAAGTGGTTGTATCGCTTTAAAGTGAAATTTCTATGTTTCTCCATAATTGACGTAACGAACACTATTTTGCATGTAAAAAAATAGTTCAGATAAGACACTTTGCTGTACTTGTGACTAACAAATACGTGTGTCTTTATTGCTCTAAAATTAACGTAACGAACACTATTTTGACTGTAAAAGAATATAGTTCAGATAAGACACTTTGCTGTACTTGTAATCAACAAATACGTTCCATCATTGTACATGTGCATGTATAATATTAAGCCCACTAGCTTGCTAGTTTGAGCACTCTGGTATGGTACGATGGTATCACATAATGTGGGATCATCTGAGGTGGTTATATAGCCATACCTCAACTCCAGTATCAGCACTGCACTGATGAGGCCCAGAAGTTTTAAGATATATTAATTTACTAATATGTCTACAATTATTGAGCACTCAGTTCTGGTTTTCAAATACTTTTATTAGAGTACTTTGTGATAATTAACAAATATGTTCCATATGTGAACATTACTTACATATAAACTGCTTTTAATATGTCTATATTGCTGTACAGTTAATGTAGGCCTTCTCAATTAATTTTTGTAATGGGCCAAATACATTTTATGATATAATATAAGGGCCAAATGGAGCTAAGCTAGCATAGCGAGCAGAGCCGTTTTAGTGCAAGAGGTCACTTTTGAGGGGTCATTCTCAAGGGCGACACGGGCCAGATTTTAACAGTGGTATTTCTATATCGCTCTACAAATAATGCTTGATAAAAAATATTGTTGTTACTCTGAACTTCATAACTTATTTTGTTATTGGCCCGTGTCCTTACTAAAAATTGGCAAGTAGCATTTGTTCTCGGATGTAAATTTTAGTTAAGTTCAGATCTATTTAATACCTCATTTTTTTTTTAATTTTGATTTATGACATTAAATGGCAATAAATTTAGAAAATTATTGACATTTTTTCTTCAGAATTTGAATCTATAGAGAGACAATGCGATAAATTCGTCAAGTTAAATGGATAATAACCCAGGGAATATCGATTATAATGATATACTGTTCATTGTTACTAGGCATTACAGTTAGTTTTTATCATATCTATCAATTGTTTTCAGATTAACTGTATCCTGTGTAACGTCACGTCACATTTCTTAAAGGAATTGTCAAGAAATAAAATGAAATGGTGTTTTACATCCTACTTTTCTTCATCTGTATGGACTTGAGGACTCTGAAACACCAAGCAGTGTGCAACGAGAGAAATTTTGTAAAGACAGTGGAATTAACCTACTTTTATTTTCGATACAAATGTCAAGGGATCTTTTAAGATCTAAAAATGTATGTGTATAGGGTATACTGATAGAATCAATTTGCACTATTCCAGTTTTCAATCTGATGTGTGTTTACAGCAATATTACTACCTCTTAGAATGAACAAAAAAATTAAGTTCTCAAACTTGGTCAATAAGAGTATATATTCATCAACAGTGTCTAAAGTGTACAAACAGAATAAAATAAACCCATAAAACTATGTAATTTGTCATACAATTACAGAATATTATTGATAAATGTCTTAAATTGGATTAAGGCATTTATCAATTATTGTATTTAAACACAGTTTTCTGGATTGATCAGATTATTTAGGTAATCTGTTGTATAGTTATGCCACTAGGTTTGTCCCCTGATGAATATATACTCCTATTGACCAAGTTTGAAAATTTAATTTTTTTTTGTTCATTCTAAGAGGTAGTATCGCTTTAAGATTAACGGTATCCTGTGTAACGTCACGTCACATTTCTTAAAGGAATTGTCAAGAAATAAAATGAAATGGTGTTTTACATCCTACTTTTCTTCATCTGTATGGACTTGAGGACTCTGAAACACCAAGCAGTGTGCAACGAGAGAAATTTTGTAAAGACAGTGGAATTAACCTACTTTTATTTTCGATACAAATGTCAAATGGTTTTTTAAAATCTAAAAATGTATGTGTATCGGGTACTGATAGAATCAATTTGCACTATTCCAGTTTTCAATCTGATGTGTGTTTCCAGCAATATCACTTTAAAGCGATAATACGTCTTAGAATGAACAAAAAAAAATAAGTTCTCAAACTTGGTCAATAAGAGTATATAGGCCTATTCATCAATAGTGTCCAATGTATACAAACAGAATAAAATAAACCCATAAAACAATGTAATTTTCCATACAATTACAGGTTATAATTGATAAATGCCTTAAATTGGATTAAGACATTTATCAATTATTGTATTTAAACACAGTTTTTTGGATTTATAAAATTATTTAGGTAATCTGTTTTATAGTTATGCCACTAGGTTTGTCCCCTGATGAATATATACTCCTATTGACCAATTTTATTCACGGTACCTCGACCGAACTACCTGCCGATGCAATGGACGCACAGGATGAATGTTTGCAGTTTTAACTGCGAATTGGCTTCGACCGAAGCTCGGGCGAATGTCGTCGCATTGGACACACTAAGCGAAGTTCGCCGGAACAATTTGCCGTGAAAATTCGCTCGGTGTGTCCTCGGCTTATAAATATAAATCGATTGATTTGACTTTGGTAAAATTGTCTGTCTTTTATCATGTCATCTCGCATTATAATTATAACAATAATCTTTATTCCTTCGCTACTGTTCCGCAAAAAATATTTCGATAAGAATAAGATTGAGAAATACCACTCTTATGATATAACTGACAATTTTCTTCTTTTTTTTTTCTTTTTGAAATTCTATAAGATTTTTGTAACAGATTTGTTTTGTAAGATTGGTCTAAAACAGTTGTTCCTAACCATTTTAAAATTATCAAAACTCCTAGAGTCCCCCGGTCAATTCATCTAGAGTGGGGAGGCCATATGGTTTGACCACAAGCAACTGCAGACCTTACACAACAAAATATAGTTAAATAAAATTTGTGCCAGAAAAAAAAATTATACACATCTTCATGCCCCATAGCCCCCCCAGGTTGGGAACTACCGGTCTAAAAAAAAGTTCACAATTTGAAAATCATATAAAATACAATAGTTGAGTCAAGTAACTAACCTTCCAATAGATTATTAGTTTTTAAAAGATTGTGAAGAGGTTTTCAAAACTTTAAATATGTATTGGGACATCAAAGCAACAATTTGCGTCATTCAAATTTTTCAAAAAGCTAGGCGATTTGACACAGCAATCGCAAAGGCCTTGGATATAACCAGGGGCCTTATTCTCGAAAACTTAATTTAAGATGATTTTAGTGTCCCAGTCATCTAATTGGACAATCACTAAAATTGATTTTAAATATAGCTTTATTATCCAATCAGATTACAGTATTCCTTAAAATTTTGATTTTATCTTAGTTAAGTTTTCGAGAATAAAGCCCCTGCTGTTTATGTGCTATTTACGTCAATATTTGGTAAAGCATTTATAATATCACGTAAACCTCAGACATCTGACTGAAAACTGGAATGGTGCAATTACGCGTCATTCCGAATTATCGTGTACATTATCACTTACAAATTATCACCAAAAGTCCACTTTTAAATATGATAATAACTGTTGTTCTAAATCTAAAAATATGTCTTCACAAAAACAAAATTAAATGGGAAGTCTTACGAAAGTAAGTAATTAGGTCACAGGGAATTCGGTCACCGGAAATGTGGTCACAGTAATACGGCCACATGGTAATTTGGTCACAGTAATACGGTCATATGGTAATTTGGTCACAGTAAAAAAGTCGCAGGGAAATTTGGTCACAGTAATACGGTCAGACGGTAATTTGGTCACAGTAATACGGTCAGACGGTAATTTGGTCACAGTAATACGGTCACCGGAAATGTGGTCACAGTAATACGGTCACCGGAAATGTGGTCACAGTAATACGGTCACCGGTAATTTGGTCACAGTAATACATTATTACAGTGACTATATTACCTTTTGACCTTTTTACTGTGACCACATTTCCGGTGACCGTATTACTGTGACCAAATTACCTTGTGACGTTATTACTGTGACCAAATTTCTAGTGACCGAATTTCCTGCGACTTTTACAACCAATTAAAGAAACGATACCAACTTATTTTAAAAATTGTTTTTTACTAAGAGAATTGTCTAATATAAAAACATGTCAATTACACATCCCAAACACAGCATAGTCAATCAAAAATACCGGAAACATGTGTTCACTTCCGGGAAAAAGCATAACACCAATCTCAAACTTCAGCATTGTTTAAATTTTCTTTTATGTCGTTGAAATCAGGTGGTATCTTTTCTGTTGGACACTAGTTTTTATTCAAGAGCTAAATCGACCCTTGAAAATGCCTTATTTTTTCCTTTAATCCAAAACATAAATGGTTAAAAATAAAGCTAAAGACACCCACCTTAAAAAAAAAAAACCGTTGAATACAAGTAGAGTTGAACAGAGTAACTTGTTACTTTCCTTGGAAATTCCACTCACGCTTTGGCTTTTATATGGTTATCTGATTCGAAGAAGAAAAAACCTTTCGGCATATTTTTCTCATTTAAAGATGGGAGAAAACACCACTCTAAGCCTTTGAATCGACGTGAAAGACTAACTAGAGGTTCAGCCGGAAGCCACTTTCCGCCACATATGATGGTAAATTCGGACACCTCTTATTATTAAATGCTATATATAGACAATTAGTGACATAACTAGGATACCTTCTACGAATAGCTTGAGATTGATCTCACACATATATTTTTATTCGTCCTTATTTGTAGTATGGCATAATTTTTATACGCCCACATGAAATGTGGAGCGTATATTGCCGTCACCCATGTCCGTCGGTCCGTCCGTCCGTCCGTCGGTCCGTCGGTCCGTCGGTCCGTCCGTCCGTCCACAATTGCTTGTTAACACTCTACAAGCCACAATTATTTACAGATTTTGACGAAACTTGCTGAAATTGTTTATTATCACACAAGGATGAACCCTATTGAAAATCAAAAGAATCGGAAAATATTTAATATGAATTATTGCCCTTGTTCTTTAAAACGCGTTCAATTTTTAGCTTGTTAACACTCTACAAGTCACAATTCTTTACGGATTTTGACGAAACTTGCTGAAATTGTTTATTATCACACAAGGATGAACCCTATTAAAAATCAAAAGAATCGGAAAATATTTAATATGAATTATTGCCCTTGTTCTTTAAAACACGTTCGATTTTTAGCTCGTTAACACTCTACAAGTCACAATTCTTTACGGATTTTGACGAAACTTTCTGGAATTGTTTATTATCACCCAAAGATGAACCCTATTTAAAATCAAAAGAATCGGAAAATATTTAATATGAATTATTGCCCTTGTTCTTTAAAACGCGTTCAATTTTTAGCTTGTTAACACTCTACAAGTCACAATTCTTTACGGATTTTGACAACACTTGCTGAAATTGTTTATTATCACCCAAGGATGAACCCTATTTAAAATCAAAAGAATCGGAAAATATTTAATATGAATTATTGCCCTTGTTCTTTTAAACGCGTTCGATTTTTAGCTTGTTAACACTCTACAAGTCACGATTCTTTACGGATTTTGACGAAACTTTCTGAAATTGTTTATTATCACCCAAGGATGAACCCTATTTAAAATCAAAAGAATCGGAAAATATTTAATATGAATTATTGCCCTTGTTCTTTAAAACACGTTCAATTTTAAGCTTGTTAACACTCTACAAGTCACAATTCTTTACGGATTTTGACGAAACTTGCTGAAATTGTTTATTATCACCCAAGGATGAACCCTATTTAAAATCAAAAGAATCGGAAAATATTTTATATGAATTATTGCCCTTGTCCTTTAAAACGCGTTCGATTTTTAGCTCATTAACACTCTACAATTCACAATTCTTTACAGATTTTGACAAAACTTGCTGAAATTGTTTATTATCACTCAAGAATGAACCCTAATATTTAAAATCAATAAAAATCTGAAAATATAAAATATGAATTATTGCCCTTGTTCTTTAAAACGCGTTTGATATATAGCCTCGTTGACACTCTAGAAGGCACATCGATTTGAAAGAAACCTATTGAAATAGTTTATTATCACACGATAGTCCCTATCAATAATCAAAAAATATTTGATATGAGTTAATGGCCTTCTTCTTTGAAATACATTCAGTTTTAAGTTCAGAAAGACTCTACAAGGCAGAAGGATTTTGACTAAACCTGATGAATGCTGAACCCTTGATGAAATCGAGAAAAAAAAAATATTTAGACAACACTTAATTCAAATATTTCATGGTTGTGATGGTTGCTGTTTTCTGCCGAATGTTCTTTTTGAAACAAAGCCTCCAGTGGGCGTATATTACCTTGCCTGGCAAGCTATCTTTATGTTTGCCAGCCCCTATCCGTCTGTCCACAATCGATTTATCGGAAAATGTTTGCTTAGATACAATTTTATTAAAATTAGATTACATTTCGTTTTTTTTTTTTCCGTCTCATTGTAATCTTACAAGATTTATTAGGCGAACGTGTTCTGTTAATGTCGATTTCAGCCAATCAGAGAGTGGCTCGCAGATCGTGTGTTTATGCTTTGCGGGAGAACGAAACGAAATGTAATCTAATTTTGATTCGATTGGCTGAGATATTACACCTCGGGTATTCCCATCTGGGCCGAAGGGAATCAATCTAGGGACGGCCCTACTTAATAAGGTGGGGCAGGCCTTCTCAATTAATTTTTGTAAAGGGCCAAATGCATTTCATGAAAAAAATATAAGGGCCAAATAGAGCTTGGCTAGCGAAGCGAGAAAATCGTTCTAGCGGAAGGGGTCACTCTTAAGGGCGTCGCGATTTAGCCCGCGTGTCGCCATTTGAGAAAGCCTGAGGTGGGGTATAAAATGTAGTATAGCCCAACCTCACCCCCTCTCACCCCTCCCCCCTAAGATAAAACAAAAATAAAATGGAAGAAAAAAAAGACTGCATCCCATCCATTTCCATATCAACTCTAACGTGACGTTCATAAAGAAAATATCGATCTTACTATGAATTGAAACCGAATACTGTATGAATTGTAATAAACAAATCTGTCTTCGGTCGAATGTAATAATAACATATGTATTTGTAATGTACGTTATGAACTTAGGTTATGAAACGATTAATCATAACCACAAAGCCAAATAATATAATAACCTTTGTTTGTGACAGACAATTCCATTATTGCAGGGAAGAATATTACTCTTGGCTATACCCAAGTCATTACAATCCGTCTCGATGTCGCGATAATGTAATCGTTTTTAAACACGGAAAACAAAATGTAATTTACAAATTGAATATTGAGGTAATTTACTATGAAATTACTGCGTTAAGTTAAAGGGGAGATCTGAATTTTTTTTTAGATTGATTTTTTTTTTCACTTGGATTAATGAAAAATATTGACAAAAATCCGAATGAAAAATAGTGCATTAAAGGGATTATACAGAGGTTTTCTAAACTTTGTATGTGTATCAGGGACACTGATATCATTAATTTGCGCCATTCAAATGTCCATTCCGACGTTTATGGTTCTTACAATTCCACTAAAACTAACACGTTTTAAAACGTCACTGACAGTGATCTACCGGAAGCTACTTTTGATATCTATGCAGATCATAGTAGTGACATTATAAAATGTGTTAGTTTTAGTGGAATGCAAGAATCACAGACCATATTGAAGCCAACATTGGAAGAAACGGAATCTTTTCAAAGCTCCCCAATCAAGCACTATCTTTGTATGATATCGGGAAGCAGTGTTGCGCTAAGTATATATTTGACACCTCCGGAAACCTTGATAACAATTTTCAAATTTCCTCATTTTTCTTTTTGATATAATTCCTCATATTAAAAGTGCATAAGCTGCTATCAATGTATTCTACTGTAAAAATGTTGCTTTAGAATTCAGAAAAATTTCGTTTCATAGTAGCATCAAAAGAAGATTTGACGCATTGAGAATATTTTTTGTCATTTGAATGAAATTTAATTTCATGCAAAAGAGAGTTACAGACGGAATCAGAGAATTAAGATAACGGTTTATTGACGGAATTTCTTTAACACATTGTCATGGGAATAAGAAAATTAAGAAATCAATTTGTAGGCCTTACATTTTTTTTAATCTTTTTTTGAAATTTTTTAAAATCATTTCCATTAATAAAAAAGACCTCGTACAAAGAATAAGCAAATCTTTTGTGGACTTTTCCAATGAGTGTTTCAGATTTTTTTTGGCTTCGTGCGCTGACAATTTATGCCGGAGCAAACAAATCAGCCAAGTTGCACAAAATTTTTTTTATGGATCGTTCGTTCTTGAGTTTTTATTAGTATCATCCCGTACAATTTGCAGGGGCGGATCCAGGTTTTTGGAAAGGGGGGCGTAGATGCTAATTTTAGCCGATCGGAGCGAGGCAAAAAATTTGTTGACCTTTTTTTTGGCTTAAAAACATAGAATAAGTACAAATTGTACTAATTTAACGGTTTCTGGTGTGGACCATGTATGTTTTATAGTAAACGTTAATGGATTAGACATTTTTGATGTCGTATTCTCCCCATTCTTAAAAAAAAAAAAAAGACAGAGTATATACGCCCTCTACACCCCCCCCCCCCCCCCCCCTGGATCCGCCACTGATTTGCATTCCCAATAAAATCCTAATAAATATACTCTGGCTTTCATGGTTGCATGTTGAAATGTATTATTGCAGAGAAAATATTGTTGTTCGTACAACAACCATACAAACATCAGATCGCCCAAAGGCTTTACCCCTTTCAAACAAAATATGCCACAAGCGAGAGTCCTACAAATTATGACCAAAACATCATAATTAAAACAAAAGCCAATGGCATGGATATAATGAATGGCTAGTGGGATATTACAAGGTTCGGATAAATATCATTGCTTACTTGAAGCGTACACGTTAATGATTCGACCATCAACTCCGTTTGTTTCAGGGTGATTATTTGGTAACCTTAGTAAAAGGAATTAGTCGGTATATTATCATCTTCACGATGTCAAGCTATTGCTAACTCCGTCTTCCGGCTGACTTTTGTCAGGCTTCACACCACTGGAGCAATTATTTTTCACCTCTCACACCCAAAAGAAATTGTCCACGAATTCCTCAACAGTTGCCTACATCCCAGCACCCTTGGCTCACGCCTTTGGGGGCGAAAACACCTAGGTTGTGTCTTTAAAGGGGACCAGTCTTCATTTTTATTGTTTGATTTGGGTCTTGAATATATTTAAGTATCCTTCAGAAGCATTAGAAATGCACGAAAATTGCGTATTTCCTTCAAATATACCTTAAATTAGACATTTCTCCTTCTATTTCTATAGATGACTTTTCTATATATTGCATAGTATCGCTAATGTGTAGTAGGGCATTATAAATTTCAAATGCTAATAATTATGGATGCACATGGATTTGAAGGCTCAAATTTCAATGGTGAGTTGTACTACATTGCTGAGCTAAAAAAAAAACCGTTTCTGAGACTTATCCAAATCGACCCGCGAAAATGAAGCCTGTGCCTCTTTAAGTCTAATACCTTGACATCGTGGGTAAACTTCTGGTGCCAAGAAAATTTATAACTTCAGTGATTTTATTGGTCCGTTCGCTAGCGCATACGACCAATCAGATCCCTTTGACCAATAGTTACTTGCATAACGTTATTTGTCTTTCTGTCGAAGGATGTGATTGGCTGTATTTGCGTACAAGCCAATCAAACCGCTGCTGCATTCATCATACAAAAAAAAAAAGTTTGTAAAAGCTTGACATTGTGAAAACGTAGTTTGTAAAAGCTTGACATTGTGAAAACGGAGTTTGTATTAGCTTGACATTGTGAAGACGGAGTTGGTATAAACTTGACGTTGTGAAGACGAAGTTTGTAATAGCTTGACATTGTGAAGATAAAGTTTGTATTAGCTTGACATTGTGAAGATAAAGTTTGTATTAGCTTGACATTGTGAAGACGGAGTGCCCTTGTTTTAGACCGAGTTTGTAATAACTTGTCATTGTGAAGATGAAGTTTGTAAAAGTTTGACATTGTGAAGATGAAGTTTGTATTAGCTTGACATTGTGAAGATGAAGTTTGTATTAGCTTGACATTGTGAAGATGAAGTTTGTATTAGCTTGACATTGTGAAGATAAAGTTTGTATTAGCTTGACATTGTGAAGACGGAGTGCCCTTGTTTTAGACCGAGTTTGTAATAACTTGTCATTGTGAAGATGAAGTTTGTAAAAGTTTGACATTGTGAAGATGAAGTTTGTATTAGCTTGACATTGTGAAGATGAAGTTTGTATTAGCTTGACATTGTGAAGATGAAGTTTGTAAAAGCTTGACATTGTGAAGATGAAGTTTGTATTAGCTTGACATTGTGAAGATGAAGTTTGTATTAGCTTGACATTGTGAAGATGAAGTTTGTAAAAGTTTGACATTGTGAAGATGAAGTTTGTAATAGCTTGACATTGTGAAGATAAAGTTGGTATAAGCTTGACTTTGTGAAAACGGAGTTCGTATAGCTTGACTTTGTGAAAACGGAGTTTGTTATAGCTTGACTTTGTGAAAACGGAGTTTGTTATAGCTTGACTTTGTGAAAACGGAGTTTGTTATAGCTTGACATTGTGAAGACGGAGTTTGTAATAACTTGACATTGTGAAGATGGAGTTTGTAATAGTTTGACATCGTGAAGATAAAGTTTGTATAAGCTTGACATTGTGAAGACGGAGTGCCATTGTTTTAGACCGAGTTTGTAATAACTTGACATTGTGATGATGTAGTTTGTAATAGCTCGACATTGTGAAGATGAAGTTTGTAAAAGTTTGACATTGTGAAGATGAAGTTTGTAAAAGCTTGACATTGTGAAGATGAAGTTTGTATTAGCTTGACATTGTGAAGACGTAGTTTGTAAAAGCTTGACATTGTGAAAACGGAGTTTGTTAAAGCTTGACTTTGTGAAAACGGAGTTTGTTATAGCTTGACTTTGTGAAAACAGAGTTTGTTATAGCTTGACATTGTGAAGACGGAGTGCCATTGTTTTAGACTGCGATTGTAATAGCTTGACATTGTGAAGATGCCGTTATATGATCATATAAAAATACTGGTGTAAATAGAAAGGAAACATCAATCATAGTATCAGGGCTATAAATAAATTGATTCCGTGTTTTTACCTAAAGGTTATAGTAAAATAGAAGTTTTACGACAGTGCAGCGTCAATAATTCATTAACATGAACGTAACAAAATGATTTTCGATCAGAATTGTCGATAAAATATGGTTTATTGTATCAATATCAGCCTACTATATTTTAATTCTGGAAATAGGTCAAATTACTTCCCCTTGATTGACTCTTGTAACAGTTACTTTGGCATTCTGATCAACAGAGAAATTCTACCTATCGGAGATATTACTCTGACCTATTGACCAACCATGATTTTTCATCTGTTCGAACAATCACATTTTCGTTTCGGAACAGGAATTTTAAAGTTAAAGAGATTGTAAAGAGGGTTACTAAACTGTGTATGTGTATCGGAGACACTGATAACATCAATTTGCGCCATTCCTATTTCTATTCCGACGTCTGTGGTTCTTGTGATTCCACTAAAACTAACGCGTTTTATGACGTCACTGACAGTGATCTGCATAGATAGCTTCTGGTAGATCACTGTCAGTGACGTCATACAACGCGTTAGTTTTAGTGGAATTGCAAGAACTACAGACGTCGGAACGGAAAATGGAATGGCGTAAATTGATGCTATCAATGTCCCCGATACACAAACAAGGTTTTGAAAATCACTTTACAATCCCTTTAAGCTCCCTTTCATTCCATTCGTTGGCCCTTGGTAATTGTTCATTCAAATCTGCTAATAATATCTAAGGATTGCATTAACTTCAAAAACACTGCAAAAACCACAGACGTCTGACTGAAAATTTGAAAATTGGAATGTTGTAAATCGATGCTATCAGTGTTTTCGATACTCATTAAAAGTTTAGAAAACATTTTTACAATCTTTTACCAACACTTCATTAGGCATAAGGTAAACACTTTTCTATTTTCAAAAGGATATTTTATGCTATATCATTTTCAATATTTACCAAGAAATTTAGTTCCCGACACAATAAATTGTTTCGTCAAAACATTGGAATTGATTGTCTTTGCTTGATGAGGTTGTTGCCCGCCAACATACACATTGTATCTTCCCGGGAAAATCTGCCAGCCCATATCATCTTCTCTCCAAACTGCCATATCTTTAGCCGAAATGGTGAAAAATGCTGGATTATCTTTCCCTGGTGCGATTGATATGCGTGAAAAACTCACAAGACTGAGCTGCGGCGTTGGATAAGGCGAATCCAGCCAACTGATATAAACTTGAAGCACTTCGTCCCCGTAGAAGTTACCTGTATTACGAATAGTTAACGACCCCGATACCGTTTGACTAGCTAATATTGAAAGGTCCATCGTAAGATTCGAATAGTGAAACGTTGTGTATGATAACCCGTAACCGAATGGATATAACGGTTCGGATGTGACGTATTTGTACGTTCGTTCCTTCATGGAATAATCCGCTATAGGCGGAATCTGCTTATCAAACTTAGGCCACGTAAATGGCAATCTTGCTGCAGGATTTGCAAGACCATACGGTTTATTGTTTGTAATTACGTTCAACAATGCCGTTCCCGTTGATTGAGCCGGATAGAAAACTTCAATGATGGATACGATTTTTGAATTGCTGTCCGCCCAGTACAAGTCCACGGGACCTGCGTTAAATAGAATAAGAACGGTCCGTGTGGTCGCAGGACTGTAGTTTACAATATCTACCAGTATTTGTTGTTGGAGACCCGGTAAAGAGATGTTCGGTCTGTCCGTGCCTTCCATTTCCACGTCGTCTCCTAGTCCAAGACACACAATCACTAAGTCGACATCCGTAACTGCATTTATGATAGTGTTCCCTTCGTATTGCTTGCAGCTTGTTCCATCGACACACCCGGGACTGAATATAATTTCGTTTCCTAACTGGGATAGCTCACTTAAAGGAGTACTTGTATATTTAGAATCAATTAAAGGAGAGTAATTCGAAATCTGTGCCTTAGAATTGTTTGCAAGAGGACCTACGATAGCTACTTTGTTAAATGATTTTCGTTGTAACGGAAGAAATCCATAATCATTCTTAAGCAGAACGAAGGATTGCATAGCTGCCAGCTCAGCTAAAGAGCGATGTGATTCACTTTGCACGATCGAGATCGGAATTTCTGAATACGGATTCATGCTTTCTGGGTCGAAATCTCCGAGACGCATTCGGGTGTACCATAGAGGCTTACTCATTTCTCTCACGATGGATTCTTCTAGCTTTCCCTCTTTCACAGCTGGGACTATGGACTGGAAAACCAAACCTGTCGTTTTGTCTTGATTCGACAATTCTAAATTACAGCCAGCTTTGAGGCTTGCTGTTACTGTATCGACCGAATTGTTGAAATATTTATGCCCAGTTATGATATGTTCGATTGCACCAGCGTCGCTGATTACGTAACCTTTAAAGCCCCATTCTTTTCGTAGAATATCCGTTAATAGTCCGCCGTTGACGCATGAAGGTACGCCGTTGATGCTGTTATAACTGCACATAACATTATACGTTCCGGATTCTACACACGTTCTGAAGGCTGGCAAAAATGTAGTTCGGAGATCACGGGTACTGATTTGAGCATCGAACGCGAGCCTGTTCTTCTCTGGACCAGCATAAGCATCGAAACTTTTGCATCCGGAACTCACCAGCAGGTACCTTGGATGATCTCCTTGTAATCCTTCCACGACGTGTTTAGCCATTATTCCACTTAGCTTGGGATCCTCTCCATAGGTTTCTTCACAGCGGCCCCATCGTCCATCTCGCATGATATTCAGCATCGGACTAAGACAACTGATGCCTTGATACACATCGTATTTCCCTTCCGAACGAAATTTGGTGTATTTAGCTCTCACTTCACCAGCTATTGCATGAGCCACAGCGCCTACTAGATCGGGAGCGAATGAAGCGCCGAGTCCCAACGTTGCTGGAAATGATGTAGCATTGTTGTTGACGTCTCCGTTCAGACATTCTGTCCACCATTCCCAAGGCTTAATACCTAATCTTGGTATAGCTGGAGCACCACCAGTTCCCCGGGCTAACTGCTCTTGAAGTTCCTCTAACGTCAAGCGACTGACTAGATCGTCTACGCGCTCGTCCCATGGTAGCGATGTGTTGTAGAAAGGAAAATCGGGTAACGAAAAAGCTGAGTGCAGAAAAACAGTAAACAAATAAAACGGCTTCATCTTTTGCTCCAATTTAAAATCTTATCTCATAAATCGAAAAATTGAGTGTAAGTGGGTCATATTGATTTCGCATATCAATTACATATCAGTAAGTTATGGAAGGGCATCAGTGCCAAAAGTCTATGCTAAGTAGAAATTTCTAATTAACTTAAGAAAATTTGTTCACATCAGCACTCATCACAAAACTGCAAGAAAAGAACAAGGATACTGTCTAAAAGTTTGTCCTTGACCAAACTTGGCATTGGTCTATCCTGGATTAGCCGTACCTATTTATATCTGGATCGACTAGATTACGGAGGGCAGGTGACTCATTAAAGGTTCACCGTCTTTCACATATTGTCCATAATTCGAACCCATGACCACCATATTTTGTTCGACGTGAATAACAAGTTTTTATGGTGCTACAGTTCGTTCCTGTTACTATGACTGCTTAGAGAAAACCAGAAAATTACTATAAAAAAGTAAACGTTTAAGGTTTTGTCTAGCTTTGGGAAGTCTGTTTTGACCAAACCTCCAAGATACTTCAGTACAAAAACAAAATATCGTTGTTTAACGTACAAAGCACTTCAGACTTCTACTGTTCATCGCCCTAAACAAGATTACATTTGATATCTGTAAATGTGCGTTGATTACTTTTATCTTTAGCTTTTTGTGGGATGAAATGTGGATACTGTTATCGTTATAGGGAAATAAACAGCTTTCAGTGATTCAGCCAGAAAATTTTGCAGGGTGGAAAGAAGGAGGGGTGGGGTGGGTTCATCAGCCACAGGCACCAAATTCTGGTAACAAAAATTCGTATATAATTAAATTATGTTGTATTATATACGATTTTTTTTTTTTACCAGAATCTAGTGCCTGTGTCATCGGCATGAGTTGCGATTTTCAAGTGAAACAGAGCAAAATTATTGGCCGAGAGGATTTCATGACATAAAGCCCAACCTATGCACGCCACTGGCTGCTTTATCATGTGACAAGACGTGTAGGGTTATACGCTTTCGCTTATTTCACCATAACGGCAACAGAGATCCACATTTATTCTTTTCACAATCGAAGTGAAGATAAAAATCCGTACAAGCAAAACAATTCCGTTAATCAAAAATCTCGTCCAGAGCATGACAAAATCGGGTGCAATAATTATATAGTAGTGGACTTCCCATACGAGAAGTACCATCAGGTGTTTCGAAAAGAGTAAGCATGGTCTGCTTCGCGCGCGACACCCGCTACCCTACACCCGTGAAGCTTCGACATCAGAATATTTCTGCCAACTTTGAAGAGGGTTCAAACCTACGGCACCTTATTCTTTAACATATGAAAATCCAACTTACCAACTGTACTAAAAAAGACGAGGAATGAAAGAAAAGATAGACAAAATCACTTCATTAGACACAGTTTACCTCAGCCACGAATTCAACGTGACGCCATTTTATAATCGAACGTTGTAATTACGACGGTCCTCCCCAGAGACAAATTGGTTGTCATTGGGCGATTTATCTTCCTGACTAAATGAGAAAGGAATCATTTTCTACCTGAACGTATTTTAGTTACATAGCTGTGTAAGGAGAACGATTACTTGTGGAACCTTACTAAATCATTTCATTGAAGTTTAGGTTGGACTGATGCTTGAAGCAATAAAGAAACTAAGTACTAACGATCTGAACCGCAAAACGAAACCCGAAATCCAAAAAGACATTTTGACGAACGTTTTACATGAGTGATTATATCAATCATACATGAGTAAGTATTTCATAATGAAAAGTGGTATCAGGTATCTAGAAGAGTAAGCATACCCTGTCTGGCACCACACCCGTCCTACGTTTTACACACGGCGTTTTTCATAAGGACTTTCCAAGAATAATAACCTTACCGGTGGTGACATGGCCTTTCTAGCATTCAGCTTATGTGTACGAACATAGATACTTCATAAATATTCGAAATAAAATGCCTCAAATTAAAGGGGTAATGAAAAAATAAAATGAAATGGAGTTTTGCGTCCCTTTTTTGTGCACCTATTGGACTAATAAAGACTGGCAAACGCCATGCAGTGTGAAATGAGGGAAATTTTTCAGGATAGCGGCATTAACCTACTTTTATTTTCGATTTACAACGGTCGAGGGATCATCTTTAACGCACACAGCCGGACGACTAGAAAATAACTGTTCGATGACGTCTCTACGTCATTAAATCTGTAGTTTAAGTGGAATTGCCGGAACAACGTACGTCTGATAGAAAATTGGAATGGTGCAAATTGGGGCTATCAGTGTTTCCGATACACGTTTATTTAAGAAAATGTCTTTACAATCCATTTACCCTTGACCAAAAAAAAAATCACGTTTTACAATATTGCTTAGTACAGTACTTTTACATCCTAAATAATGCCCACCAAAAAGAATTCGGCGTAATCCTTCAAGAACTGGCAGCCCATCGGACTAACGGAGTCGACGGACTAATATTTCCACGTGGGCGTAAATAAGGCACTGACATTTTGTAATGTAACGTAGTGTGTTCTTGACAGTTAAATAGTTTCTTACGAAGTTACCACAAGACGTTTTTAGTCTTTTATATTGTACAGATACAGTTATTATTTTATTATACAGTTAGTATACATGTATCAACTGTCAAATATTATTTACCGTTATTTCATTATATTGTTATGGTTAATATTATACAAATTGAAGAAGACCAACACTATGCGGTGTGCAATGAGGTCTAGAGTGTTTAAGTTTATTATATTATTAAATATAGTTATTCTATCAACTGTCGTATTTTATTTCTTACTGTCATTTTGTTTCATCGTCATGGTTAATATCATTCGAAATGCTATTTCAACACCATGCGGTGTACGAATGTACATAACTCAATTATAAATATTTAGACTGTAAATATATTGGGTTTACTAGAATTAATTCTGATTTATTCCTTTTTTTGCATTTTACATCATTTTCAGGGGCGGATCCAGGATTTTGGAAAGGGGAGGCGTATATCCCGATTTGAGCCGAGCGAAGCGAGGCGAAAAAATTTTTGACCTTTTTTTTGCACTTAAAACATAGAATAAGTATAAGTTGTACTAATTTAACGGTTTCTGACGTGGACTATGTATGTTTTATAGTAAACGTTAATGGGTTAGACATTTTTGATGTCGTAATACAGTTTAACTTCAAAAAAAAAAAAAAAAAAAAGACCAAGTAAAAAATTTTTGACCTTTTTTTTGCACTTAAAACATAGAATAAGTATAAGTTGTACTAATTTAACGGTTTCTGACGTGGACTATGTATGTTTTATAGTAAACGTTAATGGGTTAGACATTTTTGATGTCGTAATACAGTTTAACTTCAAAAATAAAAAAAAAAAAAAGACCAAGTAAAGGGGGGGCGTACGCCCTCTACGCCCCCCCCCCCCCCCCCGGATCCGCCACTGATTTTAGCACTCTGCTTTGAATATTTGATGTGAAACTTTATTTGTAGTCTTAAATTTAATATACCTTAAATTGAGTTGTGTCCCTTTAGTCGTCTTTTTCTGAAAGACACCCTTTTTTGCGTCGGCAATTAAAGAATTGTTACATAACTAATTTGAAGATTTGCATCAAGATGATGCTAGGATGCTAAATTGTTAAAAAATTAAAATATCAACCAAAATGATCAACTAGATGGTAAACTGCTCTGGGAGAAAATGTTGCGATGCGATGGTATAAAATTGGCCACGGTTTTTCATTTTGCCTGCATTCTTTTCTCTTTTTCCTAATTTTTCCACATAATGCTATTTAAATAACTGTAGAATCTAAACTAAAAGATATTTTGTTGGACAGGGTCTTTTTACAAACCAATGTTGAATGAAAGCTGCGCAATTTAGTTAACGAATATAAGCACGTTGGTGCGTTCGATTCGTCTTATATTAATCCGATAAACCTTTCACCTATCTTTTCTGAATAAAAGAAATATTGTACAATTTGTCTGTAGGTCGAGTTTGAGATTGTTCAGATTTTCGGATTTTATTATGCTAAAGAACGACGAATCGAATACACACCACCTTCAGTCTGGAGAGAGTAATCGAGTGGGTGTGGTTTAAGGAGGTTCCCGGATGTAGGGTGTGTCGCACTCCAATATGGCTGAAACGGGGGCGATGGAGAAAACTGAGACGGAAATAAATGGCAATAAAGCGATTCCAACTGAAAATATTCTACTCCCGACCTCTTCGATGGAAAATATAAACAACGAGCAAATAGGTGAGTTCGCATCAACGGTCTTTGTTTACATAAAGTGGGCGTTTTCTTTAAATAACGGTAAATTTGGACTATGAAAACAAGGTCTGTCTACTGCTCGTGAACGAAATATGAACGATGCCAGTTCCTTAGTGTGACATTGACAGTGCCATTGTGCCAGTGACAACTCTATATAATTAGCATACTCTTAGCTTGGGGTAAAACGATTTTTTTTCTTTGCTTTGTTTTGCTCTTTATCATGATGAAATTTAGGTTACAGACAAAATAAAAAGACTATGCAATTTGCAGTATCATACTGTATGCATGCATAGGTTATTAACATCATTATGTAAGAGCTTATTTATTTAAATTGATAATGCTAGATAGATCTAATTTGTTAATTAGGGTATTAAAAAGGATATATCTCATTTAGTTAAATGGATTGTAAAGAGGTTTTTTAAACTTTGTATGTATATCTGGGACACTGGTAGCATCAATTTGCGCCATTCCAATTTCCATTCCGACGTCTGTGGTTCTTGCAATTCCACTAAAACTAACGCGTTTTATGACGTCACTAATAGTGATCTACCAGAAGCTACTACTATTGATATCTATGCAGATCACTATTAGTGACGTCATAAAACGCGTTAGTTTTAGTGGAATTGCAAGAACCACAGACGTCGGAATGGAACTTGGAATGGCGCAAATTGATGCTATCAGTGTCCCCGATACACATACTAAGTTTAGAAAACCTCTTTACAATCCCTTTAAAGGTGTATGCTCGATTCAAAACATACCACTATCATGCAGCAGGCGTAATAAAGACTAATGGTTGACACTATGCATTTTCTAAATAATAAACAGTTTTAATTGTTTCTTCATAATTGGTTCGTTAATTACATGCAGGGTAGATGTAGTTTCTGTGTGTCAGTGATGCAGATCGGACAGTCGGACTTGCAACAAATATCGAGGTGGTCGTCAATAAACCGAGGCCCAGTGACGTGACCCTTGTTTAGGAATTGAAAAAAGAAACAGCTGGAAAAAAAAGTCCCTCATTGCACACTGCATGGCATGACTTGTTGTAGAGCCAAAGCTTTAACTTAATCTCATTTCTCAGAAACTCAATCAGGATTCCTTTTTTTAACTTTGCTTTTTGTATTGTCCACTACAGGATTGAAATTTTTAAATGTAAAAAAAAAAATCACATATATAATAATAATGATATCGCACTATAACACCACAAATCAATATGCTTGAAGCGCTTAAAATGTGATCTCACTATTCAGTTTATGGTATGTAAGTTTATAGCGTGTAAATAATTATGTTTTTGTTCTTGATTTGAATATATTTAACAGGGGCGGATCCAGGTTTTTCGAAAGGGGGGGCGTAGCTGGACCATGTATGTTTTATAGTAAACGTTAATGGGTTAGACATTTTTTTATGTCATTTCTCCCCATTCTTAAAAAAAAAAAGAAAAAAAAGACAAAGTAAAAGGGGGGCGTACGCCCTCTATGCCCCCCCTGGATCCGCCACTGTTTAATATTTGATATGACTGTAGGCAAAAGTACTTTCATTGAGTAAAAATAATAGTTAATATTTATAAAAAATCTTTTTCTAATTTTAGTCATTAAAGTAACTAAACCAGACAATGAAACAAAGTAAGTAGTTCTTCATCATCTTTTTATAAATCTATTTTAGGACGTAAAACTCCATTCATTTCATTTCATTTCTGATATTCGTTCTCTAATGTGATCTAATAATATTCATACCTAGGCTGTATTTACCAGTCTTAGCTTGTCTTGCATAATCTGTGTCTTTATATCTACCGGAAGCTACTACACGTATTGATATTTATGCAAATCACTGTCAGTGACGTCATAAAACGTGTTAGTTTTAGTGGAACTGCAAGCAAATTGATGCTATCAGTGTCCCCGATACACATACAAAGTTTAAAAAACCACTAAACAAACCCTTTAACACTTAGTTTTAGTTTGAGAGCAAGTTCCTGTCCAAAACTATGAACTGAGAATATTATTAATTCTGTTCATCTTCTGTTACAGAACTGATATAAAAATAGAAGTTGAACAGATACCAGTGAAAGTAAGTGTGATTTTTTATTTGGTTTTCTGACGCAAAGGCATTATTGGGGGGTTTTCTGGAAAGTGTCAAATCTCGCAGGAAATCACAATTTTCTAATCTACCATTGTTCCTGGGAAAAATTGATTCCTAAATTTATTGTTATTGGGAAACTTTGCATTTTTTTTTTCACCATGTATAAAGGGAAGAAAATTGATCCTCATTTCACACTGCATAGAGTTCGTATCTTTATAAATGCAGCAGGAGCAAACAGTTTTTCACAAAAAAAAATTTTGTAGTTAAAATAAGGATGTTCATCTTCATTAGAGAGAAAATTTGGTCCATAAAAAATAAGTCTTATTGCATACTGCAATGTGTGGTTTTCCTCAAAACCTTTTTCTGGTAAAAAAGAGAAGCATATTTTCATTTTTAATGTAGAACAAAATTTCATTGCACTCAGCTCAGTGTTGGCTGTTTGCATTTTTGCTTTAAGGTGCAAAAATTTTTTTTCATTTTTCTCATTGTCTATTGTTTTTCTATTAATTTTGGGAGTTTAAAATGTAAATTAGACCTGGGTGTGACCGGTTTAACCATTACAAATTTACCACTCCCTCTAATATAGACACATATCTACATCAAACTTAAGTTGATATAACCCTCAGGCCACCAAATGTCAAAAGTTAAATTTATTTCAATTTCAAATGTCTACCTATTTATTTGGATGGAGATTTAAAATTTGGGTCAAATGATGAATTCTTGGTGTATATTTTTATCAAGATTTAAGAGGTAGAGTTTTGTCATTTTTTAAGATTTTGATATTTTTTTGTTTGCTTTTTTTTGACCTGTTTTATTTTAAAGAAGCAATCTTTGTGTTGATTTAAGTAACTTTTGAAACTATCTGGAAAAATTTAGGCCATCTCAATTAATTTTTGTAAATAGCCCAATACATTTTATGAAAAAAAAATAAGGTCCAAATAGAGCTAAGCTAGCATAGCAACCAGAGCGTTTTAGCGGAAGGGTCACTCTTGAGGGACCATTCTCACGGGCGCCGTGGGCTGCCATTTGACAAAGCCTGGGTTAAATTATCAGTTAAGTTGCTTGGAAATCCAAACTTTATCTTTTGAAAAATTCTTAAAATCTTGTAATAAACGCCTGTAATCTAGGTATGATGTAATTATTATGTGACATTACTCGGCAACTGATTGCTTCTGGTTGTTAATTGCTTTGACATCTGATTACTTTGACAACATTTTATTGCTATGACAACATCTAATTGCTTTGACAACATCTGATTGCTATGACAACATCTAATTGCTTTGACAACATCTGATTGCTTTGACAACATCTGATTGTTTTGACAACTGATTGCTTTGACAACATCTGATTGCTTTGACAACATCTGATTGCTTTGACAACGTCAGATTGCTTTGACAACATCTGATTGCTTTGACAACATCTGATTGCTTTGACACCATCTAATAGCTTTAACAACATCTAATAGATTTGACAATATTTGATTGCTATGACAACATTTGATTGCTATGACAACATTTGATTGCTATGACAACATTTGATTGCTATGACAACATTTGATTGCTATGACAACATTTGATAACTTTGACAACATTTGATTGCTATGACAACATTTGATTGCTATGACAACATTTGATACTATGATAACATCTGATTGCTATGACAACATCTGATAGCTTTGACAACATCTAATAGCTTTGACAATATCTCTAATTAGTTTGACAACATCTGATTGCTTTGACTACATCTGATTGCTTTGACAACATCTGATTGCTTTGACAACATCTGATTGCTTTGACACCATCTGATTGCTTTGACAACATCAGATTGCTTTGACAACATCTGATTGCTTTGACATCATATGATTGCTTTGACATCATATGATTGCTTTGACAACATCGGCTTGCTTTAACAACATCTGATTGCTTTAACAACATCTGATTGCTTTGACAACATCTGATTGCTTTGACAACATCTGATACTATGACAACATTTGATTGCTATGACAACATTTGATACTATGACAACATTTGATTGCTATGACAACATATGATTGCTTTGACAACATCTGATTGCTTTGACCACGTCTTATTGCTTTGACAACATCTGATTGCTTTGAAAATATCTCTAATTAGTTTTACACTATTTGATTGCTTTGACAATATCTGATTGCTTTGACAACATCTGATTGCTTTGACAATATCTGGTTGCTTTGACAACATCTGATTGCTTTGACAATATATGATTGCTTTGACAACATCTGATTGCTTTGACATCATATGATTGCTTTGACAATGTCTGGTTGCTTTGACAACATCTGATTGCTTTGACAACATCTGATTGCTTTGACAACATCTGATTGCTTTGACATCATATGATTGCTTTGACAATGTCTGGTTGCTTTGACAACATCTGATTGCTTTGACAATGTATGGTTGCTTTGACGATATCTGATTGCTTTGACATCATATGATTGCTTTGACAATGTCTGGTTGCTTTGACAATATCTGATTGCTTTGACAATATCTGATTGCTTTGACAATATCTGATTGCTTTGACATCATATGATTGCTTTGACAATATCTGGTTGCTTTGACAATATCTTATTGCTTTGACAATTTCTGGTTGCTTTGACAATATCTTATTGCTTTGACAATATCTGATTGCTTTGACAATATCTGATTGCTTTGACAATATCTGATTGCTTTGACAATATCTGATTGCTTTGACAATGTCTGATTGCTTTGACAATGTCTGATTGCTTTGACAATGTCTGATTGCTTTGACAATATCTGATTGCTTTGACAATATCTGATTGCTTTGACAACATCTGCCTTCTTTGACAGTTGATTGCTTTGAAAATGTCTGCTTGCTTTAACATCATATGATTGCTTTGACAGCATCTGATTACTTTAACATCATCTGATTGCTTTGACAACATCTGATTGGTTTGACAACATCTTATTGCTTTGACATAATATGATTGCCTTGATAAAATCTGCCTGCTTTGACAAGGTCTGATTGCTTTGACATCATCTGATTGCTTTGACAGCATACGATTGCTTTGACATCATATGATTGCTTTGACATAATATGATTGCTTTGACAACATCTTATTGCTTTGACAACATCTTATTGCTTTGACAATATCTTATTGCTTTAACATCATCTGATTGCTTTGACATAATATGATTGCTTTGACAACATCTGCCTTCTTTGACAGTTGATTGCTTTGACAATGTCTGCTTGCTTTAACATCATATGATTGCTTTGACAACATCTTCAGCGTTTGAAAGTCAAAGATATGACTTGTATTTCATTTAGACTATACTTTATAATATAGAAAACACATATACACAGAAAATGAATGATAAATGTTATGGTACAGATTTAATTGAATGGATTGTGTGATTTTTGGGCAGTTCTAGTACTTCTTGAGGCTATTTATATATATGCAAGGCTTAAATCGCCCCTCAAAAAAACTGAACATTCCCCTTTAAAGGGATTATAAAGTGATTTTCTAAACTTTTGTCAGTGACTTCATAAAACGCGGTAGTTTTAGTGGAATTGCAAGAACCACAAACGTCGGAATGGAAATTTGAATGGCGTAAATTGATGCTATCAGTGTTCCGATACACATACAAAGTTTAGAAATACGCTTTAAACAATCCCTTTAAGCATTGTAACAATATAATAAGTTATGTTATAGTAATTTGATAACTAGGTAGGTGTGTGGATGTAGTCTGTTTGAATCAGGAAGTTGTTTCCTCACTTTATTGCTGCATAATGTTAAAAATGGCCCAGTTTTTCCAGTTGGTTGATTGAAAAAAGGGATATGACAAATGCAATTTTTTGACAATCTTTTTTTATTGCTCTATACTTGTTTTTGTCATAACTGAAAAAGGGCATTTTCTTATGCAGTGTTTTTTTGTTTAGCAGGATGGCTGGTTGGTTATTGGTTATGCAGTGGACACACTAGGCAAATTTTTGACGGCGAATGGTTTGGGCGAGTCGATTGGCAGTAAAATTCGCCTTGAATCTCCTAGTGTGTCCAGTGCTCCGACGTTCGGCCGAAGCCATTCGCCGACATCAAGCATGTTTGATAATAATCGGCCAAATATTAATCGCCGTCGGCAAATTCAGCAAGTGTGTCCATTCGGGCGAAGTTTAAGACGAACTTTCCTATAACTCAACCAATCAAAGATGCCGAAGCGTCACATGACAAACAAAATGGCGACCTTTCTGGACACTCATCATGTGACTAAGTCCCCCATACGCATGCGTAATTTAATTCGCTGGCGATTTATCGACACAAACATTCGCCCAGTGTGTCCACTCCATCGGCTGAATGGATTCGGTGGCGAATAGTTCGGCCGAAGTACCAATTCGCCTAGTGTGTCCGCTGCATTGCCAACTACGCACAGCTACATAATCGTGTAAACTTAGTCTTATTGATATGACCATTTATTGATCAAAGATGCCATGACTAAAATCGAAGTCAGGTCTAAAAATTGTGATATTATAAATTGTGTAAGCTTAATGGTTTTATGGCATAGGTTTGGTGTCAGGGTGAAATCCCAGTGAAGTAACTTTAAACCTTTGTGGTAGCCAGATATTTTTTTCAGACTTAAGGTTGGGTTAAAATCTTGGTCAGGTATCTTTAAATCTTTAAGATGGCCCTGAATATTTTGACCCTGTTTAGTGAATTATATATTATATAGGCATTGTTATGGTTGCTTGAAGACCTAGTTTGGTTAAAATCTCAATCTCAGTGAGGTATCACCAATCTTTATGGGGATTATGTGTTGTATAACATCTAACATCAGTCAAATTAAAATTAGACCCTAATTTCGTTCGTTCGTTTTTTTTTAAATCCGTTTTTTTAACCACTACATTAGGGTCTGAGAACCAGACGCGATAACAACCAATCCGATCTCAATGACGTCATGTGGTACAGCCAATAAAAAAACGTGTTTCAACCGAGTTCGGCACAGTACACAGTATGGCATTTCGGAATGCACATATTGTTTGCGTCACAAAATCCCAGCGCTGGAGAGGGCAGAGATCTGATTGGTTAAAACAAAGGTCATTAAGGTTAGGTCAAAGTTAACGTGAACGTTTGTTATCGCGCCTGGTTCTCAGACCCTAATGTAGTGGTTAAAAAAACGGATTTAAAAAAAAACGAACGAACGAAATTAGGGTCTTATTTTAATTAGACTAGTATAACATAAGTATACTATTAGCTTAGCTTCAAAACACATTTTTGGGTGCGGTATCTTTAAATCCTAGTGGTGTCTTGAAGATTTTGCTTGTCCTGAAGATCCAGGTTGCCTAATAACCAAATATTTAGACACGAAAATTGCATCTGTATGGGGTTTAAACCATGATTTGGGTGTGGCTAAATCCCAAGTGTGGTATCTTTAAATCCTAGTGGTGGCCTAAATATTTTGCCTGATATTATATTATTGTTATGGTGTCTTAAAGATCAAGGTTGCCTAATGATCAAATTCTTAAACCTGAAAAATGTGTATTGTTTTATGTATTGTTTACTATACGGCTAAAAGAATGTGATTTGGGTGGGGCTAAAATCCAAGTGAAGTATCTTTAAATCTCTCTGGTGACCTGCATATTTTGTCCGATATAATATCGTTTCTTTAATGACATATTGTAAAAACTCTCTGTTTTGGCCAAATTGTGGTAGGGATATATTATATAAGCTTGTTATGATCTTTTTAAATATTTGGGTGTGACTAAAATCCATGTGAGGTACCTTAGGTCTGATATATTATATATTTCTTTAATAATCTATTACATTAGTTAAATGTTATGGTCACTTTAAAGATTTGGGTACCTTTAAATTTTAAGAAATGGCCAAAATTGTTTTTCCTGATATTAAGCTTTGTATTTCTTTAATAATCTTTTACATAAGCTTACTGTTATGGTCTCTTTAAAGATTAGGGTGTGACTAAAATCTAAGTAAAGTACCTTTAAATCTCTCTGGTGGCCTGTATATTTTGTCCGATATATTATATTATATATTATTAAATTATGTATTATTATTATGTATTGTATATTATTATGATAAGTAAACTTCAATACTGGTATTCAGTAGGTGGGGTGACCTAGATTTCCCTAGCTTAATATCTCTCTCTGTAACTTACACGGCCAGTGAACTTCCTTCACACAACCACTCCTCACCACTCCCTACATATCATTTTAAACTTTTAATCAGTTTAGTAAGTTGCTAGTGTAGTTGATGTATCGGTCGATTGGTGTACCAGGATATTTAGTCAACTGACTTATATAAGTCGTTTTTTGTGTACTAAGATATATAGTCATATATAGTAATTTTTGTGTACTGAGGATATCCATATACTCAAATACGTCATTTTTTGTGTACTAAGGATATCGTCAATAAGTCATTTTAGTGTGAAATGTCAACTGACTTTTTAAGTAAATTTTTTGTGAATGCCTTATGAAAAGTAATTTTAGTGAACATTTAGTCGGATACCTTTTCAAAATCTTTTAGTGGATACATAAGACACTGACTTAAAAATAGTAATTTTTAAAGTGGATATATTGTCAACTTTTAAAAAAGTCATTTTGACCAAGATAAAGTCAACTGACTTTCCAAAAGTAAATTTTAGAGTGGATGTCAACCAATTTAAAAAAAGTCACTCTAGTGGATATACCAGATGACTTAATTTTCAGTATTGTCATATTGTAATGTCACTTAATTATCAGCTAGATAACTTAATATATTACCCAGTGTCATCCTAAATATATTATTGTGAACTTTTCTTCCCTATGTCAAGAATTTGGATGATTAATTTGGAGTGTTTGCAAGTTTTATAAAACTTTAACTAGAAGTCAAATAAGTGTAATTTTTTAGTATATTGAAAAAAGTCTATCAATTTTGGTGTCAGAACTTTTGATAGACATATAGTGAAAAGTTAAAAAAGTGACATACGAAATTTGAACTTTCGTGATAACTGGTTAATTGATAGGCCTAAACGACATTTGTTGAGGTGAGACTATTGTGTGAAACTACCCCCATACTGTTTACCATTGACGTCATTACTGTTAATCAGGACTAAAGACAGGATCAACAAGTCTTCACTTAGTGTAAACAATTTTTAAAGTGTACTTGATAACCAAGCCTTGTAGACTTTGTACAACCAGTCTTTATTAAATGAGTCAATAGACATTTAAGAGTGAATAGTGAATTGTCTATTAAACTTTCAACAAGTCGATGATTTTCTTAGTTTTTTGAAAAAAATCAATTTTTATCGGTTTTTTGAAACAAAAGGACTAAATGTGTTCGTTAACAGCCTTGCCTTATTGGGATTATTTTCATTACCAATTATATTGGAAATTAAAGGTAAGAATCTTTAAGAGTTTCTTTATATATAGATGATTAAGGCATAGTATGATCACATTTTCTGAAACACTTAAGATTTATTTATCAAATTTTTTTTAAGTCCTTTCTATTTGTGTAGTCTTAAAGAAACACTACCTCTTAGAATTGTTAAAGATCTAAATTTTCAACCTTTGCCAAAGAGTAAATATTCATCAATGGTGTCGTAATTATAGAAACTAAAACCCAAATCTAAGTAGTTATCCATAGAATTAAAAGTTATTATTGAAAAACACTTAAAAAAAATTGTAATATATGGTATGTATATTTACTATGGACAAAATTTAACATTTAAATCTGAAGCAACAAAGCAGGATGTAAAATTTCATATCTTAACTGAGTTATATCGAAAAAAGAAACTTATAGATATGACTCTTTTTTATCATGTGTTATAAATATAAAGTGTTATATATGGATGTTATATTGTGATACAACATATAAAGATTATAACTTATGTTTATATCATAACATAATTATTACATTACTCCAACACATAAGTTGAAAATGAAAATAACATTATTTAGAAAATAGATCAAAACTCATTCACTAATTTCTCTTAAAAATTTCAGAAAGTGGGAAGGGCCCTGTCTGAGTTGTGAATTGTCACCTGTGGGGAGCTGAGATTGCCCCCCCCCCCCTCCCTTTCCCCTATTTTAAGATGACATGTAGATTAAAGATGTAAGTGTGATAAAAGACAACAAACTTTTCACTTATAATGTTTCATGTTATAAATTAAAGGGATTGTATAATGGTTTTCTAAACTTTGTATGTATATCAGGGACAATGATAGCATCAATTTGCGCCATTCCAATTTCCATTGTGATGTCTGTGGTTCTTGTAATTCCACTTAAACTAACGCATTTTATGACATTGACAGTGATCTACCGGAATCTACTATTGATATCTATGCAGATTACTGTCAGTGACGTCATAAAATGTGTTAGTTTTAGTGGAATTACAAGAACCACAGGCTTCGGAATGGAAATTGGAATGGCACAAATTGATGCTATCAGTGTCCCCGATACACATACAAAGTTTAGAAAATCACTTTACAATCCCTTTAAATTTGAGAAAATAGTGAACTAAATTTTTTTTAAATCTCTAAGGATCTCTTTCCCCACCCCCACACCAGTTGAATTTTAAGTTCAATAAAAAGTTACATCATTGTAAGGAAGTGAATCATTGTCAACAGGAAATGGATGTATAGAAATATTATATGGTTCTTTCAACGTAAACTTATACTATTTATAAATTTTCTGGAAATATTCACTTAGATCCTGTTTTATTCATGAGAGATGGTTTTCAAAGATAATTTTAGGGTATGATATTTCAGAAATATTAAGATATAATAAGCAGATTATTATGGTTTAGTATTTCTATGATTACGTGAACCACAGTAATTTGACAAAAATTTGAACGAACGTGTTTTATGATGTCACTACCAGTGATCTACCAGAAACTACTATTGATATCTATGCAGGGATTGTAAAGCACTGTTAGTGACGTCATAAAATGGGTTAGTTTTAGTGGAATTGCAAGAACCACAGACGTCGGAATGGCAATTGGAATAGCGCAAATTGATGCTTTAAGTGTCCCAGATACACATACAAAGTTTAGAAAACCTCTTTACAATCCCTTTAAAGCTTGTTATCATACATATAGTCGTCGTAGAGGTTTTGAAAAGGGATACTGTATATTCAAATCTTAAAGGGATATGTTCACTAACTGTTTGACCAATAAAATTTTAGTCTCAGAACCTGGAAATTTTTAGCTATTCTAATCCATAATAATGTTCACAACTCTCCCTCGAAATAGAAGCCCTCAAATCCCTGTTTAGCCATAATTATGAGTGCTTGAAAGTCAAAATTACGACTCATCAATTAGTAAGACTATGTCTTATATAGAAAACTCAAAAGCAGTAAATGAAAGATAAATGTTTAGGTAGGGGTATAATTGAAGGGATTATGCAATTTTCATATGGTTCTAGTTATTCTAGAGGATATGTACACCAATTCAAGGCTTAAATCGACACTCGAAAATGCTGAACATTCCCCTTTAATTTAGGTATAAGAAGGATATGTGAAGGGGCCCACTCCCTATACTGTAAGAAGTGTGAGGGACCACTCCCTAAATCACCCTGTGTACTATACTAGACTGTGATTTCAAGGTTGACTTGTCATTATTATTATCAGCTTATAATAAGCTTTTTCCTGTTATATGATCACCTTTGTTCAAGAGCAGTCATTTAAAGGGAAGTGTTCCCTTATTTTAGTTTTTTGGGATAAAAAGCAGAACATCTCTGAAAATTTAAGGGATTGTAAAGAGGTTTTTGTAAACATGTTTTGTTTATCAGGGACTTTCAGATATCTAAGCTAATCAGTAAAAGTGTTCACAACTCTCCCTTCGAAATTTAAACCTTCAAACCCTGTGCAGCCATAATTATCAGTGTTTGAAGGTCAAAAATATTTTAGTGAGACTATGCCTTACATAGAAACAGGCACATACAGAATATGAAAGATAAATGATTAAGTAAGGATATAATTGAAGGGATTGTGCAATTTTCCTGCAGTTTTAGTAATTCTGAAGATTATATTTATGTATATTTAAGGCCCAAATCGACCCCCAGAAATACTGAACATTCCCCTTTAAATTATTTCTTTAGGGTTTTTACCCTCTTTTTTTTTGCATAAAGGGTTGTAAAGTTAGTAGGCCAATCTGTTAAGAAAAGAAACATGATTTTATAAACAAGACTTAATTGCATGGTTGACTCTAATGAAAAATAAAAAAATAATGTCTCACGTTCGAGATAATTTGTGAAGAATTTCCCTAATTCATATTATTACAGATTAATTCATAAAAAAATATAAAAATGGCCGAGCCGTCTCGCTTATTACTTTTTCCAGTCTGGTAACTTGAACAGCTGAAAAGTTTGTGTAGTTCAGGATATCTTTGTTTCTTGTGTAGGATAGCTTTGTTTCTTTGTGTCTTGTGTAGGATAGCTTTGGGGAATGGAGTTTAGTGCAGGATAGCTTTGTTTCTTTGGGGAATGGAGTTTAGTGCAGGATAGCTTTGTGTCTTGTGCAGGATAGCTTTGTTTCTTTGTGTTTAGAGCAGGATAGCTTTGGATAATTGAGTTTAGTGCAGGATAGCTTTGTGTCTAGTGTAGTTCAGGATAGCTTTGTGATTTTGTGTCTAGTGCAGGATAGCTTAGCTTTGTTTCTTTGTGTCTTGTGTAGGATAGCTTTGTTTCTTTGTGTCTTGTGTAGGATAGCTTTGTTTCTTTGTGTCTTGTGTAGGATAGCTTTGTGGATTTGTGTTTTGTGTAGGATAGCTTTGTTTCTTTGTGTCTTGTGTAGGATAGCTTTGTTTCTTTGTGTCTTGTGTAGGATAGCTTTGTTTCTTTGTGTCTTGTGTAGGATAGCTTTGTGTCTAGTGCAGGATAGCTTTGTGTCTTGTGTAGGATAGCTTTGTTTCTTTGTGTCTAGTGCAGGATAGCTTTGGGGCTTTTTTTTAAGTGTAGGATAGCTTTGTTTCTTTGTGTCTAGTGTAGTTCAGGATAGCTTTGTGATTTTGTGTCTAGTGTAGGATAGCTTTGGGGCTTTGAGTCTTTTGTAGGATAGCTTTGGGGTTTTGTGTCTAGTGTGGATAGCTTTGTGTCTTTGTAGGATAGGTTTGAGTATTGTTTTACATATTGCGCAGGATAGTTTTAGGGCTTTGTATCTAATGAAAAATAGCTTTGGGACTTTGAGTCTTGTTGAGGATAGTTTTGGGGTTTTGTATCTAGTGAAGGAAAGCTTTGGTTCTTTGTATTTAGTGTAGGATAGCTTTGGGTCTTTAAATCTTGTGCAGGATAACTTTGTATCTAGTTTAGGAATAGGGGATAGATTTGCTTCTTTGTGTCTACTATAGGGCAGTTTTGAGGCTTTGAGTATAATTTATTTAATGACTTTGAGTCTTTATAAGTCTTGTGCAAGATATCTTTGTGTCAAATGTAGGATGGCTTTGGGGCTTTGAGTTTAGTGCAGGATAGCTTTGCTTCTTTGTATTTAGTGCAGGATAACTTTGCATCTTGTGAAAGGACATATTTGCATGTATAGAAATGAACAATTTAGCATAAGGTGATGGGGAATGCTCCAGGGTACTGCATTCCAATCGTAGGGGATGGGATAAAACTAATTACATTAATTTTCTCCCCACCATAGCCCTCTGACATTACAGTAGTAGCTAGAACCACTGTTATCAAGTTTCATAATTCGGTTATTGCCCCCTTGGTAGGTAGGAGATAATGAGGTGAACTTTGACCCCAATACAGACCCTGGGAGAGTTATTATTATAAGGGTATTAGAATATTATTATCATTATACATACAGTGAATATTTATCTCCTTTAAACTCACTATAGATAAGATTATTATCTTGTGCGATTATCCAAGTTTAAAGGGATTGTAAAGAGGTTTTTTAAATTTTGTATGTGTATTGGGGACACTGATAGCATCAATTTTCAGATGTCCGTGGTTTGATGATGATGCAATTTGCGAAGGTCTTCTTTGATAATAGCATGTTCAATCGTAAATTGTGGTAGTGGCATTTCTGCTTGAAAATTGGAATGGTGCAAACTGATGCTATTGTCCCCTATTCACAACAAATTTATAGAAAACCTCTTTACAAGTCCAAAGTCGTGCTTGATCTTTTGGAAAAATAGTCCAAAGCAACTGCCCTGGGGCCTTATTCTTGAAAACTTAACTTACAATGATTTTAGTGTTTGGGTCATTTGATTGGTCAATCACTAAAATTGATTTTAAATACAGCTTTATTATCCAATCAGATTACTTTATTTCTTAAAATCTGGATTTTATCTAAGTTAAATTTTTGAGAATAAGGTCCCAGATTTCTATCAGTGTACACTGAAGGGTTATCTAAACTTACTATATAGATAAGATTAAGTGCAAAGTGGCAAATCCTATTTCAATATCTTTTTTTCATCCAATTAGACTCTCCTTTAGAATTTCCTTCATTACACACTGCTAGGTTTTGTCTGTCTATTACCTCCTATCTGGTACCTAACAGCAGCATGTTTTTTTGTTAGTTTGATATTTTTTGTTGATATTTTAGGGGCTAACTGTTCTCATTGTTAATTGTGTACGGTATATCATAAATCTTTCATAGCGTCACTTTAAAGGACACTCCTATGTATTTTGATCTTATCATTCTGGGAGAGTGTGAATTTAAAGGGACATGTTTTCTTACATTTTGAAGCTGAGGTAGGGTCTAAAGAAAGAAAGAAACATCTATATTTTACAAAGATAACAACTTAGGTTCCCAGCTGGTCTTTGGCCAAACCTATTGGTATTAATCTTTCCTGGATTATCCGTGCCCATTGGACTGGGTGGACTGAAAATATGAGTGAAGATCACTTATTCTTACCCTGGCTTACCCTGATCGAGTCTCAAACCACCATTTGCTCATATCCAAGCAAATGACGTCATGTTTTGGGTCTGTGTTGGTTCATGCATGACATCATTGTATTGTTGTATCTGTTGACTCTTTTTGGTAAATAAAGTCTCATTGTTTATTAAAAACAATTCAAATCCAATTCATAATCATAAATTTACTAGAATAAATTTAATTATGTCTAGGTTTAATTTCAACTGAAAAATAATTGTTTGAAGATCTTTAATTAGAATAATTTACGACAATTTTATGAGCTTTTAAGTTTATATATGTACCTATTCATTTAATAACTATAACCGCGTTTCCACTGAGAATTGTGAAGGAAAGCTAGTTCTAAGCTAGCCTAAAGCTAGCTTTATTGCCGAACACGTTGCGTTTACACTGTGTTTTTCAGGTTCCCGAACGACTTTAGTCTCGATCATAAAGTTACACATTATCGACAGCACGCGATCTACAAGACTTACCATTTACTCTACTTAGACTAGTTAACTAAGAGTGCGTGCCCCCTATTGCCGAACGAGATGAAGCCGGCCTTTTTGTGTTTCCACTGAGTAAATGAAAGCCAGCTTTCATTTGGCCCCTGATAAATTACCGAACGCGAAAAGCTTCATTTGCCGAACTGTTATGGTTCTCGAACCGTAACGGTTTCGGCAATTTGTCAGTGGAAACACAAAAAAAGCTAGCTTAAAGCCGGCTTTTTATGTCAGTAAAACACAGTTTATATTAAAGGGATAATTCCTCTTAGAATGAACGTAAAATTGAAATTTTAAAACTTTGCTAATAAGAATACATATTCATCAGTGGTGTCAAAAATATACGTAAATCCAAAAAGCAAGTTATTATCCTTAAAACTAGTAGTAATGATTGAAAAACACTTTAATTACTTAAAATTTTATTGATATTATTAAGTTGTTTCATTTTTTTGGATTCTGTTGTATATTCATGACACCATGTTAGTTCACTGATAAAGATTTACTTATATTGGTCAAGTCTCAAAATTTAAATTTTTTTACACTCTAAGAGGTAGCATCCCTTTAATTACATAAGTTTTGTGAGTTTATGAGTCTCGATATGGACTAATTCATTTTATAATAAAATTAGAAAGCCTTTGTATACGTTTTTTAATGCTATAAATATTGTTTACTGTTATTGATTATTTTTGTACATCAATTGTTTATTTTGATGGAGTGAAGGTACGTGAAACGCTGGAAGGGATGGACTGACACACGAACAAAGATTTAATTATGTTTAAGGCTTCAGAAAACAATCAATTTTATTTTTTGGAGTTTTTTTCATCGAAAATGCATGAAAAATACTAAACAAAAGTACTCAAAAAATAATTCATTTTTATTTTTCTTGATTCATTAAAAATACCAAAAAAAAGTTTTTTTTCGACAATGATATATATGGCGCCACACAAACAAAAATTTGATTATGTTTTGAAGGCTTCCAGAAATAGTCTATTTTCAATACTGAAAAGTGAAAGTTTTCAACAAAAAATGTTATAAGACACCAGACAAACTCTTAATGAAAAACAGTCCACTTAAAGGGATTGTAAAGTGATTTTCTAAACTTTGTATATGTATCGGAGACACTGATAGCATCAATTTGTGCCATTACAATATCCATTCCGACGTCTGTAGTTCTTGCAATTCCACTAAAACTAACGCGTTTTATGACGTCACTGACAGTGACCTACGGGAAGCTGCTATTGATATCTATGCATATCACTGTCAGTTTTAGTGGAATGGAAAGAACCACAGACGTTTAAATGGAAATTGAAATGGCTCAAATTGATGCTATTAGTGTCCGTGATACACATACAAAGTTTAGAAAATCACTTTACAATCCCTTTAATGGAATGCATTTTTATTAAGAGTTTGTGTAGTTTAGAAAATGACTTCACAATCCCTTTAATGAAAAGGTATTCCACTTAACTTATGATTTAACCAGTGCTGATTGGATGAAACTCTTTTTTTAATAAAAACATTAAAATTTCACACTCCTAAGATTAGTAAAAATCATGTGTGTCGTGTTATTTGAAGTATTTGTTTATAACATAAAACGATATTGTTCCTTAATTCTAAAATTAGCCTGTATCTTATTCATTTGAAATATATTTTAACATTTCAAGACAAACAAGATTGTAAAAAAAAACGTAATGATGTACACAAGCCGGATATTTATTTTAAAAATGTTAAAAAGACAGTAAAACGTGAATTTTGAACCTCTCCCACTGTCTTGTGTCTCTTGTTCAAATACTGCATGTTCTACTTCCACTTTGTTTTCACTTATTAAAGAGACAGTTTAAAGGGATGTGTTCACTAAATGTTCGACCTAAAACCTTTTAGTCTCCTGGGATTCTTTAGCTATTCTAATCTGTAATAATGTTCTAAACTATCCCTTGAAATTTAAACCTTCAAATCCCCATGTATCCATAAATATCACCGTTTGAAAGTCAAAAATATGACTAGTCGTTTAGTAAGACTATGACTTATATATAGAAAACACAAATACAGAAAATGAAAGATAAATGTTTAGGTAGAGATTTTTGGGCAGTTCTATAGTGATTCTACAGGCTATTTACATATCTTCAAGGCCCAAATCGACCCTCAAAAATGCTGAACATTCCCCTTTAAGATTTGAAGAATGCTTTTGAAATCATATGGGATGGCTTTGGCTCAATGAGTTTGATATTTGTATGCAGACCTGAAATTGAGGGATATAATCACAGCAAAGGTCAAACTGAAAAATTGAAGTCCTGTTAGTGATGCAGGTCCGAGGGGCTGACATAGAAAAGGCATTTGATTGTTCGGATAGGACAATAAACCCATGGCCCGTGTGGTAAAATTAAGCACATACAATGTCCCAAAAGTAAACAAAAAACACACAAAATGTGCAAAAAAATCATTAAAATGTGTACTCAAAACATGGGAAAAATTGAGCAAAGATCCAATGTACCAAAAGTGAACAAAAAAAGGATACCCAAAACATGGGAAAAATTGAGCTCTGAACACATACATGACCAAAAAGTTAACAAAAAACACACACAATGTGCAAAAAATGAACAAAAAATGTGTGTGAACTAAAAAAAGAAAGTAGAATACAACAGTAATCAGTTATAATCTGTTTGGGGTACTAGGTTAAGAGTGTAAAAACATGGCTATTTAGACTGCTACAAGTTAGATTGTGGACAGTTTTAAAGTTAGATAGATAGATAGATATTACAATGTCTAGGTGACACCAACTCATCTATTGACATTTCACCAAGCTGTCGGAGGGCTGGTCACGTTGTTTAAAGAGACAGTCTGACGAAAACGTGAAAGGATGTTAATGTGATATTTGGGTATAGTTAAGCGATACCACTGCTTTAAAGCGATACAACCTCTTAGAATGAACAAAAAAATTAAGTTCTCAAACTTAGCCAATAAGAGTATATATTCATCAACAGTGTCCAAAGTATACAAACAGAATCAAATAAACCCATAAAACTATGTAATTTTCCATACAATTACAAAATTGGATTAAGGCATTTATCAATTATTGTATTTAAACATAGTTTTTCTGGATTTATCAGATTATTTAGGTAATCTGTTTTATAGTTATGCCACTAGGTTTGTCCCCTGATGAATATATACTCCTATTAACCAAGTTTGACATTTTTTTTTTTTTTCATTCTAAGAGGTAGTATCTCTTTAACACAAACAAAAATTTAAGTTCTCAAACTTTGGCAATAAGAGTATATATTCACCAAATATATCAAAAGTATAATGGATTCCTATAAATCTATAAAACTAAGTAATTTACCATAAAATTACAGGTTATTATTGAAAAACGTTTAATATTTTGTATATCTTGTAATAATTATAATATATTACAGTAGATTTGGGATTTATCAGATTATACAGGTTATCTTTTGTATTATTATGACACCAGATAAATTGCCTTATTGACTTAAAGGGGAATGTTCAGCATTTTTTAGAGTTGATTTAGGCCTTGAATATATGCAAATAGCCTTCAGAAGTACTATTTATGCACGAAAATCATATAATTTCTTCAATTATATCCTTACTTTAACATTTATCCTTCATTTTCTGTGTATGTGTTTTCTATATTACGCATAGTCTTACTAAACGGCGAGTCATTTTGACAACACATGTGTTTGAAGGCTTAAATTTCATAGGAGAGTTGTGAACAATATTACGGATTAGATAAGCTACAAAATTCCAGATTCTGAGACCAAAATGTTTTGGGTCGAATAGTTAGTGAACATAGCCCTTTAAACTAAGTATTGCCTTCCCCGTTTTAAGAAATTAATCAATTTCTTCTCTTCTCTTTTCAGCATGACTTGTCAGTGATGAACGAAGACACCTACACAACCACTGGACATTCAGAGCTACTTACAGATATTCGCTCACAATCATCAGGTCTTAATAGTAATCAAAGCAGTCCGCGCTCATTATCGCCCAACACAGGGGACGGTGTTTACAGTGAGTTATCTCCCTCTAATGAGGGTTTAAACCTTTCGCCCTCTTACAAACAATCTAGTGAGTCCAAAGTTCCGTTAATCAAACTAAGTCAGATAAAATCAGCATTCGCAAAGCGTAGTCATAGCCCTAGCAACGGCATTGGAACAGTCGGGGAAATGTTTGCCTTGAAAAAAAGAATGAAGTTGGAAGCGTCCAATGGTGAATTGGAGGAAACCAGCTCTGAAAAGGAGGTGATTGTCAAACAAGAACCGGTTGTCGTCAAACCGGATCCAGTTGTTGTCAAGCAAGAACCGGTTGTCGTCATGAACGAAGCCATGGAGGAGTATGTGAATAGTAATTTTTATATCGGAAGACACGAAGCGTCTAATGTCGAAGCTACGCCAGTGAAATCAGAACCTCAATGCTCAGACTCCGATGACAGATCTACGCCATCATCTTCTTCGGCATCTCCTAGCAACAAATCGCCTAAGGTGAGTGTATTTTTTTTAAAATTTGGTGGTTGACATGGTCAAAGATGTCCAATTCTTAAAAAATTTGGGACAAGCTTTGACAAAGGAATATACAGCCACATAGCAGTCTAATTAAAATCAGACCCAAATTTCGTTTCGTGAGTTTTTTTAAAACCGTTTTTTTAAACACTACATTAGGGTCTAACCACCACGTGCAAGAAAAAATGTCTATTTAAACTCTGACTAAACCCAGTCTTATTAAAATCAGACCCTAATTTCGTTCGTTCGGTTTTTTTAAATCCGGTTTTTTAACCACTACATTAGGGTCTGAGAACGAGACGCTGTAACAGCCGTTCACGTTAACTTTGACCTTACCTTGATAAACATGACCTGATAAACTAGTCTACAGCACTTAGGAATCCTAGAATGCACCTACTGTTCGAGAACAAAATCCCAGCGCAGGAGAGGGCAAAGATCTGATTGGTTAAAACAAAGGTCATTAAGGTTAGGTCAAAGTTAATGTGAACGGCTGTTACAGCGTCTCGTTCTCAGACCCTAATGTAGTGGTTAAAAAAACGGATTTAAAAAAAAAACGAACGAACGAAATTAGGGTCTGATTTTAATTAGACTGGACTAAACCATAATGACCTCTGTTTTTGGGTCTAATTTTAATGAGCCACATAGCAAAATTAAATAGCATTATTGATTTTCTCTGGGCCTCTAAAATTCTCCCTTAGACCTAGAATTTTTTTAGGGTATGGTAGTTTTAATTTGCCCGCACAAAAACTGGATGCATCTTAATATATATTGTATATCTGTGGATCAAATATGATTCAAAATATATGTATATTTAAAATTGGTGTTATCTAAATCAGATATTTATAATTTCCATTTCCCAATTTGTTATTCGAGATGTCAACCAAATATTCTGTAAGTGATTGCAAAATTCAATTTTTTCTAAGAAAGCAGAAGTAAATTAAATTACGTTGATAATTTCTAACGCAGATTTCACAATAAAGGTTTTTAATATTTTTAAATAAATAGAATCTTTCAAAAGAAAGAAAGACATATATTTATATGTATGTCTGTATTATTGCACAATCGTTTAAAAATGTCATTGCTAGACTTGTGTTGTATCTTCTACCCTTTTTACACCAATAATGATTATTTTTCCAAGGTCAAAATATTCTAATGTTAAAGGAATACTACCTCTTAGCATGATCAAAAAATCATAATTCTCAAAATTGGTCAATAAAGAGTATTATTCATTAGGCAACGTATCTATTGCCGTATATATACAATATATTACTAAATAATCTGATAAATTCAGATAACTACTTTATATATTATGATTGAAAAATGCTTACAAAATATTTTAAGCGTTTTTCAATAATAACCTGTAGTTTTATGAATAATTACTTAGTTTTATGGTTTATTTGTTTCTCTTGGTATTCTTTTGACACTGTTGATGAATATAAAATGACCTGCACATTAATCCATCAAGGCTATAATTAATATGAGACTTGATGTTTCGGTTTTTTTCTGCAGTACAAAATCAAGATTGGTATTTAAATACAGAATAATATTAAACCCATAAAACTCAATAATTTTCCATCAAATTACAGGTTATTATTGAAAAACCCTAAAGATATTTTGTAAACATTTTTCAATAATTATTAATAAGGTAATTTTCTGGATTTATCAGATATAACAAGTCATTTGTTGTATGTTTATGACATCAGATAAGTTGCCTGATGAATATATATAAGCTTACTCTTAGTTACCTAGTTACTTAGTTAAAGGGGAATGCTCAGAATTTTTTAGGGTCGATTTGAGTCTTGAATATATGCAAATAGCCTTCAGAAGCACGAAAATCATGTTAATCCTTCAATTATATCCCTACCTTAACATTTATCCTTCATTTTCTGTATAAGCATTTTCCATATAACGCATAGTCTTACTAAACGATGAGTCGTAATTTACAGGTTCAAACGACGATATTTATGGCTACACATGGATTTGAAGACTTTAATTTCGTAGGAGAGTTGTGAACAATATTACGGATTAGATTTCTAAGCTAAAAAATTCCAGATTCTGAGACCTATTTTTTTTTGGTCGAACATTTAGTGAACATGAACATATCCCTTTAAAATGTAGATTTTGTGTTCATTCTAAAAGGTTGTATCGCTTTAAGTTTGGTGTTGCATTACCTTTAAAGATATAATGATTACACACAATCTATTGAAACACCTGAACAAGTGAATAGTAAATATTATTTCTAAAAATTTAACGGTTTACTTTTATTTTAACCTTTGTACCTCATAAAGTATTGAATTAATATCCGTTTAACCACAATCTGTGTCAGGTTTTGTGTGTGGATGTTCAATGAATCGTCAATAAAAGGCCTGTCGTCGGATTATTCATCGGTATTCAACCCCCAAATCGTCCCTTTTATAATTATTGATATCCAGTATTAAGATATGTGAATAATAACAGCTCTTCTTTCATGAAGATAAATAATAGTGACCTCGAGTTTCTCTCCTTTTAAATTGAAGAGGTTGTTGAACAAGGAGTTAGGTGATAAGTATGTCGTTAATCGTGTCCCCAGTTACTCCCCTTGTTTATTTAGCGGGGTGTAGTCAACTCGCTTCGTAACTCCTGTTTGTTGTACCTACCACTCTCACAAACTACGTTTTTCACCAATTGTATCTGCTATCGACTTTTACAAACTTAAAGGGGCATGTTCATCATATAACAAAACAAATATTATGGAATATAGCACACACGTTATGTGCTTATCCGTATTAAAGAAGTGTGTTATATTCCATAATATTGTCTTGTGTTTTGTTATATGTGCTCCTCGCTTCTATATGTCGTTCAAATCTTATGTTCATCATGCGTTAGAGCAATTTTACCTTAATCTCAGAAAAGTGTATTTTGTTTTAGCTATGCTCATAAGTACTTCTGTATACAGGTATTACTGTCAAAAGTAAAGCCTTAAATTTCATGTGTATCCATAATGATGTTACTCCATACCATATATTAAAAGAAAAAAAGTGAAATTTAGTTTTAGGTATATTTGAAGGAATGTGCTTTTCATGCAGTTCTAGTACTTCTGAAGACTATATATATGTATATTCAATACCCCCACATCCCCGCCCACCCTCCTCCCCCCCCCCCCTCCTCCAGCCCCCCCTTATAAAAAACAAAATTCTAACTGTTCCCCTTTAAAGCTTTAAATTGTCTAGGGGTAATAGGGTGGATTGTGAAGAATAGAAGAATCGCACTAAAATCAAATTAAACAAAACACACCCGATAGTCAATGTTGATACACTTTCGAATATCTGTTGTCACGACGATGTGAATTAACCAATGAGAGGCTCTTTAAGTGTCACTTTAACGGGTGGACTTGGCCATTTTTCTTCTAAACACTTATTTGAATCTATTATTCTTTGCAAGGTGTTGGTTTTTTAAAGAAAATATGTCCGCTTTCACAGATTATACGTATGGATGTAGACTTTTTCAAACAAATGAAATTTGCCAGGCTTCTGTTTATCTGATGAGTCAATATTGAAATTTGTGAGCAGACACAAAAACTTGGAAAACAAATCTTCGTCGTCTGGTATTTTTCTCAAAATCTCTTTATGGTGTTAAAACCTTAATTAAGCGTTCATCTTGTTGACCGGTTATGCTAATTAGGCGGGTGTTGGTCCCATTTTAACCGCCACATATCAACATTGTTGCTAGCTAATTGGGTGTGTCGGCTAAATGTTGCTATGACCTGCGGTGATGTAGATAAAAAAGGATATTGAAAGTTAATCATGCTTGCCGATGGACCCGTGTAAATTTATACTGGGTTTAATGAACTGAAATGGGATGTAGAGTTTTGAATTAACTTATTTACCTATCTTCATATTTTTAATATTTCTATATCGCTCTACATTTAAAGGAAAACAACCTCTTAGAATGAACAAAAAATCTAAATTTTCAAATTTGGTCAATTGGAGTTTATATTCATCGATGGACTTGCCTGGTGTCATATCTATAAAACAGATTACCTAAATAATCTGATAAATCCAGAAAACAATGTTTATATACAATGATTGAAAAACCAAATCAAATTTAAGGTGTTTATCAATATAACCTGTTATTATATGGAAATTTACATAGTTTCATGTTTTTTTTTGCAATCTGTTTGTATACTTTGGACTTCGTATTGACTAAGTTTGAGAACTTTATTTTTTTTGTTCATTCTAAGAGGTTGTATCGCTTTAATGTATTGAGCACTATTTTAACAGTAAAAATATTTGTTATTGTATATAACTGTATACTGTATATATATTACTGATAATGCCCAGGTTATCAAACTAGACCGTTATTTGAAAAAAAGCAGTAAGATTATGAATTTTTGTATTCGAATAATTGAATGTCTTTTTTTGCTCATCAAACCTTTTAATTCTAAACAGTTATACCTTGGGTTGTTTGTTTTTTTTAAATGGCTTTGTTTGTGTTTCAATTTTTTTTATTATGTTATTTGTTTGAGATGTATTTTGGAAATTATTGTCCCCTATTTTACATGAAAAAGGTTATGGTTAATAAATTTTCATATATAATCAATTATTTTAGTTATGCACCCTTCTACCTCAGTGAACTAAATTGAAACATTAAAAATTTGACAAAAATCCAAGTATCTGGTTCATAAAAACTTCATTTTCAAAATTTCTCACATAAAGTAAATATTTCAATAATTAATCAAATGATAAACTATAAAATGAAGAAAACAATTTTAAATCATGATGTGGGAAGACAAGGAAAGATAATCCACTCCCACATGCACAATTTGATGCAATTATAATTGACGTAAATAGTTGTGGTTATTTTTAGGAACACATGACATTGAAAATGAAAGTAGAGAAAACCTGTGTTGACTATTGTTTATATAATGTCAACAAACTTTGTTGATTTGCCAGTCAGCGTGCAAACATTTTGTGCAGAACTGCCATAACCTTTGACCCTCTTTTGAGGATGTGGAGTGCATTGAAGGTGTGACGTTTTCGTTGATACAAAATGTTTGAACACGGGCGACTCCTCCTTCCACTTGGCATACATAATGTAATCTTCAGTTTCCTTGGAGATTTATTTCTCTCTTTTCATTGGCTGTGTCTGCTTGCACTGTAGGCTTTGGTCAAATTTGAGCTCTCCTTGACAAGTTTTTTTCTTAAATAAGAAAAGAAAGAAAAGTAAAATGAAATGTTGAAAGATTAGGAGTTGGCTAAGAAACTCCCTGTCGCGTTGAAACACACCATATTTGTGAACATGTCATTGGACAATTAGATGTATCGTGTTACAGCTCAGTTTTAGATTCACTCAAGGATTTTGGTGATATCATAATTTTTGAACCGTTGATGCCATAGCTTTTGTTGAAATTCCATTGTCTTGGTAGAATCATTCTGGTGCCATTAGTTCAGAAATTCTTGGAGAATTAAGGAATCACAGATGTGACATATGAACAGCACTTGATCTTCAGAATTGAGATTGGGATTCAGATTTTGGAAATAGTGTTGCCATGATTTTGGTTTTGGATATTTAAGGAATAACCAGTGTGGTCTAAGTCAAGATTATTTTTTTGTTCTGCAAAATTGAGCTTCGCAGCAGAAATTCAGACTTTTAACATAGGACAGTCATGCGGAGTCATTCGGAGTTGGATATCTAAGGAATAAAGGGTGTGACGTTTGTCAAATTTACATTTTGATTCTGGGAATTTGAGCTCAGCAGACGTTGAAAACAGCGTGACCAATCAGAGCTGTGAGATGATAATGACTGAGGACCAATCACCAGATTTCCAGTGGTTATATTGGGAACATCAGCCAAATGTAAATATCTTAACTTCTCTTTGGTATCAAAAATGCTCAACATTTCAATTCCAACATTGAAAATCCAAAATCATTTTTTACATATTTCCAAAATCATGCTGAAAAATTCGATTAGCATTTCTTTTCAAACTCAAAAAATTAGTCATCAACAAGGGCACTTTTTATATTGGAAAAAATTCATTAGCCCTTGATAATTGTAGTTAAACAAGTAGAGATCTATACAGATAACTGATTTATTTCAGTGTCCCTGCTGAAATTTGACAAGTAGAGATCTTCAAAGAACTGATGTATTTCAGTGTCTCCTACTGAAATTTGACAAGTAGAGATCTATATAAACAACTGATTTATTTCAGTATCCCTGCTGAATTTGACAAGTAAAATTCTTCAGACAACTGATTTATTTCAGTGTCCCTGCTGAAATTTGACAAGTAAAATTCTTCAGACAAACTGATCTATTTCAGTATCCCTGCTGAAATTTGACAAGTAAAATTTTTCAGACAACTGATTTATTTCAGTGTCTCCTACTGAAATTTGACAAATAAATTTTTCAGACAACTGATTTATTTCAGTGTCCTTACTGAAATTTGACATGCATAAAAACTATGATGAAGTTGATTAACAATTTTTTCAAATTTAGTTGTTTTCGTCTTGAGCTATAATTGTACATCTCTCATGGGGTGAAAGCTTTCACTTAATTTTGAAAGAAAAGGAAGCTAGATACATGACGTTATGTAAGATGAAATTTACACTTCATGTTATTTACGGTGTGACTTCCTCTAAAAACATTCAACTTGCAAAAACATCCTTAAAAAAAATACGCTTCATATTTCTTCTCTTACAAAAGGAAACGTTAATTTTTACACGAAGGAAGGGCATTATTTAAAGGGAACAGTTAGTGTATTGAAATTTGCGCGTCATGTTATTTTTGGTGTGACTTCCTTTAAAACGTTCAACTTGCAAAAACATCCTCAAAAATACAAATGCGTCATTTTTTTTCTCTTACACCTCAAACACCTTCTAGTGTTGTTGTCTGACTTAAATGTAAGAGTCTAATTTTTTAAATGAAGGAAGGGCATTATTTAAAGGGAACAGTCAGTGCATCGATGCGAAAAAAGCAAAAATTATTACATTAGTTTTCCCCATGTATACAAGCCTAATGGTTGTTTTTCTGAAAAAGGAAAGGTGCTCAAGTGCACTGAAAAGTAAAAATTTACAAAAATTGATGATTAATGACATCAATGGCTATATAAACTGTTGATTTTTTTTTTTTTTTTTTTTTTTTTTACCGAAGTAAAATGAAGTCCACAAAATAATTATAATTTGAGTGTAAAAAAAATCAGTACAGTCAAAACAATTCCGCTTTAATCAAATAGTAGTTGTATAGTAGTTGACTCCTCTAAAGAGAAGTACCATCAGGTGTTTTGAAAAGAATTGGCCTGTCTAAATCATGAGACGCAACCAAATAAATTTATGCCTGACAAAATGTACCGTACCTAAAAGATATCCAAGCTGTAGTTTAGTGTTTTACCCAGGTTGATTTTGGTCTGAAATTTATGTATACGTATATAGTCTTCAGAAGTACCGAAACTTCATGAAAATTGAATAATCCCTTTAAATATACCTCAAACTTAAACACCTTCTAGTGTTGTTGTCTGACTTAAATAAATAAGAGTCATATTTTTTAACTTCAAATGTATATAATTATAGATAAACATGCATTTAATTTTGAAGGTTCAAATTTTGACAGTGAGTTAGGAACACTATCACTGATTGGCTGATCTAAAATTTCCTATTTTTGAGGTTATTTAAGGATTGAATGCAGATTTTTTTGCGTTCATTGGGTGATGAACGCAGAATTTTCACGTGTTAAATCGAATGAATGGCGAAGCCATTCATGTCAGGTTTAACATGTGAAAATTCGGCGTTTATCACCCAATGAACGCAAAAAAATCTGCATTCAATCCTTTTATTTACATTCGGTAGAGTTGGGGTATCTTTTACCATATTTTAGTGGTAAGTTTATAGCTTTAATGGCTATAATATAGTTACAAATGTAAGAAAATTGGGAACAGAATCGGCAACAGAACTCCTGTCAATTAATATGACGTCAAAACTTGAATGACGTCAAAGAGGGAGATCGTCAAGGCAGATCACTCAAAGAGTCGACGTCTACGATTTTTATATTTATTGTTTGTCATAAAAAAGACTTTATTTTATATCAAATAAGTTCAAAATATCTTATTTTTCGATTTCTTAGTGTACCCAAGCCGATGTTTGATCCATGGTTTGTCTATTCTTAATATAATGATGTTGTGTATTCATACGCCGCAATCTACGTTGTCAGGGAAGATTTTGTTTAGCGACGTCACGGGAGATCACTCTAGAATTTTGCGTTCATCGGTAAATGAATGCAAAATTTTTACAAGGGTTCACTGTAGCGCGTGACAATAAAATGTTAATATAATTGGTGTAATTGATAGGAAGGGATGGTGAACGAACTCCTTTAACAATCTAATTGATTATTAGTAATATTTACTAGTAGTTCTATGATGTCAATAGGATAGGTCTTGTTGATTTTATAAAATATTTCTATATGTAAAACACTCCTTGTATACCATGTATCGATTGATGAGATAAAATATGACTCCGTAATTATTCAATCAATCAATTCTATGAATGAATGAATGAATATTGAATACATGAACAGATGATTCAAATCAAACTCCTTAATGAATCAATCAATCAATGAGGTAATGAATGAAATAAACCAATGAATGAATAGATAATTGGATAAATGAATAACTTTATGAATTAATGAATGAAGGAATGAATGAGTACATAACTAGATTCAAATCAAAATCAATAAATTGATAAATGAATGAGTTAAACAAATAAATGAATGAATGAATAGATGGTTAGATAAATGAATAAATGAATGAATGAATATTGAATAAATATCAGATGATTCAAATCAAACTCCTTAATGAATCATTCAATCAATTCAATAGTGAATGAATCTATGAGTAAACAAATATATGAATGAATGAGAAGTATATATATATGAATGAATGAATCTATGTGTAAACAAATATACCAATAAATGAATGAATGAATCTATGTTTAAACAAATAAATGAATGAATGAATGAATCTGAGTAAACAAATATATGAATGAATGAATAGATATATGAGTAAACGAATATATGAATGAATGAATTAATAAAAAGATATATGAATGAATGAATAAATGAATGAGTAAATAAATGAATGAATAGAAGACAAAATGATTCAATTCAAACACCTTCAATTAATCGATGATCATCCTAAAAATAAAATATTTTAACATAATTATGCGCATACTAATTAAGATTTTGTGAAGTTTTACTTCTTCTTAGTATCCTTGAGATAAATATTTACTGAAATTATTTTTTATATTGCAGCCTGTACAGACTGAAGCTATTGACCTCTCTATTAATAAAAGAATGGAAAGTGCTACACCTTCTCCTGAACACGAAACTCCAGAATGCTTGGATCTAAGACTACCCAAAAAAGGTATGCAATTCAATTATAAGTTCCACGTGAGGATCAAAATTTTGGAGATCTTGTACGGTCTCTTATTCTGATGAATTGACCTCATTGAACACTGCAAGACATTGCTTAACTTACAGGACTCTGTAAGGTATAGATCAACAAGGACACAAGATTTCAGATACAGTTAAACCGCGTTTATCTGGCCAGCAGTACTCCGGAAACACCGATGTCTGCACGCTTTTTACCGGTAACAAAGGAATTATTGTTCCAATGTTTCAATTGTGTACTATGTGTCATGTTTTGGATGTACCAATTATGTATAATGTTTAAGTAAGTTAGTATGTTTTGGTCATTCTTATATTACGCAAGAATTATGAAAAGTAATAAAGAATTATCTTATAAATTATAATTTATTCAGATGAAGAAGGTGGTACAACCAAAAGAAATGTTGGTTTATTGTCGTTACGCAGAATAAAAGAGGCTTCAGAGTAAGTTGATATTTCATATATAATTATCATTGGCTATGAACTGCTTAAATCAAATTTTCATGAATATTATAACTATGCTTAATATTTTTCGTATAAATTTGTGAAAATTTCGAAAAGGTGTGGTGCTCAGATGAAATCACAAACTGTACGACTTTGGTCTTGAACATTAAAAATGTCTTTGCATGTTAAATATTTAATAATATATGCAAATATTGGTGTTGTGGCCAATTTTTGCTCATTGCATACTTCATAGTGTTTTCGGCCTTCTTAAGCCTAATCCATTGTAGAAAAGTAGGATGTAAAACGCCTTTTCATTAAAAAATTATACTTGTTTTTCCAGACAGTTTAACCTTAGGGATAACAGTAAAAAATCAACTTATATAATGCCCCCGATGTCCAGTCTGGATACGTATTTAGAACATCAGAAGAAAAGACGTGTACATCGGTGTGATTTTGATGGTTGTAATAAAGTCTATACTAAAAGTTCACATTTAAAAGCTCACAGAAGAACACATACAGGTAAGGTCTCACTTGGGTCTCTGGAATGTCTGCTGCCGACCTGGGGTCTGCACGAATCAGATGTTCTTGACCTGTTCCAGATGTTCTGTTCCGAACAAGCTTTCGAGTAATTCTAGAATTGTTCTGGACAGGAAGTGGAAAGTTCTAAAATCTGAGTAGTTCTAGACAGGTTCAGGACAGGAAGTGACTTAAATCACTGCACTAAAAAACGGTTGCAACATTTACCGCCATCTTGATTTCGTCACTGTTCCAGCTGCACCACCTCTCAAGTTTGGACAGAAAATCTTTGTCCGGAACAGTGTTCCAGTTCACTCAAATCCAGTTCCGATACTTCTGGCTGTTCTATGATTTGTGCAGAACCAATGGATAAAATATCATCCTTAATATTTTTCCAGGAGAGAAACCATATGTATGCACGTGGGAAGGTTGTACCTGGAGGTTTGCTCGTTCCGACGAATTAACTCGACATTACAGAAAACACACAGGAGATAAACCCTTTAAATGCCAAGTCTGTGATCGAGCGTTTTCCCGTTCTGATCATTTATCACTGCACATGAAACGGCACTGAAGGTAGGTTTATTGGTTTTGTTAAAATTCATCTAATTATCATACTTTTTTTGTTCGTGCTGGTCTTAGTTATTAAGCTTTTGAATTTGGATGGGGTTTTTTTAATAAGCAATTTTAGAAACACTTATTTTTGGTGTCTGCGTTATGCCAACTTTATGATTTTTGCTGTGCTCTTGGTGGTTTTATAATCACTTCAAGTTAAAATTGTTTTTTTCGTGCTGGTCAAAGTTATTAGCTTTAGAATGTAGATTATTTGTGTAATATGCAATATCACCAACACATTATTTTGGCTTCTGCGTTATGTAAACTTTTTTATTTTTGTTTTGTCCTGGGTTGTTTAACAATCACTTCAAGCTAATTCAACTTCATCATTTGTGTTTTTTATATTTTTCAGACCCCCAAGCTGTAGTGTTGAGTGTTTTTTTGTTAAAGTGTCATACACCCCTTGTATGTGCTGCCATTTTGAATTCTGGTCCATGACCTTGGAGGCCTGGTTCTTTTGTTATGGTGATTGTTGCTAGGCAACTGCCAGGTTTGATTTCTCCTATTTTTGTTGTCCTTCATTTTGTGGATTTGAGATCCGTGAAGCGAATGAAGTCTTTTAGTGTGAAACGACCAATCAGATCATCTGTTATATCCTAAACCTATCATTGTAAATGATGTTACATGATTTTTCATTGGTTAATCCTGATTGTTTTGTGATGGACATTTTTTCGTTTGATTCTGCTGATTTGAACAACATCCGATTTTTGCTGAGTTTATCTGCTGCTAAAGGTCAAGGACTTCCATCTTGTTTCTCATGGCAACGAAAGTAAAACTTCATGAGTTAGTGCTGCCCCCTATAACTAAGGGGAATAACTGTTGTAAACCTTCGAAGGTTTTTGTGATTTTAGAATTTTGTACATATTTGTTATGATTATTATAGTCACTATTTTATTCTTAATTAATCCTATTAATTAATATTTTGTTAACGATGAAAATTCATTTTGATTTTTTTTTTAACCAAAGAGTATAGCTTTATTGATCATAAAAAGGAAGTAGAGTCTTACTTGCTTGTATGTGTTTAAAGCTGATTTTAAAATATGTTTTGTTTCTGAATAGAATTTTTATTTTAAGAGTCATTGATTTTGTTAATGCAGTATGCACTTTGTATGTATGCATACCAATTTGAAATATCACTCTTTTCAAAGCCTGAATTAGATTTTATCATAAGCCTACACAACATTTCAAAAATAATTTTGAAAATATTTCCATTACTCAAATCTACTAGTCACTGATTTGCAAAATCATAAATATTTCATAAAAAATTTTTGTAATTTGAAATCATGTTTTTAAAGATTCTTAAAACTTAATTTCGAAAGGTTTTCTATACTATTTTGAAATTTATTGAAATTCAAAATGAAATTGTTATAACTGATATTGCCCTATACATGTATTTTAATTATTTTTTTTTATGCCACAGTCAGTGCTGCTGTGGATGGGTATCAACTTAATTACCAGCCTCGATTAAAAATACGAGTCTAGTTTATAAAAAATGCTTCCTTAAATTGTTAATTTGAAAACTGCTGATTTAGCAATATTTTACACACATTTACACACATTTTACCCCTTGCTGCTGCTTTTAAACGCTTTTAAACACTTAATTTAAAAATGGAATTAATTTCCCTATATTTTAAAGATGTATGATTTAGATATTCATGTAAAATTTACTTGTATTTGTTAAGACAAATGTGATTTTATTCACTGCACTGTTTTTTTGTTGTCGAGCACGATATTTATGACAATGACTAGTTATGGCCCTTGAGTATATGATTGTCTTTCATTGGTGGCATTTGATTGGTGAATTCTGAACTAGTCCCGATTTTTAAATTTCAGGCTTAAATCGACAGTACAGGCCCCTGTGTGCTACAGTGCATTGCATTTGCCCTTTTCTCATTTGCAGAAAAGTAGGCCGTTAAACTCAATTTAATTTTCAATCATATTCCTTTCTCCTCCATTTTGATTTCTTTTTTGAAAACTTCAAAATTCCTATTTTTTAAATTCCAAACGCGCATAACTCACAAATCGAGTGCCACCATTTTATTTCACATACAATTTAGGAAGTCAATTTACATTCTAATTGCTTTTATTAACCAATCATTTCACTTGAATTTATTTACTGCTCACATTTTGTGTAATACTCAGAAATTGATGATGTAATCATAGTTTGTGTACTTTTGTCCTTGTTTGTGTTTTGCAAATGGCGTCTGTCTATATATGGAAAGCACCAGCTTTCTGAGGTTTTGTCAAATTTGATTGAAAACACCTCAAAAGTTAGATTGAGGTTGACAAATGTTTGTAGTCTGTGTCCATTTTTGTGTGTTGAATTTTAGGTTCTGTTACATCCTTGCTGAATTGTTAGTTGTTCTTCCAAAAAGAGTCTTCCATACTTTGTTTTTGTTAAAGATTTTAAGTTGAAATAGAGAATTAGGTTAAGTTGTTTTAAAGTTACACTTATTTTGAGATTTCAATTGTTATACTGGATGCTTTTTCGAAGATAAAATTTGTGTTTTATGATTAATAAGCAACATTTTTGTTTGATGCTGAAAAAAGTTAGAAGTTTGTACAGATGGGTTTGTAGCACAGTTAGACGTTGAAATTGTTTCATTTGGTTGGTTACGTCAAAAAATGGTGATCATGGATTCTAATCTTGGTTAGTATGTGAAAAGTTGATAATCTTGAATAAGTCATGATTTCTCATAATTCCAATGGCCCTAGTTGCAAATGGGTATGGACAATTCGGGAAGATCTAAGCAAAGATGTTTGGCCACGGACCAGCTGGTAGAAGGGATTTTTGTAAACCTAAGTTGTTAGTCTAATTCTGTCCATCTAATGTTAGGATAGTCTTCCGGTCTTGCCTTAGATACTTCAAAAACGCCATATAAGGAATTATTTTGTTTGAAATAAGGGTTGGGTGCTAAGTCAGACTATATATTAGAAAAAAGATTGTCTTTTGAATGTAGCCAATTTTTAGGTGCAGTTCGTTCAATGTTTGAACAAGGGATGAAAAGTGCATTTTTATATAAATGCATTCTTCTTTGAAGTGCACAGAGAAAGACATTTTCAAACTTTTCTTAAATAAATCTTAAAAGATACGGGTTAGGTGTGGCCTGAGAAAAATGGTTCACATTTAGATAAACAGTGGAATTTCAAAGACAATTTTAATGAATGCATTTCTTCAAACAATGTAGGAGGAAAATTATTTAAAGATTTGCCAAGCCTTATTCAGATTTCCAAATGAATCTTGGTTCCTCAAAGGATAATGAGTCAATTTTGACATACAACCCTTGTACCAGTAGGCTAATATTCCTGTTGCTAATCTGAATTTGTCAAAAATATATTCAGAACAGAAACTGACTGTTGAATTTTTTGTGTAGCATCAAGTGAACCTTGCAACAATCTAGTAAAGCACACACTTAGATAATTGGTCTTCTGAATCAAAATTTTATGTTCAAAATGACTCCTTTGGTTTGTTGGTCAGTAGATGAAAAGTTAACATCTGTTTCCAGTAAATGATATCGCAGACGTAATGAATTTTGAAAATGAGGCAATATTTGTAGCTATCTTGCGTAAATTCCAAAATTTCTTCAGTACCAAAAATTTTCAAATTACGGTCTACCTTTAATTAAATTTTTAATTTAAAGTCTGTGTAACAAATGTGTTTTGTGAGATTTATTTAAGGGAAAGTTTGTGTTAAGTCTACATGATAAGGGTGTGGTTTGTTGCCGTGGTAATCTATCGCAGGAATGATGTAAACACTCTGCCGCCACCTCCAATATTAACTCTGTAAATATTCCAGTATTGATGAAAAACGATTCCAGAATTTTTGGGTGTGCCAAACAAATATAATACATTATCAAGACTATTATGTAGACCAACTTTTACATTTTTTTAGCTGGAATTTATAAATTATTATTTTAGTTTAAATTTTTAGGGGAAACTTTATTATTAAAGAAATATATGTTTCTAAATTTGGATGGAATTTGAAATTTGATAAGCTGCATTTTGTTTTAAGAAACAATTTTTAGGAATTTTATGGCTATTCATAATAAATGCAAATTTCTATTTCAATTTTTTGTAAGATTAACAAATTTCAATATTTTTGGGTCAGGAATTAAAAGTTAATTTCAAAATAGAGAAAAAGAGATTTTCAACAAATTTGAAGAAGTAAATTTAAGAAACCTTTCGATCAAAATTAAAAGTTAAGAAATTTCAATAGAGAAAGAGAATACCCCTAATTAGAAGTTTGGTTGAAGTTTGTGACTTTTCACTAAATGGTGGAATAAAACGTGAATTTTGTAGATTTTCAGTTTAAAAAGTGGTTTTACGAGGCGTGTTTGTGGACACGGTACAGGTAACGCTAGTTAGGTATATTTGACAATGTGTTTAAGTTGGAGGGCGTGTATTTGTTGACCACGTCTTTTTGTCCTCAGATGACTCGAGTCGCGCCCAAACTGTACGCTATAATCAAACTTTAAGTCATGTGATTTGGCTGAACGTAGCTCCGTCAAGAGGACATGTGCCATGCCGTGTTGATTTGAAGATTTATAGGTAAACGTGGTTAAAGTTTGAAAAGAAATGAGGGTTTGTCTTATGTCAATAATGAGTTGAAAATTGGACAAGAATAACCATGTGTTTGTCACTTTAACTAAACTCTTAGATTGACATACACTGTTCAACGAGCGCAATTAAAGATGTGCCGATTTTTTCTCACTCGTTTGTCTTGAATTTAGCTGGCAAAGATGAATTTCTTTTTTGGTCTCTTAGAATAATGAAATATGCACTATTAAAAGAGATTAATTAGGATGAGCTTTTTTCTTTATATTTAAGTTGTCTTGAAATTTGAATTTGTTTCTAATTAGGTAGGCTAATTTTGTTTTTTGGTCTGTTTGGATTATGAATAATGCAGCTTTAAAGAGTTATTTCTTAAAGTTATTTTGAATTTGTAATAAATAAGACAGAAAAATTAAATTCGAAATTTAAGCATTTACTACTTATTTTGGGGAATTTTTTCTAGAATTATGAAATTAAGTCAAATGTTTTTAAGATGATTTTATTTCATTTAAAGTAGCACCTTATTAAGACATACACTGAAATTAATTCATTATGACAAAAATCTTAAGCTATATTGAAATCTTAAACTTAGGTGTGGTTCATTTGAAAGTTTGAAGAAGAACTTTTCTGTTTACTTTCATGTCTCTGTTTAACTTGAAAATGAAATTTCTCAGACAATTTCAGCTTTTGTTAATCAAATTTCAAACAAAAAATCAGACAATTTTAAATTTAAACTTTTATTAAATGAATTTTAAAAAAAATATCAGACAATTTAAGCTTTTTATTAAATAAATTTCAAAAGAAATTCAAATTTTATTCAAGAATTTCAAAATGGGAGGAGAACCTGTCTTATGATGCACCCAAATCATTAGAATAGTACAATTTCTTTTTAATTCTTAATATAACTTCAAAGTCTCAATGTTTGAAATGAAATGTTTACATTTGAGAAAATTTCAAATATAGTTTACAAGTGTAAACACATTTCATTAACTTCAAGTTTACTTTTAAACAATACACAGTATAAATGCCATTTTTAGCCATATTGAGAAAGCATTATGAGAAATGCTAGTCATCAAATTTTGTACTCTAAAGCCAGTTGTACCTTCGTGTACTATATAATTTTCATGAAATTTCAAAACTGAATTTAATTTTCAGTTGATGATTTTTAGTTAGTTATATGAATATTTTAAGTTAGCTTTATGAATATTTTAAGTTAGTTATATGAATTTCATAAGAACAACCCATTCAAGGCCATAGTGTAATGGAATCAAATGATGCTCCACTTTAATTTTGAGTTCCTTATATGAATAAGAATAACGCATCCCAGGCCATAGCGTAATGGATGCAAATGATGCTCCACTTATGAATACGAAAACAAAACCTGGTTCTTGTTAAGGATATCATAAGGATGAAAACAATCCATCCAAGACCTTATTGAGGCAAATGAGGATCACTTTTGAAACGCCAACTAAAAATTTTTTCTTTATTTTCAAATTTTCCAGACAGAACCCCTTTTTGCCTCATTTTAACCTTTGATTGCGCTACGGCCTTGACTTCCTTTAATTTTTCTTATTATTTATGTAAAGGGTAGGCTAATTAGCTAATTATTTAATATTTAATTAACAATATTCTGTGATTAATTGTCTTGCCTGATTATTTTCATTGCCTAATTAATTATTTTAATTTATTCACAAGTTTACCACCTCATATTTTTTGTTTGTATATTTTGCGACTTTGAGTACCTCTAAAATCGGAATTCTGGTTTTTGGGAGGAAAAGTTTAATCCTTACATCTATAAGTATATTATGTCATTTAACGATGATTTTTTTTTCAATTTTCCTACAGTATAGCTATAGATATATCGTTTCATTTTTTGATGTGGATTATTGCGTTGACTTAAAATCGTATGATTTTGAAAATTTGTGTATAATCATGCCCCATATTTATTTTACCAATTTGAAATTTGAGAAAAAATATTAATTAAGTGAACAATTTTATTTAACCAATTATTATTGCATAGCTGTGAAATGAAATATTTTAAATTCTATCAGATTTTTAGATACAAAGCGTTTTAGCTTTTGCACAAAATAGAATTAGGCACAAAAACAAGATTTTAATTATGATTGTTTTGTCCCTTGTCAATTTGTTGTTTTTAATGAAGAATATGTATTAATTGCACTTATCTTGCCATAAGAAAAACAACAGCAAGGATGCTTGGAATGAAGAAAAATAGCTCAGTGACTGCAACGATTTTCTTTTAATTTTTCTTTAATTTTCATTCAATTTTTTTGAATGAATTTTCACTTGTAGAAATTAAAATTTAGTAAAAAAAAAAAAATCTGTCAAAATTCTTTTTAAATAAGATTTTCTTATTTACTAATATTTCATTGAAATTTTTTTAATAAGATGAAATTTATTACCCAATTTAAAAAAATTCATTACGCATTTCTTTAAATTTCTTTGAATTTCTTGCAGTTATCTGGCCCTGATAAATCTTATTCCAAATTCACCCAAATTTTAGTCAATGTTAATATGCATATATTTAGAAGCTCAATTTATGCCCTTAGTGAAATTGACGAAAGTAGATATTTAAATTGTCTGTTAATTAGGATGTATATTTTTAACCAAGAATCATAATAATTAATTATTCGTCTGTTTGTTTGTTTGTTGTTTACATGTCTTTGTTTACTGGTATGTTTGTTATTATTTGTAAATAAAATATAAATATTTGTTTATAATACCTATAATATATTTTAAGTTTTGTTTGTGCTTTGAAAAAAGCTGAAAAAATTCTTGTTCTGTTTTTTGATTTCTTAGCATTTTCTGATCTGGTACTTTTCTTAGATTTCCAAATATTTCTCCTTTGCTGTCAATTTTGTTTAAGAATAGAGCTCTGCTACATTTGAACATTATTAGCTCTGTGGAACCTCATAAAGTTATCGTATGCAAAAGCAAGAGAGATAACTCTTATTCTTTTATTCTCCAAATTTGCAGATTTTCCAATCTTTTTATGTGTATCAGGGACACTGATAGCATCAATTTGCACTTTTTGTGATTGTGAAATCAAATACTAATAATTTGACTTCAATGCAAATAAAGGCTTTTGATTGTCTTGATACACTTAAAAAATTCAGATAACCTGTTTATGATCTCCTTTTCTGCAGAAGACCCAGAGATCCTCCCCCTTTCTTAGATCTACTCGGCATTCTGTCTATAAATTTTCTGCTCCTCTTTAATTTGTTAATGAAACCCGGTAATCGACTCACAACTTATTTTCTATATTTTTGTCTCAAAACCTATGAGATTTATGTATGATGCCATTATTTTTCGTGTGTGATGTCATCAGTTATTGTGTATGATGTCATCAGTTACTGTGTATGATGTCATCATTTATTCGACGCTGACATCAGTTATTGTATATGATGTCATCGGTTACTGTATATGATGTTATCAGTTATTATATGTCATCAGTTATTGTATATGATGTCATCGGTTACTGTATATGATGTCGTCAATTCTTGTGTATGACAATGATATCAGTTATTTTATGATGTTATCAGTTATTGTATGTGATGTCATCAGTCATTTATGATGTCATCAGGAATCGTGTGTGATGTCACTATTTTCAGTGTAATTTGTGTCTCTATGATTATAAAATGATAATATAAAAAAGTAAATAAAATAATAAATAATCTTACATTATTTTCTTATTTTTGAGAAAAACAATGGCAGACAAAGGGCATAGGAGTTGGGCGCAGATCCAGGAGGAAGACACATGATCTCCCCCCTGAGAAAATCCTGGGGAAACATGACTTTGTGTGTCCACCAAAAATGGTCAAGCTTGGTTGAGTTGAGTGTCCACAATATGGCATCCAAAACACTTAAAGTCCCAAAATTTTGCACCTGCAGCCCACTATTGAAACAGTATATGGTCAAAATACAGGGAGACTATACTGAAACATCCTCCTGCAACTATATACTTTACAATTGAACCTCTTTGTAATCTTGAGTACAGCACTGCCCCCCAGCCCCCCACCCCTCCTTCATAGAAAGAGCAATCCACACCCCTGGTATAGGAAGGATCTTTGATGGTTCTTAGTTCTGAACTGAATTTTGTACGAGCTCAATAATAGAATTTTAGTTGTTGTCTTAATGTTTGTTATATTTAGGGGTTATAGACCTTTAGTTGTTACACAAGACAGAATTTGCTGTTGTCTGGTTCTTATGAAGAAATGACGAGTTATTTCCCCTTGATTGTACTCTTCTCGCAAGTATATCGACACAGAAATGATGGTTTTTCCTGTACCAAAACATATAGAATTTAAAGCCTAGGCTGTATTTCGTGTCTACAAAGAAACTCTTGAAATTTAGACTTGCTTAAGTGTCAGCCGCCGTCCAGAAAGATGGCCACGAATTCCATTGATAGGCCATATTGGCTAGCAATGTACCAGTAAACCATTACAATGATTCATATATCAGCATCTCTATGGTAGAGGTACGTCTAATGTTCTTTAACGACCCCATTACTTCAATAATAGACATACCTGAAATTAGTAGGTGTACCTATAGTCTTACTTACTACAGTAAATCATTTTGGTTGTTAGCCGAGTGCCACAATACATCGTCCTATTAGGCATGCCTTGGTGTTACAATACATCGTCTTATTGTCCATGCCTCGGTGTTACAATACATCGTCTTATTGTCCATGCCTCGGTGTTACAATACATCGTCTTATTGTCCATGCCTTGGTGTTACAATACATCGTTCTATTGTCCATGCCTTGGTGACTGGTGTTACAATACATCGTCCTATTGTCCATGACTCGGTGTTACAATACATCGTCCTATTGTCGATGCCTTGGTGTTACAATACATCGTCTTATTGCCCATGACTCGGTGTTACAATACATCGTCCTATTGTCCATGACTCGGTGTTACAATACATCGTCCTATTGTCCATGCCTCGGTGTTACAATACATCGTCCTATTGTCCATGCCTCGGTGTTACAATACATTGTCCTATTGTCCATACCCTGGTGTTACAATACATCGTCCTATTGTCCATGCCTCGGTGTTACAATACATCGTCCTATTGCTCATACCTCGGTGTTACAATACATCGTCCTATTGTCCATGCTTCAGTGTTACAATACATCGTCCCATTGTCCATGCCTCAGTGTTATAATACATCGTTCTATTGTCCATGCCTTAGTGTTCAAATACATCTTCCTATTGTACATGCCTCGGTGTTATAATACATCGTCCTATTGTCCATGCCTTGGTGTTACAATACATCGTCTTATTGCCCATGCCTCAGTGTTACAATACATCGTCCTATTGTCCATACTCTGGTGTTATAATATATTGTTCTATTGTCCATGCCCCGGTGTTATAATACATCGTCCTATTGTCCATGCCTTGGTGTTACAATACATCGTCCTATTGTCCATACCTCGGTGTTACAATACATCGTCCTATTGTCCATGGCTCGGTGTTACAATACATCGTCCTATTGTCCATGGCTCGGTGTTCCAATACATCGTTATATTGTCCATGCCTTGGTGTTACAATACATCGTCCTATTGTCCATGCCTCTGTGTTACAATACATCGTCCTATTGTCCATACCTCGGTGTTCCAATACATCGCCCTATTGTCCATGCCTCGGTACAATACATCACCCTATTGTCCATGCCCCAGTGTTACAATACATCGTCTTATTGCCCATACCTCGGTGTTCCAATACATCGTCCTATTGTCCATGCCTCTGTGTTACAATACATCGTCCTATTGTCCATGCCTCTGTGTTACAATACATCGTCCTATTGTCCATACCTCGGTGTTCCAATACATCGTCCTATTGTCCATACCTCGGTGTTCCAATACATCGTCCTATTGTCCATGCCCCAGTGTTACAATACATCGTCTTATTGCCCATGCCTTGGTTTTACAAAACATCGTCCTATTGCCCATGCCTTGGTATTACAATACATCGTCCTATTGTCCATGCCTCGGTGTTACAATACATCGTCCTATTGTCCATGCCTTGGTGTTACAATACATCATCTTATTGGCCATGCCTTGATTTTACTGTACATCGTTCTATTGCCCATGCCTTGGTGTTAAATACATCGTCCTATTGTCCATGCCTCGGTGTTCCAATACATCGTCCTATTGTCCATACCTCGGTGTTCCAATACATCGTCCTATTGTCCATGCCTAAGTGTTCCAATACATCGTCCTATTGTCCATGCCTTGGTGTTACAATACATCGTCCTATTGTCCATGCCTTGGTGTTACAATACATCGTCCTATTGTCCATGCCTAAGTGTTCCAATACATCGTCCTATTAGGCATGCCTCGGTGTTACAATACATCGTCCTATTGTCCATGCCTCGGTGTTACAATACATCGTCCTATTGCTCATGCCTCGGTGTTCCAATACATCGTCCTATTAGGCATGCCTCGGTGTTACAATACATCGTCCTATTATCCATGCCTCGGTGTTACAATACAACGTCCCTTTGTCCATGCCTCGGTGTTACAATACATCGTCCTATTGTCCATGACTTGGTGTTACAAAACATCGTCCTATTGTCAATGCCTCGGTGTTACAAAACATCGTCCTATTATCCATGCCTCGGTGTTACAATACATCGTCCCATTTTCCATGCCTCGGTGTTACAATACATCGTCCTATTGTCCATGCCTCGGTGTTACAATACATCGTCCTATTGTCCATGCCTCAGTGTTACAATACATCGTCCTATTGTCAATGCCTCGGTGTTACAATACATCGTCCTATTGTCCATGCCTCGGTGTTACAAAACATCGTCCTATTATCCATGCCTCGGTGTTACAATACATCGTCCCATTTTCCATGCCTCGGTGTTACAATACATCGTCCTATTGTCCATGCCTCGGTGTTACAATACATCGTCCTATTGTCCATGCCTCAGTGTTCCAATACATCGTCCTATTGTCCATACCTTGGTGTTACAATACATCGTCCCATTTTCCATGCCTCGGTGTTACAATACATCGTCCTATTGTCCATGCCTCGGTGTTACAATACATCGTCCTATTGTCCATGCCTCAGTGTTCCAATACATCGTCCTATTATCCATGCCTCGGTGTTACAATACATCGTCCCATTTTCCATGCCTCGGTGTTACAATACATCGTCATATTGTCCATGCCTCGGTGTTACAATACATCATCCTATTGTCCATGACTCGGTGTTCTAATGCATCATATTATGACCGTTACGCTGTTACGGTCATCCGTCAAATTAAAAAAAAAAACACATTTCAGAACACAATAACCTTATTTAAAATGTATCCCTATGCATTGGTTTAATTATCATACCCATTTTAACTGTTACCAACTGCACGAAAATCAGAAGTAATGAAATAAGTTAATCTCCGATTATTGTTCACTGATTCAAAATCTAGTTTCAGAACATCTAAACTGAATCCTATTGGTTAAAAATATTATAATCCAATCGATATTTAGTATTTCCAAACTGAGTTAAAAATCATCCTGATTGACACTGATTGCTGATAATTGGTCTAATCAGTCGGCACATTCTGAACATCAGAGTCGCAGTTTATTCGGAATTACTCGCATCTAACTGGCCAAAAATCAATAATTTTGACCAAAAAAATATTGATTTCGAATATGAAATTTTGGGATATCATAGCATTTGTGATTGTTAACTTCGTCCAGAAAAACAAAAGTTTGGTAATTTATATTTTACGATTTATAAGGCAAAACGTCCATTTTGGTCGCCCAGTTGTATGAAAGTCAAAATTTGTAAGACGTCGCTAGTAGGATACGACTGAACAGCGTAGAAATGATCGGCCTTGGGATCTGATTAGTCGTAGTCTATATCATCCAGACTGAAATTTCAATGGTTGACACTGTTGTCCAGTGAACAGTATGAATAGAAGCTGAAACAAAAAATGCTTTGGTTTTGCTCGTTAGATCTTGCGTAACTTCCTAAAACAAAACCCCACCTAATGTGTAGTTTACAATGAAAATTCGTACATGGAAAACAATTCAGTTAATCAACCCCAACCCCTGTCAACAGTGATGCTGTTGCGGGGGTGTTTGAAGAATATGTCTCTTACTGGAACAATTAACCGAGTTCCCGTGTGCTTTAAAGATCCATTAGGTAGCCTGATGTCGATGTCTATGCAAAGGTTACTCATTTTGGGCTGCCCCCACCCCCTCCTTTGTCCACTCAAACGGTTGTACAAAAGTAGGACGTAAATCATCTATTTCATTTCATTTTATTTCATCCTCTCGTAATTTCAACGTTTAGTACTTCACCAAACTGATAAAATGATAAAAAGAAAGTAAAAGTGAGTGAGGCTCATTGACTCATTAAAGATATTATTTTTCTCTCATAACCTCGTCCGTATCTCTCATCTTATAGGTGTATTCGATTCTCGTACCGACTAAACTGACGCTCTAACATCTCGGTCACAACTTCTCGATTTCACGTTTTGATTTTTAACACGGTGCCGACAATCGCAGAAGTTTCAGGAATTTTTTGCTCGTAGATTGAAGGAAGATATACTTTGTTTGACGTCTGTTCGCTAACTTATCGTTTTTGCCATTCTCAAGTTGTGGAATACTGTAACAGTGTTGAAATTTTCGTGATTTTCAAACAAGGTGAGTTCGATTTATTTTCTTTTTTCTGGATTTCCAATTTGTTTGAAATGTTCGACATAATTGGCACGCTATTTGACCTACTAATTTTATTAATATTAAACAATTTTCCAGCTGTCTTCCCTCATGTCTCGTCATTTTACAGAATACACATGTCGATATGTGTTGAGTAGCGTCTTGTTGGTTCCTCATACAGATATCAACTTTTATCAAGGGCGTGGATTTGACTAACATTTTGATTGGAGACGAACCAAGAGTCGAAGTACGTCTTGAAGCGCCACAAAGTGTAGATATGACAATGACGAAAGCGCAAACCGTGGCATCTGTTATTCAGTTGTCCTCAGCAAGAATCTAAAAGAGTTTGAGGTTACACCGACCCTTAGCACTGTCAAAAACTAATTGGAATCGGATTAGAACTTTCGGAGGCCGATGTCTCAGCAAAATATTTTACAAAATTTGTGTTAAGAAGGGCGCAATATCCCTAGAATGAGTGAATTTACTCAAAGATAAAAGCGAAACAAAATATCGAGAGCTATGTTGAAAGGTAGCGAAGGTGCTCATGGAAAGATAAACGAAACGAAATATCGAGAGTTACAGCAAATAAAGCAAACAAAATATATGTGTATATACAAAATATTAAGTAAAAGGGGACGCAGTAAGATCTTGAATGAGCGAGGTTACCTATATAGTAGTGGCGGGTGTCGCGCGCGAAACAGACCATGCTTACTCTTTTCGAAACACCTGATGGTACTTCTCGTATGGGAAGTCCACTACTATATAATTTTGGCACCCGATTTTGTCATGCTCTGGACGAGATTTTTGATTAACGGAATTGTTTTGCTTGTACGGATTTTTATTATTACCCACAGTAATACAGGAAACAAAATATTTCGATCTGCATAAAATCAGATCGGATATTCGGACTTGATATGCTACAAGGCTAGATGATAACCACGGTGATTGATAGATGCCGGATGAAAATAATATTTATTTAAGAATATTTTAATTAACGTTTATCTTTCTCGATAGCTTGAATACAAAACACTTATTCTGTTTATAGATGCCACATATCTATCAAAGATATGGCAGATATACTTTTAAAAAGTATTAGAAGTCTTCTATACGGTTTTTTCTTAAGATTTTGCTATCGAGGAACCTTTGCATCTGATGTTCAATGCGTCAACCCTGTTTTCTCCTGTCAGTGATGCCGATGGGATGGACTGACATGGAAAAAGCGACCAGTCGTTCTGAAGGGAAACACGTATTCATGGTGTAACGTGATATTCAATCTGGACTATCAACACATTTCTACGTAGTCGATTCTGCGATTTGTTTTGTGAATAACCAATTCTTTAACACATTGCTCTCATTCAGTCTTTACATCGGATCGTGCTGTCACATGCGGCATTAATATGGTTTCATACATTCATACATATCCTATGCGACAAAAGCAACCAATTCTTTTGTTTGGAAGTAGAAAAGATAGACGTAAAACTACATTTCCTCATCTAAAAGTAGGTGATAAATGACCTAATTCCAGACAATCATGGAATAATCTCAATATCAGGCGACTTTCAGGCGAGAACCATGTTTCTTCTAAAGAGATTGATTAGGTTTATTTAATTAACGTATCGTCGTATACAGATATCATATCAATATCTTGGAGTGAATATAAATAATAACCATCTTTGATGTTTTAGAATCCACTGTAACTCTCAGGGTGTACCTACCGATTAACCATGGGGTCCGAGCATCTCAGGTTTAGTCTCGGCATTTGTCGACAAGTTTACTCCATTTCAGTCCATCTTTAAGCATTTAATGAGGGGTGCGGTGACTCGGTGAGTTAGACGCTTGCTCGCTTAACCTGAAGATCCAGAGTTCAATCCCAGCATTGGTCGAGATGATACCTTCCGGTTTCCCCTGTCAATGATGCAGGTCGAAGGGGCTGACATTAGAAAAGCGTCTAGTCGTTATGATGGGACAATAAACCAAGACCCCGTATGCTACAGTCTATGCACATTAATGACCCCTTGACAGTTGGAAATCGAAAACAAGAGAAGGCTAATGCCTCTGTCCTGGCAAAATTGCCCTCAATGTACACTGCATGGCATTTGCCTGTCCTCATTAAACCATGCAGGTGCATAAAAGCAGGACGTAAAAATCTGTAAGATCTGGTTGGGTCGAATGACATGGCAGTGAAACTCGGCCCTGAGTAGTATGGCGTGAGTTACCCGGTCTTCTTCATTCTTCCAAACTCGTTGTGATCATGGTTATTCTTCTTGATGGTGGTAGTTGAATGGAAGAAATAAAGTAATCTGATTGGTTAATAAAGTAAAATTTTAAATTAGTTTTAAATATTGACCAATAAGATGACTGGAACTTTATACCATCCTTGCTTAAACTGTCAATGAATCAGACCCCAGAATTTCAGATATTACAGGGTGATTTGATCTGGAATAACCATCTACCTATACAAACTGACCACTGGTCTAAGGGTCAGTCTGACCACCACGCTATTTTCATTGCCCATGTGTTAACCAGCTGTTTTGATGGTTATCTGAGACGATGACCAGCCGTGTTTTATTTCCTTCTCGTTTTGTTTGTAATTAATTATGATTAGATTTTAATTACTCCACTGTTTTTAGCTATATTATATACAATGGGATGGGTTTGTGTATATCGCTACTACTTTCGATTTTCGAAGTACCAACATTTTTAGATAAGAATGACTAGTTGTATTTTGATTAAAGCGATACTACCTCTTAGAATGAACAAAAAAAATAAATTTTCAAACTTGGTCAATAGGAGTATATATTGATCAGGGGACACACCTAGTGGCATAACTATAAAACAGATTACCTAAATAATTTTATGAATCCAGAAAACTATGTTTAAATACAAAAATTAATAAATCCCTTAATCCCTTAATCCCTTACTCAGATGAACATACAATCAACACGCTTCAACCTCAGTTTCAAAACATAATAACATTGCTATACGGCTCTTCGACTTTATCTGTAGATGACAACATTCAAATATTCAAACAAATCCACCTCTTCATTGAAAAAACAAAAAGATTTTGATGTTTGTAACTACTGATAGTCCTTTCCATATTTATATTCATCTTTCTGTTAACGAACAGTGTGATAGTTAGTAATGGAATTGTATATATGTTTTATGTTCTTTATAACTATGTATAAATATATGTTTTAAATTTTCATGTAATTCGGGAAAGGGATGACATAGGCTATAATAAGCCTGTTTCCCAATCCTTTTCAATACTTGAATAAAATATCGTTTATACAAAAAAAAAAAATCCCTTAATCCAAATTAAGGCATTTATCAATAATAATCTGTAATTGAATGGAAAATTACATAGTTTTATGGGTTTATTTGATTCTGTTTGTATACTTTGGACACTGTCGGTGAATATATACTCTTATTGAGCAAGTTTGAGAACTTAATTTTTGTTGTTCATTCTAAGAGGTGGTATCGCTTTAATAACATTAGTAAATATGCTTCAAGGGATAAATCTCAGAATGTGGGTCCAGTTCCTAGCACTTATCGTAGTCCGATATTCTATTTGGTATTTTCTTACTAATTCTTGCATAGATCCAAGTCGACTTAGGGTTTTAAGCACGAAATTGATCTTAAACACGAGGCTAGGAAATGGTCCCTGGATTTGTTTTGCACAACTCTCCCTCGAAATTTAAGCCTTCAAATCTCCATGCATCCATATTTATCAGCGTTTGAAAGTCAATAATGCGACTCGTCGTTTAGTAAGACTATGACCTATATAGTAAACACATATTATACTAAAATGAATGATAAATGTGAAGGTACAGGTATAATTGAAGGAATTGGGCTAATGCTGATCTCTAGCACAATTTTCGGTTATGTTTCAACCATAAAAAGAAAAGAGGCTCTGAAAGCCCCATTTCACCATAAAAATTTGGTCTGTTCTTGATTATGAATAACCTTCCTTAAAGGCCGGTGCACATTGAACGATTTTTTGACGCCGACTATAACGGCGTCAAAAAATCGTTCAATGTGCTTTGGCTTACGAAAGCCCTCCGACAAAATCGGGAGTGATCGGGAGATATTTAACATGTCAAATCGAAAAACGTCTTGACGTGGCTGATCGGCTAGTGTGCGGGTCATTCCGATAATTTATCGTGACCTGGATTGAAGTCAACCAATTGAATTTCAGGTAAATATTGGGCGCCATATTGTTTACGACAGAATCTCAGAAAACGACCGCTAGAAGTGCTCCAGTCGCGATAAAAAGTCGGTTAGTGGGCTTTGAATGCACACTCCAATAATTTGACGCCTTCAAAAAATCGTAGGGCATTCCGTCCAAAAATCGTTAAATGTGCGCCAGCCTTCTTTTTATCGCGACTGGGGCACTTCTAGCGGTCGTTTTCAGAGATTCTGTCGTAAACAATATGGCGCCCAATATATACCAGGTCACGATAAATTATCGGAATGACCCGCACACTAGCCGATTAGCCACGTCAAGACGTTTTTCGATTTGACATGTTAAATATTTCCCGATCACTCCCGATTTTGACGTAGGGCTGTGGGAAGCCGACGCACATTGAACGATTTTTTGACGCCGTTATAGTCGGCGTCAAAAAATCGTTCAATGTGCGCCGGCCTTTACATGAAATTTGGTTGTTTTGAGAAGATTCACCTGTCCAAGTAATTAGCTGATGAAAATGTTAAAACCAAATCCAACTCGGTGAATATTATCACGGCTAATTCATTTATGAGATGTTGATGCTGATGGTTTAAATCATCGATATATTTTGATATCTTGATCAGTCAGATTACAGTGTACGTGTTACTTACGTTTCGGAGTCGGAATGCCCTTCCAGTTTGGAGGTATGTGTCCCCTATTCTTATGGTTTAAGTCATGAAGTGTACAAAGTCACCGGAAATGGATGTACACGGGATGTATTTTGGTGGCCGTTCATTAAAGGGTGATGCTGAATACAGGTGACTGTTAGACAAATTTTGACTGTACACGTATTTGTAAGGTTACCTATTTTTATGTTTTACTGTACGAAGTCACCATAAATATATATTGCATGCTTGTAATGAGTATTTGGGTTCTGTATTGCGTACTATACTTACTAGTGCTGGGTATCGCCAGCCATGTCACGATACGATACGTATCGCGATACAGAGGTCACGATACAATACTTATCGCGATATGTGATTATGTGTTATCTAAAGCTTTAAAACTTCTAGTTTGGTCATTTAATTGATAGTAGTGATTCATATCCATGTCTTAAAAGAAATATTTCCCGACATCAATCAATTCTGTTAGAAAAAATGTGTGATTTCATACGCTGACTTGTAAAAAATCCCAATTTTTTTATGAAATATGAGGTATCGTCAAGTATCGATACACGACCTCGCGATACGATACGCGTATCGCGGCCTGCTGTATCGCAATACATCGATACAACGATATATCGTGCCAGCACTAATACTTACAGACACATGCATTCGTAATGAAATGAGTACGGTAATTCTGGAATTTCTGTTTAAGTGATTGTAAACCATAGTACATGTATTGATGTAATAAAATTAAAAATACAGACACGTAGAGGATCGGGTTCATACCTGGGGGATATGTCTTCATTCTTTAGTGGAATTGAATCTTAGTTTAGAAATTTGAGGCAGAGTGATTTTCAATGTTGGTTTCTAAGGTAGTGGAAAACGGATTTGTTTGTTATTTGTAGCTGTAGAAGTGTTGATACGCATTCGGAGTTTCTCACAGGGTTCGCACAGGTCATGGAAAACCTGGAAAATCGGGGAATTTTAAAAAAGCTTTTCCAGACATGGAATATCAGGGAAAATCATGATTATTCTGGAAAATTGTCAAAATAACCTGGAAAAATGATATTTCATACCATTCTCCTGTTTGTGGGTTATCAAATGAAGAAATGATGAATAGTATAGTCTCAAGTTACCCCTTCCGTTCATGATTTTTATAAAAATTGGTCATGGAAAATTGCTATATACTATCTGGAAAGTCATGGAAATATCAGGGAAAATGTGCTCAGATGATCTGTATGAACCCTGTTCTCATATATAGTAAATTTGGATTTCGTATACATTTTTGGGGGAACGGAGTTGCAATTAGCAATTGTTTTGTTTTTGGTGTTGCAGTTGATCAAAGTTGACTAGAGCTCATAGAGGCTTAGAATTTGAGAGAGAGAGTTGTGAACATTATTACGGATTAGAATAGCAAAAGAAATTCAGGTTCTGAGACAAAAAAAATATTGGCCGAACGAATGGTGCACATATCCCTTTAAACCTTCGGGTGTGCTATGCAAACGCATTGTGCAGAATCGAAAACACATAAAGTTTCTGTTACAGGCGAAAGGTATACTCTGTCATTTCCGACATCTGAGTACTACGACATTCTGCGTAATCCGACATACTGACAGATGTGAAAAATCTTGAGCTTTGAGTATTCCGTCACTCTCCGTAATCCGACATATTTATATGGTCCCAATGCATGTCGGATTACACAGAGTACACTGTACCAATGTAAGGAATTTGGTTTATTTGATTATTTTCCTAGTTTATATTCTGGGCTCGCCATGAATGTGTTAAACGTATCATTAAAATATTTACAGATTTATATTGACGGTAATTAGTGTCGTAAACTTGAAAGGGTTTAATGTTAAAGGGACAGTTTGACGTGTTTACAGATTTAGGGCTTTCTCTTGCTTTCAGCACACGTTTTAATGATTAAAGGGATACGTGCACCTTCGTTCGACCAATATTATACCTTAGTCTCAGAACCTGAAATTTGTTAGCTAAGCTATTCAGTACAGAATTCACAACTTATCTAGAAATGTTAGCCTTTTAAGCCCTGTGTAGCCATAATTATCAGTGCTTGACAGTCAAAAATACGACCCGTAATTTAGCGAGACTATGCCAATATAGAAAATGTTTGGGTAGGAGCATAATTAAAGGGTTTATGCGATTATTGTGCAGTTATTGTACTTCAGAAGGCATTTTACAAATATTCAAGAACCAAATAAACTCTCGAAAATGCTGAATATCTGCCTTTAAAGTCACATTTTGGAGTAGAGATCCATTAAATATCCCCCTCCCCTCCCAAAAGTCAAAGGTCATTTTTCAGTATTTGAAAACACATATAAGGCTATCATCCTGCGTGCCCTTAAATTAAAATTCGGTAGTTAAAAGCCTTTCGATATTAATTTCCAATGATAATGATCTAATACAAAAGGCAATTGTATCTTTAAACTCAAACAGTAATCAAAGGAGCTAAGTGATGAAAGGGGTTGAGTATGGTACTGTCTGAACACGTTCGGTTAATGTTACCTACTGGACACAGGCAGTATTTTAAATTAGTACCATCTGTTAGAAGTTAAAGTATTTTATTAGACTATGGTTTATCTTTCAAACAGCGTGGACTACTGAGTGACTACAGTCGACCCGAGATTCAACGCTTTTAAACATATTCCAAATAACCTACCAAAAAGATATTTAAGATAGCGACGGATAATTTTTCATTTTTGATCGACGTACGCTTGTAGTACTTTAGTGTACTGACGCCGCTGTTTTGGAAGATTGGTGTGAAATTTTAGACATTAATTTTCTGGAATTTCTGGCGTCGTGAGTGGAATTGGTACTGAAAAGAATTTCGGTACATTTTCGAAATCTGTGGTGTTTTATTGAAGATTTTTTGAGCATTTCGCAGAATCGTCATGTGAAAGAGGAATTTTATTTAGAATCAAAGTTTGGTGCCAGTTGAGTGGAAAAAGTCTGTGAGACATTTGCAGGAACCGACGCTATCTAGGTATTGGTTTACATCTAAGAGAGTAGAGTAGAATATTTGAAATATTCGAGTTGTTTCAAGTAGTTATATGACAGTGTCTACTTTTATAGCGGAAGTTCGACATTATTTTGGATTATAACCGCGTCATTAGTTCGCTGTGTTCTCGAAATTAAGGAATTAAGGAAATTTAGGATATTACAGTTCTAAAATTATGGAAGGACACGATCAACACCCAGAAGATTTCCAAGGCCAAGTACACGACTCTGTAAATGCAGAGCAAGTACCAGAGGAGAATGTCCAAGCAGAGCCAGAGCAAGTTATTGATGAACCAGTTGCTCACGAAGAAATTCCAGAGCAGGCAGAGCAAATGGAAACTGTTCAGGATCTAGATCCAGAGGAAGGTCGACCGATTGAGGAACCTCTGATCCAGCAAACAGAGCAGCCTGCAGAGCATGTGGAACCAGGTCAACAAGCAGAGCCAGAGCCATTGAATTCAACAATGAATGATAACACTTTAGAAGTACTTGACGAAACAACAAAAGATCCCGAACAACAGGAAAGTCCTAAACAAAAGAAAAGTAAGTTTTTACTTTGTGTCAAAACTCGTGTTTGTTTTTTTATGAGTTTGCCCTACTTCTTGTGTAATATAAGATTATGGAAGAATTTTGTCATTTGATTGTGCAAGGAACATCTTGGTAACACATGTCTAATGTAACAGAACGCTGAACTATTTCTAATTTACTCTACTTTACAACTTTTTGTTTAAACAATATTTTATTCATATAAATATGTAAAGGATTGGGGAATATGCTTTGGCCTGCTTATATAACCCCTCTCCTAGAGAAAGTTACAACTTTACTACTTTGAAAATGTGTATGTCTTTCAAATGCAATAGCCTACTCGCGGATATACGGTCATCGTTTGGTCAAATACATTGCGTTTAAGCGAATACATCACATAAGCACTTATGCAACCAAGTTTTTATGCCGAAATTCTGCTCAATGTGGCAAATGCTTATTTATGCTTACTCTTCTAAACACCTGATGCCCCTTTTTTTGTAATATTTATTCATTTATTGATAGACATATACTTTCTCAAAAAAGTTTATTAACTGTTATTGCCAATATGTTTACATGGATTTTGGGAGTTGTTTTTCTTTTGGGATTTTTCATGCTTGATATACAGACAGACAACATTCTTGTTGTTTGTGCTTGTTTGATCTTGTTTGCGCTTGTTTGGGCTTGTTTGCGCTTTTTAGTCACACCGTGGGTTTTATTATTATTTCTTAAGCTCTAACAGAATTATGGCTCCAGATTTTAAAACTGATGATGAAATCTGCTGTTTGGAAGTATCAGCTGTCAACTTGTCTGCCGTATTTCTGATTTTAATGATATCTCATTTCAATATACACCTAACATAAATACGAAATATTCGCCGATAATACTCGAAAATAACATCTTTTATTGAAGATAAGACAAAATACCAGGTGATATCAAATCTACCATAGCATATTTTACACATTTCTAGTATTTCAACTCCTCAAAAATACGTTAGATTATTTCACGATTCCAAACCAATACGTTATCTGTTGTATACTTCATATCGCATGCGTTACCATGGTTACGGTACCTCAGTTTGGAAGGTCAAAAGGTCATATTGTAATTAATCTTTGTAAGAAGTTTTTAAAAGTTTGAGATGTAAATATTGTGCCATGTGGTACATACGAGATTTTTTCTGGTTTTTCTTCCATGTTTTTTAGTTCTTTTGATTACTGTTCAGGTGAAATCTTGTGTCAACTTTGAAGTTGATTATCAGATGTTGCATCATTGCAGAACTGATATTCCTTATATTTCTACTTTGATTGGCTTTGCAGAATATATATTCTTAGATTTGTCGGCTTTGATACCAGAAGCTTATGTTCAAAAATGCTTTCATCGAAATACTTTAAAATGAAATGACTTTGCAGAAGCGATATTTTTTTAAGTTTTCGACCTTGGCTTCAAAGGAAGGCGAAAAAGATACCTTTTCAAATGAGGTTTCCCTATTATGTATCGACTTCGATTTCAAATGCTGTGTCAGTGCACAGCGATTTCTTTTAAGTTTATCGGCTTTGGTGCAACAAAAAAACCCCAAAAAGTCGTCATGGAAGGCAGATGCAAAATCATACCAAAAATCTCAGTTATGATGCTTCTTCTACTGGCATTAGATTCGACAGATTGAAGCTCACTTTCAATCACTTCTTAATAATTATCACTTAAAAATAAAGAAATGACTGCGATCTCTACTCGCCCATTCATCTATTGGCTACAAATATGCCATCATTTTAGAAGTTTCTAAGCTGATATTCCTCAAATGAGAACGAATTCGTTGGGATTTCCAGTAAAATATGATATGGTATATCAGTAACAAATGGTAACACCACAGGTCTGACCAGGTTGATAGAGTTCACGAGATGACTGAAATGTTTTCCTATCTTTATTTTAACTTCTTCTTTCCCCCAACGTTGATAGATTCTTTCAAGTTTTACTCTATCTGTCAACGCCTGTAGATTGCTGTAGAGAACTAATTTTACAACTAACGAGCTATCAAGATCACGGACGGTTTACGAATGTCGAAGTTGTTGGTGGTGTAGGAAGCTCAAACCTAGACCTTACGAGCAACTGAATTTTGAGCGACTCGTTAAAGCGATACAACTACGTCTTAGAAGGAACAAAAAAATTAAATTGTCAAACTTGGTCAATAAGAGTATATATTCATCAACAGTGTCCAAAGTATACAAACAGAATCAAATAAACCCATAAAACTATGTAATTTTCCATACAATTACAGATTATTATTGATAAATGCCTTAAATTGGATTAAGTCATTTATCAATTATTGTATTTAAACATAGTTTTCTGGATTTATCAGATTATTTAGGTAATCTGTTGTATAGTTATGCAACCAGGCAAGTCCCTTGATGAATATAAACTCCTATTGACCAAATTTGAAAATTTAGATTTTTTGTTCATTCTAAGAGTTTGTATTCCTTTAACTAGACTGAAAAAAGTCGTAATTGACTGCAGATGCGCAAGTTCTCCTTAGCCTATTGGTCGTCGACCGAAGCGTCCAGAATATGTTTCATTCATTTAATTGAAGCGGCTAGTAATCATTCAATTTTACGATATGAGCATTTGGAATAAGTTGATTACGATGCAAACGATAAGATGCTTTGACTCGCCAAACGACCAACACCTTCCTATTAAAGAAGTGTGTTATATTCCATAATATTGTCTTGTGTTTTGTTATATGTGCTCCTCGCTTCTATATGTCGTTCAAATCTTATACCTTCCTTATAGGTCAGTGGTTCCCAACCTTTATCAAGCTGTGGCCCAAATTCACGAAACTCTCAGAGCCATGGCCCCCTGTTCATTTTCAAACTATGGCAAAATAGGGAACATAGTGCAAGGGTTGTTGTCTTGTGTCTCCTCATCATCAGGAGGTCAAATGCATTTGACCACAAGCAGCTACAGACAAAATATAATTAAATAAAAGTTGAGCTAGAGAAAAAATGATATACATCCTCATGCACCATGGCCCCCTGACAAACACCCCATGGCTCCCTAGGGGGCCATGGCCCCAAGGTTGGGAACCACTGTTATAGGTCTTGAACAACCAGTGAAGGGTTTCAACCTACGTTACGTTACACAAAACAGTTTCGCTTTTATTAGAAATGTTAGAAAACCCTACAACTATTAATTTCATTGAAATTTAAAGGAATTCTTCGTCCTTCCTATTTTGGCTTTATCAATGCGTTACCATTCCTTGTTAGTATGATATACTGATTATGTTTCTGGTATTTCTAATTTCTGCATGAAAACCACCTACAACACCCCAAGCAGCGATGATTATTTAAACAAACCACCCTGAATTCATTCTATATTCCATTTTAATCATTATCTTGTCAATAAAGTTTTCCCTTTAGGCACAATTCCTTCCTCTTGTGAGTTCTTCCTGCAGTGAGCACGGAATTTTCAATTAGCTCTCTCTCTCTCTCTCGAGTTGAATGTATACATTATCACTAGCTGAGGCATGGAATGTGTCATTTGTAACGTGTAGAGAATTCCGATTGCTTTTCTAAACGGGCAACGATGGATGTATGTAGAGGTAAATGTAAGCAATTCCAGATATATCTGAGGTAGGCCCTAATACCCCGATTAATGACCTAAGAAATATTAAAGCCCGTTCACAGCAAAACCGTCACGCAGAACGCGACGTCGTCAGACAGAGACGCACGTTAAAAAATGACGCGCGTTCAACGCCGCGTTGTCGCCTGAAATAACTTCTGTAGTTATTCAGCGCGTTTTACGCTGCTTCTTTTCTCACTGCGCATGCTCAGTGCAAGTTAGCACGCCACGTGTTTGAGCCACTGTTCAGAGCCATGCTCCTCAACGCAGCGTTTCACGAAAAACACGGCGTTTAACGTTGTGTTGAACGCGCGTTTTTGGTGTGAACAGACCTTAAGTTGTCATTGATATTTAAAGAATGATTTTAGACAATCTTTCCATTTGTTACCTTAGCCCAGAGGATACAGTTTTTTCTGGAAACTGCATATTGGAGTAGAGCTTAGTCTTAAAAGAATATAGCTAAAATAAGGCTTAGACTTAAAAAAAAATATCGCGAAAATAAGGCTTATACTTAAAGAATATCGCGAAAATAAGGCTTAGTCTTAAAGAATATCGCGAAAATAAGGCTTAGTCTTAAAGAATATCGCGTCTTAGCATGGGGCTTCATTATACGACTTGAATGCAGCTCTGCCTTTTGTTCGACTGGGTAGCCAACCAAACGTCACCAGCCAATCATAATGTCCATTAGGGGAATGCTTCAACCAAAAGTCCTGGAACCTTATTCTCGAAAACTTAACTTAGATAAAATCCAGATTTTAAGAAATATAGTAATCTGATTGGATAATAACGCTGTATTTAAAATCGATTTTAGTGATTGACCAATCAGATGACTGGAACACTAAAATCATTGTAAGTTAAGTTTTCGAGAATAAGGCCCCTGAATTCTTTCCACCAAGTGATCACTTAGTTGTATGCCGTATGATGTACGTTGCTGACCCATTGAGGCTACGTATATCAATGGTTCTAGAGCGTCATAAATGTTAGATGTCAGAGTATTCATTGGCAAGAAACGATACCGGTTCTTGGGCGGTTCTTGGGCAGTGGAGCCTCGACGCCCTTCGTCCCCCTTCCCCCATCAACTCAGAAAGGCCCCACTTAATGATAAAGCACCGATATATTAATATCAAAGTATACCGTGGCAAGTAGGGTTTGTACCCGTGATTCCCGTTCCCGGGAATTCCCGGGATTCCCGGAGTTTCTAGCGAGTACTCATTCCCGGGAATGGGAACATAGATTTGTTTTCCGTTTATTTCACCATTGACAGTGACAAATCCTGTTACCTAGAGGAACAAAAATCACCGAAATTCCCCCCATCCAAATCCCTGAGCCTTAATCCGCCCCTGATGATGGTGATACCCGAGAAAACTGTTGAAATATTTTTGGAATAACTTAAAAAAAAACTGTGGATTAAGGAACTTAAGCAATGTCACATGTCAGAAAAAGAATATTACCACTTCCATTTGAGAATTTAGGTCATTCGAGCAAACAAAGATAAAGACATTGAATCTGGAATTCATATTATAATGCTCTAAGTCAATAAAGTCGTCATCAGTCACAGCGGAACAAGCTTTTCTGTTGCAGGCAATTTTGCAACGAAGATAAGAGAAGATCTCCTGGGGTGGAATCTTTGTACGCGTTGGTCTTCCTGAAGCATTGGTTTCGTAAGATAGTATCTTTGGTAGCATAACCCACTCCCACTGCCAATAGTTAATACTAAAACCTATTTGCAAACAAACATTTAGGGTTCAAAAAATGAATTATCTGAAAAATGAAACTACATAAATGTAATTAGTCATTATGTCCTATATTTTGGTAACGGTTGCTAGTTTAAGTAGTTCTTATAGGCTGAAATTGATTCCCGGGATTCCCTGAGATATCCGGGAATGCTGCAAACCCTAGTGGCAAGTTACGCTACCGAAAATCTCTACACCCGTCACCCCTCCATAGAACTGCAACTGTCCTTCTGTTGCTCTCCCACCCCCTTCCCTTCGGAATCCCCACGTAAAGCTTCAGTTCCAAAGCACCGATATATTAACATCACAATATTCCGTGGCAAGATAATGACCTATAATATGATAATCTATCAGTGGAACTAGAGTAAGACGTTAAGTACGAGAGATCTATAAAGTTCTATCAGAACGGATGTGAAGTTCACTGGGTCGAGTCGAGATCTAATCTACACTGAAACCAGGTAATTCTAATGGTTGGATATTTTCTACTATAAGGTTTGTAATATCTTACGTTATAAGGAATTAACTTCTTTCTTGTCGTTGTATTTTCTTACGTTTTAAGCCCTTGTCGATGACTTTTCTCAAATGGATACACTCGCTATGTGAATGAGCTGTTCTCCGTAGTGCTTTTTAGAACTTTCTGTATGTAGTTCGATAACAATTAAAGAAAGTTTTGGAAAGAAACACATTTGAAGGCGAGCCCTTTTTAGCTGGGAAGCAGTTAAGGAACTTGTCCATTAAATTGTTTGCTTTTCTGTGATATCTGGAATGACCATTGTTTCATTTTGCAACATCTTCAGGCATTCTCTTAAAGGGATTGTAAAAAGGTTTTTTAAACTTTGTATGTGTATCGAGGACACTGATAGCATCAATTTGCGCCATTCCAATTTCCATTCCGACGTCTGTGGTTCCACACTAATAGTGATCTGCATAGATATCATTAGTAGCTTCCGGTAGATCACTATTAGTGACGTCATAAAACACGTTAGTTTTAGTGGAATTGCAAGAACCACAAACGTCGGACTGAAAATTGGAATGGCACAAATTGATGCTATCAGTGTCCCCGATACACATACAAAGTTTAGAAAATCTCTTTACAATCCATTTAAAGCATATCACCAAGGTTAAGAGCAGTGCCCATCACTTGTCTCGAAGGCACTTTTTCAGAATTTCAAAGGATGCAATGAAAATGAATTGAAGTTTTAATTTTTACTTTTCTGCACCTATTGGGCTTATGAGGACGGACGGACGCCATGTAGTGTGTAATTTAGGAAATTTTGCCAGGTCAGCGGCATAGCCTACTGTATTATCTATTTCCAATTGAATCGCTGAATGTTTTCAGATGTATCTTAATATATTTTGTTGTAAATCGTGATCTGAATTTCCCAAGACTAGATTCTTAAAATGGTAAAAAGATTGATTTAAAACGTGTTTGTAACACACTGTCACCAGTTAATTGGTTCAGGTTTTCTGTTTACTAGGACACTTCTAGATCTATAATCATCAAGTCTACGTCTTCTTCCACGACACAAATAATTGTTAATCACACAAAATCTTGTTAGGATTTAGAACTCGTAGTTTTCGTGTCGTACTTGACTATTTAGAGGAGGATTTCTATGTATGTTTCTGTAGGTTTTCAGGGGCGGATACAGGATTTGACGTTAGGAGGGGGGGGGGGGGGGCGCAGAATAAAATTTCGCCGAGCGGAGCGAGTCGAAAAATTATTTGAGGTTTGAGGTTAGATAGATATCTTGCCAAGTGAAGTGTGGCGAGAAACATTTGTGGTAAAATGGTGCGGACAACCCATGCTTTGCAAATTTTAGGGGGGGCGCACGCCCGCCACACCCCCGCCTAAATCCGCCCCTGGTTTTTGAACTTTTGATCTGATCTTGTTAGGATATAATTATAACTCGTAGGTTTTGATTCATACTAACCTAAGGTTTAGCAGAGATTTGTCGATTTAGGTGCGTTTATACAAATTGAACTTTTCAGTTTTCCATTCATAAGTTTTGTGGCATACAAAGGTTTAGTGAAGGATTTTTTAATGTAGGTTTTGAACTTTTCAGTATTCTTAATGGTTCTCTCATTTATAAGTAAAAAGCTTCTGTCTGGTGTCTTACTAACGTTGCCTACATTTGTTGCAAGTTGAATTTTCTGTTTTCTTTATGGCCCGCGGATTTGCAGTTTCGTTTGTTGCCACATGAGTAATCGTTTTGGTGATTTTTTGGAGATGAAAATGTATGATACGTTGCATTTGAAGGGTCTTTGTCAGTCGCATCCTGAAGAACAGGGGCCTTATTCTCGAAAACTTTATTTAGATAAAATCCAGATTTTGAGAAATCTGATTGGATAATAATATTCAATTTAAAACTGATTTTAGTAACTGACCAATCAGATTACTGGATCTCTAAAATCCTCTTAAGTTAAGTTTTCGAGAATAAGGCCCCGGGTCGCTTCGGTTTTATTGGCCCATCGAGACGACTGTGTTGTTTTGATAAACTGCATCACTAATAGGAAAACTGACTTCTTAATCAGAACGTTCATCTTCAAATAGAATTTTCCGAATTTCGTACAAAATATTACAAAATTCGTTTTGTTTCGTACAAATCTCAAACTTTGTGTTGATTTAAACCCTGGGTTTTCACTGGTTTTCTCAAATGTCCCCAGAAAATCGGAAGGAAATGACCATGTCCCCTGAATTCTCCACAGAAGTCATTGAAAACATGCATTTTCGAACCATGATATAGTCGCAACATTTTTTGTTTTAATACAACTTTAAATTGTGGTCGTTGCAGGCAGTGGACACTGGTGTTTCATGATAATACAAATTATAACATATTTTTTTCAGACCTATAGATCAGTTTCTGTCCCCTGAAGAATGTCGAAATGTCCCCAGTCTGGGACATGTCCCCCAAGTTGAAAACCCTGGATTTAAACAGTAAACTTTGTTATTTATGTGAATAACAAATTGTAACAAACTATCAGAAAGTTATCAGTAAAAAATCAGAATTTATAGCTGCTCTACTTGTAATGTATATACAAAGATAGAAAAGATATCACTTCTATTTTAAGAGTATGGTAAAATTAGTCTTGATATGTATTAAAAAGATAAGATATTTTACCATGTGAATTATTCACTGTGATTATAAAACCAACACATCTGTAATAACATTGTGAATGATAATGCGGATTATATTCATTCAATTATCTTTGTTGAAAAGGTGCTAGATTTAGTGCAAAATATCTCTATTTGACAGCGTTTACTTCAGTCGTATTCAGGAAGCGCTACAATAATGTCTTTGGACTTTTGTTTTGGTAAAATTTTAAGAACCATATATTTCTGACTTACATTTTCTGAGCTTCATCTGTTGTATTCTAGAACCGTCTCTATCTCAGAAGCAGCTAATAATGTTTAAGGGATTTTGTTTTGAATTGCAAGAACCATAGATATCTGACTTAAATTTCTTTATTTGCACATTTGCACATACGTACAAGTATATCTTAGAGCTTTTGTTTTTGTTTGAAAGTATCATAGACATCTGAAAAATTGGATTGGTGAAAATTCGATACTATCAGTGCTCGCAGAGGTGCAATGCGGGATTTGCTTTGATGATATCATTGCAATGGGTAGATGTCAGAATCTTTTGGGGTTGAGCAGGGTAGGGGTACCAGTCAGTATGGATAATACGCATAAAAAGTTTATAAAACCTGTTTACAATCCCTTTAATATTCATATATTGAGTTATTAAGCATTAAGTAATTGAGTATGCAAATAAACCATGCTATATTCTATCCAAGATAGTTAATTGGGTATGTAAATGATGCTGTTTACCTTAATTCACCATGAAATAAGTAATTTGGAATGTAAATGGTACCATGACTAAGTAGTATCATTGTTAGTCTAATGAGGTACAGGTGGTTCTCAAGTAGAAATTCTTACGCTTCTTTCTTATTAATTTGGCAAGGAAGGAAATTCTATATTGTATAATATATATCAGTAATGATTTCAGTTCAGTTACATCTTAAAGGGATTGTAAAGAGGTTTTCTAAACTGTGTATGTGTATCGGGGACACTTATAGCATCAATTTGCGCCATTCCAAGTTCCATTCTGACGTCTGTGGTTCCACTAAAACTAACGCGTTTTATGACGTCACTAATAGTGATCTGCATAGATATCAATAGTAGCTTCCGTTAGATCACAAGAACCACAGACGTCGGAATGGAAATTGGAATGGCGCAAATTAATGGTATCAGTGTCCCTGATACACATACAAATTTTAAAAAACCTCTTTACCATCCCTTTAAGAGGCTCTTGTGTTCAACTAATTAATATTTCTTGCTACTTTTGGAAATGATAAGGGAATATTCCTATATTATTGAAGAAAATTATAAATTTGACATTCCAGTTTTATTCAAGCTACTATACTTCTTCCTTTTTAAATTGAAAATTTGACTTCATGTTCGTCTGCAAACTAATAGATTTAAAATTGACTATAATCTTGGTTTTTATGTAACAACATCACGGTATATGCACTTTTGATATTGCTGAATCCAAGGTTATACTTCAAATGCAATTGTTATGCAATTGTACACAAACTGTATGCGAACATGTTCTATTTGAGTGTTAACCTCGTATATAGGCGACATATATTATATTAAAGAGGCATGTACCTATTTAATTTATTTGAGTGTTTAAAAAAATATATCAGAAAATATGTTCGAGTGTTTTCATGAAATCTTCATTAATGATTTTCAGACCGAGTCAAGGTTAAAATGTAAACAATGTGTTCTTCATTATATAGTAATGATTTAATGAGGTGAAATTGGTCAGTGTACCAAATTTATAATAATAAACAATTTAGTTCTTATTTACTACGTGTAGTACCTGTATATTTGTAAGTTAGTACTAACAAATTCTTCAATTTTCTGCAAATTCTTCGACTATGGGTAGGAAAGATATTTATATTGAGCAGAAGTAAAAAAATGTCTGGCCCAGCTTTGCCCCAAACATAACCCTACACCTCCAGTTTCGAAGTTCGAGGTGTATTAGTCCCAAGCGTTGCAGAGCTTACCCAACTTTCCAGATGATCCATACACCCCTACGACAGGTCGAACAGTTAGTGAACATATCCCTTTAATTTGTTGTTTGTTCACTCCCTGTAAATCGTAACAAAGATTACGAGCTTCATAAATAAGAATTAATTGGCCCAAATACACAAACAACTATTTCGTCATCAACTATCTCATCTTCCTAATTAGAGATTAATTAGTACAAATTACTAATTAGATGCCTGGTGTACGCCTCGACTTGAGGTAACCCACTCAGTTTGGTGGCATATCAATATTTGGAAAGGAGTTTCTAAAACAAATGAAGTCATCAATGTATCGAAATGAGAAGAAATTGTGTAGCAACTTAGAGGTGCAAGGCTTGATAGATCTTGGTATTCCGTCGTCCATTTTTTATGAGTTTCTGTCGGCGAGATACATGAAAAAGAATACAAGTATCTGAAATTGAAATTCAGATATAAACTGAAATTAAAGTTGCAAGTACATTTAAAAAAAAATTGTACTCAGAATGAACTAAATAAGGACACGGTCCTTTAATGACCTAGATTATGTTGATGTCTATGCCAAGTTTTCAGAGATATGATACTCTTACAAGCTTAAAATATGATATGTAACTTTAGTGAGAACAAATTCTTGAAAAAACTACGAGAAACAGCTGTAATAATAAAAGTCTATAGTAAACTAGCATCTGTTATTGTTTACATTCTGACGATTGTAACTTCTGTTCTTTTACTATTTGTATTTCTGTTATCTGAACGTAAAAAAACGTTGACGCAACCCAATGTTTAGAATACCTGGATTACTCAACGATTATCAAAGATACCCCAAACGAGTTTTTACAGTTTATGCTGACCTATCTTGATTTTCTGACGAATGTATTTTAATGACGAATGCATTACTTCGTGACCTAGATATAAGACTGGTAATAATGACGAAGATATAACATGATGACCTGCATATCTCGCAGGCAATAGAAATGGTAACATGACGTGATGACCTATATCTAAAACGTTGATAATGATGATAGCATCACGTTATGACCTATATCCGACTGGTAATAATGACGATGGCATCTCGTTATGACCTATATATCCGACTGGTAATAATGACGATAGCATCACGTTATGTAATTATGTAACGATTTCGACAGCATTAAGTGGTGACCTATATATAAGACTGGTAATAATGATGATAGCATGGCGTAGTGACCTATATATCCGACTGGTAATAATGACGATAGCATCACGTTATGTAATTATGTAACGATTTCGACAGCATTAAGTGGTGACCTATATATAAGACTGGTAATAATGATGATAGCATGGCGTAGTGACCTATATATCCGACTGGTAATAATGACGATTGCACCACGTTATGACCTATAAATCCAACTAGTGATAGTGACGATAGCATGACGTAGTGACCTATATTTCGGACTGGTAATAATGACGACAGCATGACGCTATGACCTATATATCTGACTGGTAATAATGTCTATTGCATCACGTTGTGACCTATATATCTGACTGGTAATAATGACGACAGCATGACGTGATGACCTATATAAAAGACGTAATAATGACGATAGCATCACGTTATGACCTATATATAAGACTGGTAATATTGTCGATTGCATCACGTTATGACCTATATATCCGACTGGTTATAATGACGATAGCATCATGTAGTGACCTATATATAAGACTGGTAATAATGTCGATTGCATCACGTTATGACCTATATATCCGACTGGTTATAATGACGATAGCATCATGTAGTGACCTATATATAAGACTGGTAATAATGACGATAGCATCATGTAGTGACCTATATATAAGACTGGTAATAATGTCGATTGCATGACGTGATGACCTATATGTAAGACTGGTAATAATGACGATAGCATCACGTGATGACCTATATATAAGACTGGTAATAATGACGATTGCATGACGTTATGACCTATATATCCGACTGGTAATAATGACGATAGCATCACGTTATTACCTATATCCGACTGGTAATAATGAAGATAACATCACGTTATGACCTATATATAAGACTGGTAATAATGACGATTGCATGACGTTATGACCTATATATCCGACTGGTAATAATGACGATAGCATCACGTTATTACCTATATCCGACTGGTAATAATGACGATAGCATCACGTGATGACCTATATATAAGACTGGTAATAATGACGATTGCATGACGTTATGACCTATATATCCGACTGGTAATAATGACGATAGCATCACGTTATTACCTATATCCGACTGGTAATAATGAAGATAACATCACGTAGTGACCTATATACCCGACTGGTAATAATGACGATAGCATCACGTAATGACCTATATCCGACTGGTAATAATGACGATAGCATCACGTTATGACCTACATATCCGACTGGTAATAATGAAGATAACATCACGTTATGACCTATATATAAGACTGGTAATAATGACGATTGCATGACGTTATGACCTATATATCCGACTGGTAATAATGACGATAGCATCACGTTATTACCTATATCCGACTGGTAATAATGAAGATAACATCACGTTATGACCTATATATAAGACTGGTAATAATGACGATTGCATGACGTTATGACCTATATATCCGACTGGTAATAATGACGATAGCATCACGTTATTACCTATATCCGACTGGTAATAATGACGATAGCATCACGTGATGACCTATATATAAGACTGGTAATAATGACGATTGCATGACGTTATGACCTATATATCCGACTGGTAATAATGACGATAGCATCACGTTATTACCTATATCCGACTGGTAATAATGAAGATAACATCACGTAGTGACCTATATACCCGACTGGTAATAATGACGATATCATCACGTAATGACCTATATCCGACTGGTAATAATGACGATAGCATCACGTTATGACCTACATATCCGACTGGTAATAATGAAGATAACATCACGTTATGACCTACATATCCGACTGGTAATAATGCCGATAACATCACGTTATGACCTATATATCCGCCTGGAAATAATGACGCTATGACTCATATATCAGACTGGAAATAATGACGATAGCATGGCGCTATGTCCTATTCAGACTGGTAGTAATGACGATAGCATGACTTGATGACTTACGATAGAATGACCTATATCAGACTACCAATAATGACTTTCTGTTCATACTTAATGAATTTGATTAGTATCATTTAGCCAAGAGACGACCACAAAATGAAAGACTGTCTCGGTAATAATATAAGGAGAGAATGTCTTAAGTAAAGTAATGAAATCACTGACGAGAAACATCATAATGTCAATACCCTATAATAGCTGTCGTTAAAAAATGTAATTAGGCCGAAGATAATGAAGTTAGTCGTTAACGATCCTTTGCTCAGACATCTGTGAAATGAGATAAATGGTATCATTGGACATGGACAAACTCTAAATAGCTGGCCGTAGCTTGAGCATTTTGGGGGAGATTTGAAATCACTCACGTTATCTCTATGAAGTGGCGTCACAGAGCCCTTAGTTTTATACCCCTTTTACACTAGGCTCCGATCTGACCGATAGGTCAGGCCCTTATTCGTGCATGTGTCAGGCTCTTTTTATCGGGGTCTAGTGTAAAAGGGGTATTTGTGGATTTGCAAACACCATAGACGTTGGATTGGTCCAAGTTGATGCTATCAGTGTTCCAAAACACAAAAGACTAGAAAAAACCTCTTTACAATATCTTGAACAAGCAATTAATTGTTCATCTAGACGTACAAATTAAGAAGATGTCGCATGAAATATTGATAGTTTTACTAGAGAAGCAGTGAGAAGATTTGATTCTAATAACTTGTTGTCCAAATCGTTTTCATCACGCTCAATGTCAATATATTTAATATTGAAGAAATGAAGGCCGTATTGAATAAATATTTGTTATTCCGCATCTTTTATAAAATATGACGGATATCAACATCATTTGATATACCATCAAACAGGCTCCGTGAAAGTTACGCTAGCACTCTGCAACATTATGGTTTACGGAAACTGTCCAGAATTGCCGATTGGAGCACCATTTGCAAGACGAAATTTAATAGAATTGTGATGATGATCAATTGCCATGCCGAAAGTGTCACCGATGCAATACTACGTATCTTGGTGTGTCTTATATTCAAACAACAGATGCATTCCAGACCCATTTTAAGGACTTAAGCGTACAGCACACACAGTTCAAGTTCCTTGCATCTTAAGTTTCCAATTTAAAACGAGTATGTTTTCCAAGCTTGAAAAGCTAAGTTTTGCTTTCACGTACAGGAATATTGTGCTTTTCTCATAATCAGTTGGGTAAGATGCCTGGGGGACATATGGAAGCATTGGTGCGTTTGTAAAAGCTGTCAAGTCAGCTTCTTACTGAAACGGGCCATTAGAACTTGTTCCATTGTGAATCTCTCCTGGAAAGAGGGGACACAGGAAACCTAGTGGTGCGTTGGTAGAAGCTGCCGAATCACCTCTTTACTGAAACGATATATTGGGAATTTTTCCATTGTGAATCTCTCCTGGAAAGAGGGGACACAGGAAACCTAGTGGTGCGTTGGTAGAAGCTGCCGAATCACCTCTTTACTGAAACGGTATATTGGGAATTTTTCCATTGTGAATCTCTCCTGGAAAAGGGGATTCAGGAAATCCATTGGTTCCTTCGTAGAAGTTGCTCCTTAACGGAACGGGCTTTTTAGGACTCATTCGAAGAAAACTCGCTATTAAGAATCTCTTTTGCCACAGAAACAAGATTTCCATTATCTTAGCCTAAGCATATTGATGATAAAAGTAATTGTGAACATGGTCAATATGGTTTAACTCTTGGCGACACATTTCAAGTAGACTGTACGAGTAGAAAATGGATTTATATTGAATTAGGGACAAACTGCTTACTAACTGTTGTCCTAGCTCATCGATTAGCTGATAAATGCCTGAAAATACTTAATGGTGATGAATACAACTGGAAACATGTAGAAACTATTGTACTATTGTGTTTTTATCGTTGCTGTTGGTTTGTTTAGAGTAGTTAAAAAGGTTATGTGCGGACGCAATTTGGAATCAACAGTGGTATAGATAAACATGTAGCTTGTGTCTCTCTGGTGGATATCTGTTACAAGAACCGTGTTAAGGAATTTACAAATGACTCAATTTTGCGTGTGATTTTTAAAAGGATCTACGGCCCGGAGGTACAATTCTGACGTGAGCTAAAATGGCTCTTGGATTGTTAGTCTTGAAAATAGAACTTATTGGATGATGGATATTTCAACGTTGCTTGATGATGATATTTATATTAAGGGTCGGTTGAGGATAGTGTTTGGTGTAACGGGAATAGGTTGTGTTCAAAAAGTACTGCAAATGCAAATTACACGATCCCTTCAAATACTTCTTACTTAATTATCTTTCAATGTCTGTATATGTGTTTTCTTTATAAGGCAGTCTCACTAAAATCGAGTGGTATTTTGACTTCTAAACGCTGATAACATTATGGATGTACATTAATTACAAGGCAAAAATTTCAAGGGAATTAGGTAAGCTAAAAAAATTCCAGGTTCTGAGACTAAGGTATGTTGGTCGAACGAATACTGAACGCACCCACATTCATTTGATAATGGAAAATGGCTTAAGGATCAGAACTATATTCTGTTCAAGTGGTATTTGTCTGTTTATTGGAATATCTGTAGGATTATTACACTGTGGTGAATTCTATGATTAGTTTTTAGTTCAGAAAGCCCGAGGCATTACAATAAATTTATAGAATGGCTTCAACGACATTTATAAAACTATAAACCTGCAAATTAGATTCTTAAAAGGCGTTAAAACAATTTTAAATCGTCGTTTTCTATGGATTCTGAATGGTTGCTAGCGGCTTGAATTATTCGTTATGGTAATTTATTCTATTTTTTCATAATGGTTACGCATTTCGCTTGTAAATGATTCAATTGATTTCTATGGGCTTTTTTTTTCAATCATTCCACAAATTTCTCGAAACATCTTCTATTTTTGACACGATTGGCGTTATGGTTTTGTGCAGTTATTACCGTCATTTCGTTTCGTAGGTATATCCATCTGAAAACTTCATTTCAGTTCAATGATATATCCATCCGAGAACTTACATTTCATTGGTACATGTATATATCCATCAGAGAAATACATAAGTGAGATATTCATTTCGTGGGTATATCAATATGGGAAATTCATTTCTGAGCACTTCCTTTCCTGAATACATCCGATTCAGCAATGGATTTCATACTTATTGCCCGAATTTTATTGATATTTTGCCCGATTTTGGTGATTTTTTGCCCGAAAGCATAATATTTGGGGGGGGGGGGGGGGGGTCAGTTGACCCGACCCCCTGTCTCCTACGGCTATGCTTGCAGCTATCTAAAAAAAATCAGACAGTTTTTTTGATATAAATCTAATGTAACAAATTAAGAGTCAGGAAACCATAATAATGTATACAATTACTACAACTAATATAGCTGTCTGATACAATATACTTCAGTTGTTATTTGCCCCCAAACTATTTCAGTAGTTCAGTGGAGTTATTATGAAAATAAATCTAAGATGTTGCCAAACATCCATCTTACAAGACGTTTCTTTCGCCGAGAGATGTAAAATTACACTAATAGTCGGGTGGAATTATTGTTAAGTATTTTCTGATAACAGACAGAACTCGGTGCCAATATTTCTGAAGATTATCAGGAATCGTGCACACCTGTGTTTCCAGATTCGGTTTCTGAGCCCAATTTGTCAAGCGCTTCTTTTTGGTATCTTGGATAACGGTTCTTTCAATTGGTAGTTGTTTTGATATGCAATGTGCTAATTCTGTGCTCTGTCGGATAGCTGTGATGTTGTTTTAAAAGTAAGTCTAAATGATTGCTGAAACTGCAGTTTTTCAATATGTTATGTTTGCAAGCATTTTCCATTCAGGCTCCGAATCTTTGGTTGTGATTTCCTGATATAGTGCTTGAAACTACTTCCCCGAGAGGAAACCATTGAAATATACTATTGATATAAGCTTTATTAAACATTATATAACTTTATTTGCGCTATTGTGCTCGGTTGAAAGAAAGAAAGAAACATCTTTACAGGGATGACAACTTAGGTTCCGTGAGGATACTTTCTCCCATTTGGTTCTTTGCGCTTGTTGTAGAGACAGTTTTATTGAAAAGAATATATTAATGGCTTGTAACACATCTTAACTCCAAAACACGACATTTACAATTGTAGTCTTCCGGTTTGGTAAGTATGCGGTGGTGGGTCCAGGCCGACCTAGTGGTAGCACATATTGCCTTATTCATTGATTCATTTTTCTTTTGCAGAGTGTTTCCCAGATTTACCATGTTTCTCGAGGATGCGATTTGGTAGTTATGTTCTGAACGAACCTTCAGCCACTCAACCTGAACCCGAACCAGAAACTAACGGTAAAGTTACCAACAACGACAAGAACCATACAGCTTCACATAGTCCTAACAAAAAGAAGATGACGAACGAAAACGTTGTTCTCAATGCCGATGCGGCTGCCAATCAAAAACGACAAAGCATCTATAGGTATGTTTGAAATTTTTCTCTTCGAATTTGCATTTGCACAGAATGCAGTTCTAGAATCACATTACCCTTGTTTAGTTTAGCAATCATATTTTCTGCTGTTAAAAAATCTGCTGTTACCATTTGCAAGCTATATTGGTCACAATTATCGAACACCGAATTTAAGAATGGGTATATTATATACTGATCAACTTGATGGTAAACTACCATGTCTACTTTTTGCTAGAAAATACATTTGAGCATCTTGTGACTTAAGTGGATACTACGAATTGTCGTTGGTGTTGCCAGGACCATTGAGATTTTCCGATGTCCCAGTTGAGAGCAGTCTTTCACAATTCAGTTGCCAATCTTAAGTTTATTGAGATTGTGGATGTTGTAGTAAAATGACTGGCTTTTTCATTCAAGTCAATCTTTTCAGTCAATAGCATAGTTGTCTATTCAGTAGTGAGCCTAAGACAATTACTGAATTCTCAGTCAGGTTGTTGACATTTAGGTTGATTTTGGGCTCTATAGTGCCTTTCGATTGGTAATATGTTGAAATAGTCTTACCTTGGCTCCATCAAGAGACATCTAATTAGATTTTGAAAATATATCGAAAAAGTTGTCATTCGCACTTTCGACCAACCAAGTCTCCTTTTGAGACAATCTGAAGATTTTTGGTTTCTGACAAGAAGGGATTCTCCAGTAAAGGATGTTTCGGACATCGTGCGTTTCATATATAAATACCATTTCATTCCAATTTGTAATATATATGGCGACATAGATGTACCCTGGCTCCTTTGAGACTCGTACTAAGTGGATTATAAAGATATATGGAAGAGGTTGTATATGGCACCGATAAGACGAGCGGATACAGTATTTAATGTAAAGATTAGACTCTATTAGATGTGGAGATATAGAATGAAATATGAAATATGGTTATAATTTAGATAGGTTAATATCTGATAAACTTTTCTAATATTTCCTTTAATATTTAACACGTTTCTTACATTTTATACCATTCCTTCTTTGACCAGTTAAAGTTCTGGGTATACAATCTGAAACACGAGTCACAATTTTCAGATCTAGTCTCGAAACATACACGGTAGTTAACGCTGTATCAAAAAAAGGAGCGAGTAAAAGTCCATTTGGTGTAAATAATGTGTCCAGCTGATGTTCCTTAACTATTGAAAATAACTTTCGTATATCAGTTACATTGTATATACGTATGCGTTCTAAAGTTTCTGCTCTTTGGACAAATACAGACGTACGTTAATGTCATGGAATTGCATCAGGACATGGGCATTAACTTACTCGTTGTCGAAGAATCTTGTGCATGTATCACACTGAGTCTCCATTTTGCAAACAATTTGAGGCATTGCGTTTCGAATGTCAATTCATCAATCTGCATCTCTAACAAGGGAAACCATGTGGAAATCAGCTTGTTTGAGGTGTTCAGTAACAGTTAATGCAGCTTCATTTAGGATCTTTATATCAGTATCCAATTGAAGTTCTAAAATTTCCGAAATTACGAACGATGGAGGACTCGTGCTGGTTCTTTTAGAATGTTGAATGGTCAGAAACCAGGAAATAGTTGAGATACTCTCTGACCGGTACCGGAAATAAGATAAATCATAAACATAAGTTATCTTTTATCTTCCGTTTTATATCTTTAAATATTAGTCCGAGTATCTGACTCTTTAAACAAAGTAGCCCAAACTGAATTCTATCGGAGGCTATCTTGGAACCATGTCGAGATGTGGAGATAATTTCTACCTTGTACATGAAATGAAATAACAGATAACATAAATGGTTATCTATTATCTTTCATCGTCCTGTTTATCTTTAATTATAAGTCCCTTTATCCGTATAGATAATTGTAGCCTAGCAGATATTCAGTGACCAAAAGGTCTCACGACGGTTGGAATTTGAAAAATAATTAACGAATGCCGCACACTTTTCCTCGTTGCTCACAGCTTTGTTTCGTCACAAGAAATAGACTATCTACCAGCCAGTCCATGGCTTAACCTCTTGGCATTTTCTTCTCCGATTATCCCTACCCTGAATCGATTGGAGAAAATGCTTTAGGTACATTTCCTACATTTCGGACTAACCAATCTAATTTTGAGAATGTTAAAACCTTCGGATTATTCAACCCGGTTTCCCCCTGTCAGTGATGCAGGTCGGAGGGGCTGTCACGGAAAAAGCGTCTAGTAGTTCGGTTGGGACAATAAACCGAGGCCCCGTGTACTATTGGTTGTGCACGTTAAAGATCCCTCGACAGTTGGAAATCGAACATAAAGCAGGCTAATGCCGCTGTCCTGGCAAAATTTCCCTCATTGCACACTGCATGGAGTTTGCCCGTCCTCAATTAGCCCATATAGGTGTAGAATAGCAGGACGTAAAACTCCATTCATTTCATTTCATTTTGAGAATGTTAAAGTAAGACATTTCGGACTAACCTATCAAGTTGTCTGTTTATGAGAATGTTTAAGTCAAACGTTTCGGACTAACCAATCTGATCGTCTGTTTAAGAGAACATTTCGGACTAACCAATCGATGCTGTTTGAGAGAATATTCCGGACTAACCAATCTGATCGTCAGTTTAAGAGAATGTAAAAGTCAGATATTTCGGACTAACCGATCTGATCGTCTGTTTAAGAGAATGTTAAAGAGATAGTTGGTAGAGGAAGTAGGTTTATATCTCTCTGTATAACATACATTACTGGCATTCTATACTAATCGTCTTTTACAGTTCTAGTCTAGCCTACTTCTAGTTGAGATTGACATTTTTATTACACTGTGTCTATTGCTTGTGGTTGGATTCTGAAAGTGGTTCCAACTTTGGATTACATGCATTAGTTTTGAATATTGGCATTGATTTGTGCGCTTTGATATTCTTACTTGAAATTTGGTGCTTTTGTATGGTGTTGGATTTTGGAATATGATCTTGTGTTTGGAATGTGATTATATTGTTCATTAATTTAGACTTTGGACTAAATGGAACATAAAATTCTTGCGGTAGTGGAAGAACACTAACACTTAAAAATGCAAGATTGAAATTTAGGATGTGATATTGAATCATTCTAATAGGAATGTTTTGATTGGATATAGTAATTGATCTACATTGTTTTGATTGGTTATAATATTTGACATACTTTGAATTGATTGGTTGGACTATATTTAAACAGTGAAAATGATTTTTAGTAGTTTTAAAAGGTATTGTTTGCCTTATGATTTCATTTCAATATTGCTTCACTAACCTTCCCCAGTAGCCCAAAACTGTGCTGAAAAATAGGACGAAAAACTCTATTTATCCATTTTATTTTATGCATTATATTTTTTTAAATAATCGGAAAATTAAAGTAATTGGGCTAATTAGGAGGGACAAACACCATGCAGTCTGCAATGAGGGAAATTTTGCCAGGACAGTGGCATTAGCCCCTTATTTTCGTTTTCTTACTGTCGAGGGATCATTAACGCGCATAGCCTCTAGCACACAGAGCCCTATAGTTTGCTGTCCCATTCCCAATTATCGGAACAAGGCGTGTTTGCTAACGATAACCGGTAACATGCAAATGATATGTTTTCTCTCTTTCAGATCTGCTCTAACCAAATTACTATGTGGAATGTATTGTTTACTATTGGTTGTATTTGGCATAGTGTTCGCTATCGCCAATGCCTTAACAGTAAAAGAAAGGGAACACAAATTTTACTTAGAGGTAAGCACAGTAAATGACCCTTTAAATTCGTTGATGCCAATTGCCCAAATGTAAATGGGTACAGATAACCTTGGCAAGTCTTTTTGTCAAATGGTTTAATCGAGCTCTGCTTTCTATAGAATCAGGCATTTCCATCTGAGAAATGACCACGCGAATTTAAGAATTTATACAATCGGATTTGGATCCTATTTTGAACCAAATACAGCGCCATGTCGATCCCCTGTCGAGATAATAACCCTTAGTGCCAGTCAATCTGAATTCCAATTGCATTCCTTGTAAAATACGGCTGTGCCTTTCTTCATTGCTTCCAAACTTAAAGTAAAGTAAAAGTTTTCTAAACGTTGTATGTGTATCGAGGACACTGATAGCATCAATTTGCGCCATTCCAATTTCCATTCCGACGTCTGTGGTTCTTGTAATTCCACTAAAACTAACGCGTTTTATGACGTCACTACCAGTGATCTGCATAGATATCAATAGTAGCTTCCGGTAGATCAGTGGGGTGACGTCATAAAACGCTTTAGTTTAAGTGGAATTGCAAGAACCACAGACGTAGGAATGGAAATTGGAATTGCGCAAATTGATGCTATCAGTGTCCCCAATGTACATACAAAGTTTAGAAAACCTCTTTACAATCCCTTTAATCAGACCACGATTGACTTCTGGACTAAAATACGATGCAGATGATCAATTCGCGTTTTCAATCTTCGCTCAATTGACTTTATGGTTTAATGTTCTACACATGAGAAGATTTTATCCTCGTCGTTAAAATTGTAACTCTGTTGAACTGTAACTTGATACTTTAGATGTACTCATCTTTTAATCATTAAGGTTTTACACCAGATAAATACCTACTGCAGCTGGTACATTCTGAACATGTTTTAATCTTGGACTGATTTGCATGGTGTAGCATTGAGTCACCTTCTTGTTTGACGGTTAATTTGTTTTTAAACCGAACAGGGGAACACCAGGGGCGCAGATCGCCTTTTCAATGCATATATGTACTGATCACGTGTGATCGACGAAAAAATGCGACCGATAAAATTCGCTACGTTTTCTCCTTAGTAACTATGCTTTTGTGAATGGAGATGGGTTGCAATACGAACAAATGGGTTTTCCTGCCATTCGACCATAAATTATTCGAATAGTGCGCCACAGACACAAGATTCTAGGACTTTGATGTTCTCGAAAGCCAAATTGTGCCTATTGTATGTCCATTACAGACAGTCTACTCAACCCAGCTTGACCATTTGCGGAGGGAGTGGGATGGACACAGGTTGACTATTCTTGAAAAACATAGGTCAGATTCTCAACCCAGCTTTCTGGATAAATATTTGCAATTAGCCTTTTGCCATGCACATGTATTTCATAAGCCAATACATCGTACAAAAATCAAGCAAGTCTATATTCTCTATTATGAATTCTTTGCAGGTGTTCCTCATCTACCTATATGCAGGATCTCTGATAATCCTACTGTATTTCCAAATCGGCATATTGAGAGGGGTTTCCAATCGGACCAACTACATGGATAACAATATTAAAGTCATTATGCGGAGATCCACGGAGCAGATCCAGACCTCACCAGCTCCGATGCGGAAGAATGATTCTATGGTCGAAGAAGGCGGAGAAGGTCTAGAAGGAGAGGCCGAGATGAAGAAGGATCCCATTGATCATTTCGCGGCTATTAGTAACACCTCTATCAGTAGCCACCTCGTCCTACCAGCTCCTGGTGAGGTAGCTCATGTTGGAGAGGGCATCAACTTCTACTTACGTCTTGGAGCTTTAGGTATGTAGCCGGCTGGTAATCTTTCGAAAGACGGTTATGCAATGCTAAAAATTATTTTCTTACTGATAAACCGTGGTTATTTGCAGTGGTGGATCCAGGGGGGGGGGGGGCGTAGAGGGCGCCCCCCCCCCCCCCCTTTACTTTGTCTTTTTCTTTTAAGAATGGGGAGAATACGACATCAAAAATGTCTAACCCATTAACGTTTAGTATAAAACATACATGGTCCACGTCAGAAACCGTTAAATTAGTACAATTTATACTTATTCTATGTTTTTAAGCCAAAATTTTTGCATCGCTTCGCTCGGCTAAGGTTTGGTTCTCCGCCCCCCCCCCCCCCCTTTCGAAAAACCTGGATCCGCCCCTGATTTGCATCATCCAGTTGTGACTCGGTATATCCAGAAGGACATAGTAGCTTTAATTGTTCCTTTGGAAAAAAATATCTTTCCAACAACATGTTGTATATGGAGCCCACAGTCAATCTAAACCAGCTGACCATGTCCTACCTCTGGGAAGTTGTTGTACTTACCAGATTGTACTTACATTCTTCTATTTTTAATTTCAGCTTTCAGTATTGGTAGTGTAACACTAGATGGGTTCCACATAGCGTCTTATTTTGAGACAGACACCACCAGTACTTGTGAATCAGCTATCTTCACCTTGGTCTACGTCTTACATCTTATTTTCACCTTTGTCCAGACCTTCTTCTTGTTCAAGAACCACAAGGTAAGCATGGACTGTGAGGTGCTTTGTCGGATAGCTTAAAGGTCTACCTATGCTATGAACTGCAATGCGTTAAGTCTTTGGATGTTTCTTATTCTGGAAGGCTTCTTTCATTAAGAGCGGTAAAGGATGAACCATGCAACTAAAGACAATGATTGCATCAATGGCGTTTCTAGGGTGTTTGGAAGCGGGGCAAGAAATGAGGCTCGTCCGTCTTTGGACGCTTCAGTTTCAAAATCATCATTAAGTTCTTAAATCTGATGCTTTGAGCGCCCCTTGACAATTTTGCGTCTCTACTCGCTCTTCACGCCTACAGTCATGAAACGCCACTGGGATAGATTGACTTTGAGCTTTTGTGTATTCTGTACGTTCATAAGAGAATATTATGCGTACGATAAATTTAAAGTTGGAAAGAAAGCAAGTTCGTTCTTATCAATGCCAATCAGCGTATCTGAAAGTACTCAATGAGGATATTGTCAATTTTTTCCACTCAGACTGTAGTTATTGGCAAAATAAGTTTATTTTAAAATTTTAATGGATTTTTTATAGCTGGTGATTGACAAACACAAGGCCGCTGTAAGATTTGGTCTAATGCATCTCCTAGCAACCAATATTTGTGTCTGGCTAGTAACGGCTGTCATGGAAACAGCAGAAGACTTTCATCAACTCCATTATCAAGCCAATATGGCGTTTATTAAAAACAGTAAGTTTTGAAAGATGTTTTACTGTTTTATTTTTATAAGGCACTTAACCTGTCATTAAAATGTTTTTATAACGGAATTTTATGATGGCAGAAGTCTATTCTCCCGCCAGATTTTTCTCGATGTTTGACAGAACTGTCCATAAATCACCTTCATAAATAGTCTGGGAGATAATAGTTGAGTACTGCAGGTCTAGCAACCTGTTACAAAAAAGACAAAAAAGTAATATTATCATTGGGAAAGACAAGACCATATGAATACCAATCATACCCTTTTTAGAATTCAATATAAAAACCAAAAAAGTGATATCATTAGCTATGTGGACTCTCTAACCAATACGATGACGAATTATGACATAAATTTGAACTTATACAGTTTCGTTTCAAAGACTGGACGGCACATTATGCAAAGAAAGAATTGCCTGAGATTCATAATGACAATAAACTATATTTACCGTTTTTTTTTTAAATAATGACCAATATCTTGTATTTTTCAGCCTCCGCCTTGAAGAGTTGTTATGAAGATATGACGTTAGCCAGAACCGCCAGTCCCTATTTGTTCCCGTGTACCATCATATACAGTATCATTGCGGCTGGTGTCATCTACCGCATGTACCGTTATGTGGGCATCAGAGTCAAGCAAAGATGGCCAAGCCACACCTCTCTTACCAGCTCTGTTCCTCAAGGTGCTGCTAGTATGGACTGCGAGAAAGCCAACAAGGGTCTGTTTTCTGGTTTGTTGGTAGCTGTCGTCACAATGATCGCAATCGCTACGTTTTTCGTCTTTGAGAGCAGATTGTCCGATCCTACTACCGCTGTTCAGGTCTTCTACGTCATGGAGCTCACACTGTTGGTCCTTATTGGCTTTTGCATCATCTTTGGACATCTGAAATTGACTCAGTTGAAGTTCCAAGAGAATTTCCTGATTTCTCTCGATTCCGTGCTCCTGATCGTGGCTTTGGGAGGATCTTACATCTACCTTTGCTTCATGCTTATCTCTGCCGCATCCATGATTCAGATGGAAGGCATTGCTAGCATATTATGCTTGGTTTGCATCGTCGTGGCTCTGTTACAGAGTACTCTGCAAGCGGTATTTATTCTAGATGGTCTCTGTCGATGCTCTGCTAACGAGAATCAGGTCGAAAGGAAGCCAGGGCGCGCCATGGTGACTTTCTTGCTCGTCTGCAACTTGGCATTATGGGTAGTCAGTATGTTCGAGATTAAAAAGACAATGGTAGTCCCGTTTCATCAGAATTTTTACGGAATTTTGTCGTGGAATATCATGCTTCATGTCTGTGTGCCCCTTTTCATCTTCTATCGCTTCCATTCGGCCATTTGTCTGTCCAAAATATGGTATCAAGCTTACCAGAAACATAAATTCTCCTAAGCGTCTTGAAAATATCTATTTTGGGATCTCGAACCAACAGAAAAATTCGCAAGTGCTTTAAATTTCAAAAATACAAAATAATCAAAATATTTTTTGGCATAATTGGAAATTGAGGACCAAATTAATCATAATATCACTTCATTTATAATACTCGCTCCGTCCATTGGTAATAACGATATAGGTATGACTCTTTTTCTGATCTTTCTTGTCACAAGAAGCTATGTATTTTGGCTTTTTTCACGAAAGAACATAATCTCGAAACTTTCCTGAAGCAATTCCACTGTTGGAATGCATCAGATGCGGATTTTTTATGCAGTGACGTTTTCATGAATCATTGGTGAAGTGGTCGAGTTAGACCACAGAATCGTCAAAGTTCGCTCTTGGCATCATGCATGTAACTCCATGGATAACAAATTCAAAACGGGGGAGGAGAACTGTAGCCTTATCTCAGTGGGGTAGGGGGTATGTTCTATAGCATCACAAAGACAATCGGTAACAGATTTTGTAGTTTCGAGAAAGAGCCATATATTCTATATCCAAGAACACCAAAAAAAATCGGTAATGCTCACTATTATTGTGCTCATGTCAACTAGTCAGTGCTCATTTTTAAAGCCTTATTTTACTCTCAAAATGTGCCAAAGTTGGATTTTCAACAAATGTATATTATTTTCTGCTTATGTATGTATTTTTGTACATTATTTTTTAATACGGTCATATTGAATAGCTTATGTAACGTTTGGACAGCTTGGTAAATGCCAAAATGTCTATTTTGTATTTTACAATTAAATTTTTACCTCATTTTGAAAGAAATTATATATGGCAATATTTTCAACGTCAGGGAAATAAAATCACCGCTTTGCTTTGACACGCGTTTCTCTCGTAAACATACATTTGGAACAGTTTTTGGAAATCAACTCTTAATTCTCATTTTTTGACCGGAGACTCAAGGGCGTGGATTTGTCAAGATATTTTTTTGGGGTGGGGGGTCCAATTAGCATGGGTTGTAGAGTCAAAGTACGTTGCGAAGCTCCGCAACCGCAAGCTCAAACATAAGGTCCTCGCCCCTAGAGAAAAAAAAAGATGGAAAATTTCGTGCATTTTGACAGATATTTCTGGGTTTTGAGTTGATAATAGGAGCTTCCTACTATGATTTTTATGTGATCGCTTTTAATTCTTAAAAAAAAGCTATTTTACTAATCAAATTATGGGGGAGGGGGGCAAGACCCTTTCGTCCCCCCCCCCCCCCCCCACCCCTTTGCGGAGACTTAGGAACGAAAGTCATAAATTCGACAAATTATCAATATTCTGGCCCATAACCTTTTCCCACTGGCTTTCAATATTTGGCATCGAAGTCATGGCTTAAATATCCCAACGGCCATGGCTTATGTAGGTCGCAGTCATGATTTTCAATGTCTTGCAGTCTTGGATATTTTCCGTTTGATGCAACAAAACTGGACAAAGGAAACAACGGAATTTTATTTTATACAAGATCATTTAGTGTTGTTATTTTTATTTTCATTTTGCTCATTGTTTTTGAAGCACTTTTTGTTTAGTCATCATATTTAATGTTTGTAGATTTAAATGGTAATTTCTGCCAATGCCTTTGTAATTTTATCATTATTTTACTAGTGCCTGTGTATTTTCATATTTTTTGTATTTATTATAATAAACTACCATCGAAATAAATTCATTTAAAACAAGTTATTTTTATCATTGATTTGAGTGTTTCAATATAACGACTTAAAACACTGTGGTTCGAGATACCCTTTGTTTAGAAATATTGTGGTTCAACATACTCGATTTTGGGGGGTTTTTTTTTCAAAACACTGTGGTTCGACATATCCGTGTGCTTAAAAACACTGTGGTTCGACATACCCGTGTGTAAAACACTGTGGTTCGACATACCCTGTGTGTTTAAAACCATTGTGGTTCGACATACCATATGTGTTTAAAACCACTGTGGTTCGACATACCTTGTGTGTTTAAAACCATTGTGGTTCGACATACCCTGTGTGTTTAAAACCATTGTGGTTCGACATTCCTATGCGTTTAAAAACACTGGGGTTCGACATTCCTGTGTGTTTTAGAAGACTGCGGTTCGACATACCTTGTGTGTTTAAAAACACTGTGGTTCGACATACCCTGTGTGTTTAAAAAAACACTGTGGTTCGACATACCCTGTGTGTTTAAAACTACTGTGGTTCGACATACCTTGTGTGTTTAAAAACACTGTGGTTCGACATTCCTGTGTGTTTAAAAACACTGTGGTTCGACATACCCTGTGTGTTTAAAATGCTGTGTTTCGACATACAAGAGTGTTTAAAGCCATTGTGGTTCGACATACATGTGTGTTTAAGCCACTGTGGTTCGGCGTATCCGTTTTTTTTAATACACTTTGGTTCAACATACTCTTATGTTTTAAAACACTTTGGTTTAAAAATACCGTGGTTCGACATACCCAGTTTGTTTAAAAATAACAAACAGCAAACAGTTGAGGGGAGCTAACACTCTTCACAAGTTAATATTGGTCTGAAGTTTCTTTAGAAATATGGATTTGTCCTCCGTTGCTATAATAAGTATAACAATCAAAACCTGTAGTAAGGGAGTAAATGAAATAAAATTTCAAGAATTAGATGCACAGATGTATGATACGTTTGACGTTATTAGGTAGCAAATTGAAATGAAAATGTAACAAACTTAAAGCGATACCACCTCTTGAAATAAATAAAAAAACTAGAGCCACATGTGGCACAGAGTGGGACTTTGCAAATGTGCAAATTGCTAAGGGAAATTTACAAAAAATGGGCCCTGAACGTAAATCCGAAGTGTCAGAGAAGTCGACAACATTTATAATTTTTGAATTTTTGGAAAGGTTGTGAAACCGGAAGTAGTCACCAGACCTGACATTTGAACCTAGCAGCTGAAAACCTTTATCAATAACCTTCAACCCACTGAAGGTCAAGGTCACTTAAGCTCAAATTTACGAGAAACAAGTCTTTCAAATTTGGACATGCATACAGTAATAACACCGGAAGTTGACGCTAGACATCAAATATGAAAGTATAAATGAACAGCCAAAGTCAATGACCTTTGATCCTAAAGAGGTCAAGGTCAACAAAGATCAAGGTCAAAAACGAAAAAAAAAATTGTTTTTAACCTTGTTCCCTTTTTTGAACTACAAAGCCGAAATCTATGAGCCTTTAACATAGGATGACTAAAGCAATGCTGTAACTGTATGCAATGTCATTTTTGAAAAAAAATTTAAACTTTTCCATTTTTGGGGATAAACAAAATTTTGACAAAAACAAAATTCTACCCGGATGTGCCACGCCCACGTCAGATTTTTTTTATGTGACTTAATTTATATTAATATTATCTTACTATGGCTATAGTATCAAGCCTTTGTGTCTATTGCTTAACGAGATATACAATCATTAATGTCAAAAAAGGTAAAAATCTACAATCGTAAATTTTGAAATTAATAAACCTTGTTCCTTTTTTTGAACTATACAGCCGAAATAGCTGAGATTTTGATATAATTGAGTTAAAGTAATGAGGTTTGTGTGTGCAAAAGCATTTTTCAAAAAAAATGTAGTCTATATGCATTTTTCCAGACAACAAAATGTTAACAAAATTAAATTTTAACCCGGATGTGCCACGCCCATGTCAAATTTTTTTTATGTATACATTTGTATGGGGTATGTTTAATTGTGTTTTAATTTTCAAGCCTCTAAACTTAATAGATCATAAACTATGCATATATTAAAGTCAAAAAATTCAAAAAATCGGGTAAAAGTTTTCACAATAGCAAAAATTTAAAGAAAACTAATTTTGCATTACAATACATTGAAATATATCGTTTGAAAGAGCTCATGAAGCCCATTCAGAATATGCAAAAATGAACTCTCTAGGTTAATTAGGTCACCTGTAGGAGCAGTACAAAGTTGCGAATTTGGCTATTTTTGGACACCTATAAAACCGGAAGTTGATATCGAAGGTCAAATATTAAAGTATCATCAGGTAGCCAAGTTCGATGACCTTTGACCTACTAAAGGTCAAGGTCATTAAAGATCAAGGTCACGAGATATAAGCCTTCAAAAACTGAAAAAATTCAACCGGAAATTGCAAAAAAGCAAAATCGAAATTAAAAAATCCACTTCCTAGAGTTTTCTCCAATTTTTATGTTCTCTCATTTGACACCAAAATTTTGAAATTCGGTTCAGCCAAATTGGCTGAATAAAAATCGAAGAGTTTCAGGGAAATCAAAATGGCGGCTGAAATATCATTGCAATTTTCGATCTTTTAACCGCACACTTGTCCCATAACTAGAGCTATCGATCAGTACAAGTTTCGTTAAAAAATATCAATCACAGCGGAAGTGGGTCAACCGGAAGTTTGCACCCTTATAACGTGTAAACCGGAAGTGGCGCAAAACTTTTGACTGCGCAGTTTTATTTACTACCTTGTTCTCTATTTTCAATAAAAATTTCGGATGAATCGGACAAATAGCAAAGGAAATAGCAAAAATGGCCAAAAATTGCAAAAGTTTAGATGCAAAAAGTGTGCAACGAATATTTGAAAATCAAATTTTTTGAACTCATAGTTGATTGGGATTTCGCTACAGATTCTAAAAATGAAAACCCGAGCAAAATCGGTTCAAAATTGCACCTTCCAGGTCCCAAAAACCACTTTTTGCACATTTTGCAAATGCACTACTTCCGGTTTTGCAAAAATGTTTCAATTTATATTCATTAAGTACCTAGAAAAAAAGTAACATATAGGATTGTAAAACTGTTGCTACAGCTGTTGCAGTTAAGGCTGTGTGCCCTGTGTAAAAAACGAAAAAAAAAAAAAAAAAAAAAAGAAACATTTCGAAAACAAACTGGGACTTTGCGGTAGCAAAGTCCCACAATTAGTTCTCAAACTTGGTCAATAAGAGTATACATGTATATTCATCAACGATGTCAAAATTAAACAAACAGAATCCAATAAACCATATAGTTAATTTTATTGAATTACAGATTATTATTTGAAAAACGCTTGATAAAATGTTTTATATTTAGTATAAAATCTTGTAATAATTTTTTATGATATATATATATATAAGGTAGTTTTCTGGGTTTATGAGATTATACAGGTAATCTGCTGTTGTATATTTATGGCATCAGACAAGTTGTCTAATGAATATAGAGTCTTATTGACCAAGTTGAGAAATTTGCATAATTTCTTCTAGAATGACTAAAGACGTGTAAAAATTTTATTTAAAAATCATCAAAAAATTGTGTAATGGGAACAAATTTGATTTTCACAATTCCAGTTTTCAGTCACACGTCCTTGGTTATTACAATTGCACAAAATGTTGTGAATAAGTCGTGAGTAAGTCACTTAGATACATCATGAAACGTTTATGATCTATGGAATTGCAAGTACCACAGACGTCTGATTGAAAATTGGAATGATGCAAATGAGATCAATCAGTTTTCCTATACATGTAAAAGGTTTAGAAAACCCTTTTGCAATTTCTTCGTCTTCAGAAAACTTGCCGTGTTTAAGGCGATACAACCTCTTAGAATGAACAAAAAAATTAAGTTCTCAAACTTGGTCAATAGGAGTATATATTCATCAACAGTGTCCAAAGTATACAAACAGAATCAAATAAACCCATAAAACTATGTAATTTTCCATACAATTACAGATTATTATTGATAAATGCCTTAATTTTTGTATTTAAACATAGTTTTCTGGATTTATAAAATTATTTAGGTTATCTGTTTTATAGTTATGCCACTAGGTTTTTCCCCTGATGAATATAAACTCCTATTGACCAAGTTTGTTCATTCTAAGAGGTAGTATCGCTTTAATCTATTTTTCTCGGTGATAATTTGTTATTGCATCATTACTATTTCGTGTTTCTTGAATCTTAGTAAAATTTATTCGTTTGGCCTGCTATATCTTACCGTGTCACCGAGATATATTTTAGCTAAGGTATATCGTTCGGAATTACAGTCACGACAGAAAACTGTCATTGTGTCAAGTATAACAGTTCGCATGTGGACACGATGGTTCACTGCGCTTTAAACGTATACATGTATTTGAAAAAATGGTAGGCAAAATTTTCCTTATTGCACACTGCATGGTGTGTGCCATATAGAGAAGAAAAGCAAGGCGTTAAACTCCATTTCATTTAAACGTTTATTTGATATTTTTTAATGTGTTGGTCAGAAGGCTGGCGTGCAAAATGCATTAAGACCAGGGTTTCCAAAATACCCGGGTCTTATAGATTACCGAGTCCGAGTCCGGGACCGAGTCTAGCACACGGGTCTGACTCGAATCGAGTCCTTCGATATTGATCCCTCACAGAATACATAGATATTCAGAGCTGAAAGCAAGAAGGAAAACAGCATTATCTTTAAAATTCAAGATTGAAAATTACCAAACTTTTACATAGTACGTTTTATATAACATTCTGTATAGATTTCATATTCCAGCCAGGCAATATATTTTCGAAATTTTTTAATTGTGTTTGTTAAAGGGATTGCGTATAGGTGCACCATTCCAATTTCCATTCCGACGTCTGTGGTTCTTGCAATTCCACTAAAAATAACGCGTTTTATGACGTGACTGTCATTCATCTGCAGATATCAGTTGACACAAATTTATAAGCGTCACTAAAGGAAACATTAAACTTCCCAAGCTTGATAGCCTACTAAAATTTCGATGGTTTTATCGGCAATGATGCTCTCACTGGCTTTTGCTAGGCCAAGGTTCCTAGCTCATTGTGGGTGTATCTGGGAAGCCAAACGTATAGTAAACGAATAGCGTGAACACAACTTGCATGTGCCAGTTATTTGAGTTAACCATTTGCTAGTAAGTAAGAAATGAACAACCAACGAATAATCCAACAAAATGCCATATATTAATTCGAATTAGGACCCGGGTCCAGACCCGATTCCATGACCGAGTCCGAGTCTGACCACAATAACCGAGTACCCGGGTCTTCGAGTCCGGGTCCAGACTCGATTGGAAACCCTGATTAAGACCCCAGATGGCCATGTTCAACAGAGCGTGCGAGACATTGTAAAGGTGGGAAGTAATGCGGTTACTGGTAGGCTAATGTTCTAATCTGTTCAAATTTCCTCCCTAGTATTGGTCATGCCACATCCTGATTAGACCAATCAGTCTTTGACGGAGGAAGGGGAGTAGGGGGATGGGCTCGCCCCCTGACACGATCAAGAGATTGGACATTGAGATCGGGAACACTAAAAAAAACTTATTCAAATATATATTTTTTTTAAATATAAACACTACATGTACAGGTGGCGATTGGTGTGAGGGGGGGGGGGGGGTGGGGGGGGGGGGGCTTGACGGCACGGTGTCATGGTCTTCCTTCCTTCGGGCCGAAAATTTTGCTATATATTTGCACTAGAGTTGCAAAATTTGAGCATTTTTATGCAATACCCCCCATCCCCCATCCAGGGGCACCGGAGGAAAATGTTAGCGGCGGGGGCGGAGCTGTGATATAAAGGGCACTATTTGACCGAGCGAAGCGAGGGAACCTTCCGGTGTAGGGGTTCGGGGGGCGCCGTAAAATTTGGTATTTTAGAGCTTCTTAGATGACTTCTTAGGTATACCAGAACATACGTCATGCCTTTTGGGGCATAGGGACACAACAAATTTTGCTGGAACAAATTTGCTTGAATCAATACATTGAATTTTTTTTTTTTTTTTTTAAAAGGGGCGAAAATGGCACCTATTTTCACTCATCAAGACTAATACCAATAAAAAACTAGAACTGTTCAGATAACAGTACTGATGCAGGGCTTGTTACGACACAAAGGTACGACCGGTGCGGCAATATTTCTTGTGCATGCCCTGAACTCATACTCTTATAGCACATGCGACACAAACAGATTTTGAAGGAATTCGGGTAAGAAATAAGAAAATTGGCGATGCGCATGCGCGCTACACAAATTCAATATAATGTTGATATATCGGATCTAATTTTACACATACATGTCAATTTTAAAGAAATTCGGATGAGAAATAAGAAAGTTGGCGATGCGCATGCGCACTACCAAATTCAATATATCCATGACATTTCGGATCTAATTATACACATACATGTCAATTTTGAAGAAATTTTGATAAGAAATAAGAAAGTTGGCGATGCGCATGCGCACTACACAAATTCAATATATCCATGATATTTTGAATCTAATTATACACATACATGCCAATTTTGAAGAAATTCGGATAAGAAATAAGAAAGTTGGCGATGCGCATGCGCACTACACAAATTCAATATTTCCATGATATTTCGAATCTGATTATGCACATATATGTCAATTTTGAAGAAATTTGGATGAGAATTAAGAAAGTTGATAATGCGCATGCGCAGAACCTAAATCTAACATTTCCCCTGAATTCGCAATCCGATCATGCATATACGTACCAAGTTTCATAAAATTCGGATAAGAAATAAAAAAGTTGGTAAATTAAGTGGAAATGTACCTTTAAATGTAGTTCCGTTTGCATAAATTACAGCATGATGCTGTTCAATCCAACCTAGAGTGTGCTTATATGTTATAACTGGACACAAGAAATAGTTATCAGAAAACAGTGTGAACATAGCTTTAACTTAACACCCTAAACTTTGATTTATATCTGTGTTGACAGGGTCACTGACACTAATTAACCGAAATACCTCTATTTAAAAACATTGCACATTGGTACATTTTGAATAATATGCTTGAAAGGTATGCATATTATACATCATTGGATGCGTCTTGATGCGTAGATTACGAATATGCAAAAATTATGATATTTGCACAAAAAGGGTAGCTGCTAGAGCCATTTAAAACAAATTTTAAACTTTTTTCAATCGTTTATAAAATCGAAAGTTACGGTCAAAAACAAAAAATGAAAATACCAGTGGATAGATATTGTCGAGAACTTGGTGTCATGAGAAATTCAAGGTCCTGGGAGGTCAAGGTCACGAGAAAAATGACTTCTAATATTGAGCAATTCTAAAATAATTTCAATTAAAAATTACTAGAAAGCAAAATAAAATTTCAAAATTCGGATACCTAGACATTGGTCTTAAACGACTAACGTTTCGATGAGTACCAGAATCATGAAAATCGGATAATAATTGAGAGACAAGTAGCAATTTAAAGATATGTTACTATTATCCAAGATGGCGGAAGATTTGACGTTTCCGGTACAATTTTTTTCACTAAATTTATGTCAAATGATATGTCTAGTGACATGCATATATTCATTTCAGCATATCTGTAAAAGGTAAAAAGTTGAAAATCGAACTTTATGAGCATTTTTAGCAAAAACCAAAAAAGTTGCAAAATTTCTGAAAACGGGTTTATGTTTATCTCCATAATAGTAATGTATATATAAAATTTCAGATCGATCGCATTATAAGCAAACATTTTAGTATTGTGCTAAAATAGTTTTGCTACAAAAAGTTGCAAATATTTTTGCAAATTGACATTTTTTATAAAGCGATACTATGTCGTTAAATATGTACAATACAATACGAGAAACTCTATGCAAATCGAAGTGTAAATACGACTCCCAGTACTGTCCGAAATATTTCATGGATGCATAATTTATGCATAATCAAATTTGCATAACTGTTCCGTAATACATTTAAAATCTAATGAGCGCGTTTTACAAATACGACATGGTACGAAAATTACCATACTATGTGCCGTTTTGTCCCTGTGCTCTGTCAAAAAATCGAAAAAAAAAAAAAAAAAAAAAAAAAAGAATAATCATTTGCAAAACAAAGCAGGGCGTACTTGTAAAGTACGCCCTGCAAATATAATACGGGTACATGTACACCTACAGTCTGGATCCAACGCGCTGGTTGGTTGGTAGATGACAAGTTAACGTTCGCTTCCAGCTTAAGCTGATATCGCAAACTCCTTGGATTTATGGTTAATGGAAGGGGATGGGGGGGGGGGGGGGAGGATCCGTGAACACCAGCTGACTGCAGCTCTGGGTTGCCGCATGGTTTATAGTATCGGCCGGCTCTTATTTTGGGGGATGTGAGCCCAGTCCAGATAAAATCCCCATTCTCCGTCGACTGTAATTATTATGACATTAAAATTGTCCGTGTCTCCGTGACAAAAAGGGCACATGTTCGCCCCCCTCGCCCCCTAAGGTGAGGGGCAGGGGGAGTGGCATCCCCCCCCCCCTACCCCCGTGGTTCCGGCGCCCCTGCCCCCATCCCTCTTATAAAAACCTTTATCTAATAAGAAAATTTAGCAAAGGTTGGGTAGGGGAACATTGTGCTTAGTATGCCTCTGTAGATACATAAAAATAAAACGCCACCTCATATACGATATACGTGTATGATATTTGATATTTTCATAATATGTGTTATGTAAACCACCACTTTTAGTGATATCGTTAAGTCGTTTTTTACTTGTCCATTTCCGACAATTATTCTTATCTAAAAATATGACGTATTTTTTTTTTCATATAAAGTCAATTAACCTCATAATATTTCAAGAGAAGTTGACATTTCAAATTTAAAGACAGTCCCTTTAATATTTCAACTCTGACCGCATTTTTCATTTTTGTTGAATGTAAAACGCGCGGTGAAAAAACTGATTAACCTTTCGAGGTTCAAGTGCGCGTTTTAATTTCATTGTTTATGCTCGCATATTTCGGACAAAGAAAATTCGTGAGAAGCCAACGTACGATTTTAATCGAATACTTGATTTCTATTGTGTGACCGGTTCTGTTTTATTATCTACGGTGTGAATATTTCTGTGTGTATATTTAACACTGTTACGTCGGAATTTCGGTAAAAATAAACGTGGTATATACACTGAGGGCCAATATCACTTATACCATAGTTTTAATACATACATTCCAATCTCCTAAATATCTCACCGTTGATTGGTCGGATTTCATCACGTGATATGTTAATAGCCAAAACAAAATGGTGGATATAACGAAATGTAGCAGCTAACGGCTTCATGAGGGAATAACGGTACATTTGTGTATGAAATATGCCGAGAGGGAGTAACGGGGATCTTCCCCTGCCCCCGGGATGGGAAGAACTGATTGATCAAGCTGGAAAATCGTTTTATATTGATCACAATACTCGTTTAACGACGTGGATAGACCCTCGAGATCGGTGAGTATATAAGAAAAATGTCAAAACTGTGTATCACAAAGTGTTCGGATTATTCATAACACTGTGTAAAATGTGTTAATTTCTGTTACAATGTGTTAAATATGTGTTTATATGAAGGGAATATGTGTTATTATATGTAATACGTGTTTTATCAGTATATTTTGGACAGAAATGTGGACGAAGGTCAAGCTGACCAACACGTGAAGACATGAACCAAGTCAAAAATGTTTAAAAATAGATCATCTCACATTCCACTGTGCTAATTAATGCCAATGTGTCCTTCAGATTGTGTTGATTAATTGATTTAACACATTGAGAACACTCTGATTGCTTGGCAAGAGTGCACTAGGGTTGTATATGTAGAGCCTTCTGCATAATATGCAATACAATATCTTGAAAGTTACTTGTACTTATGCATAGCTAACTGATATTATTTAAAGGGATTGTAAAGAGGTTTTCTGAACTTTTTATGTGTATGAGGGCCATTAATGAATTCTTTTTGCATTATTTCAAATTTCTGTCAGATGTCTGTGGTTCCTGGATTTTTACATATCATGCAGTACCGGTATATGACATCACTTTCTAACAATGTGCACTTAAAAATGATAAGTGCAATAGTGATATTAAGTGGATAAGCTGGAACCACAGACATCTGATTAAAAAATTAGAATGGCATGAAGTGATACCGTCAGTGTCCCAAATACACTTTAAAAATTGAACAAATTTAACATTCCTTTAACATCTTAAAATTAAAGAGATTGTCAAGAGGTTTTCTAAATTTTTTATGTGTATCAGAAACATTGATAGCATCAATTTGCACCTTTCCCATTTCCATTCTGACGTCTGTGGCTCTTGCAATTCCACTAATACAAACGCGTTTTATGATGTCACTGACAGTGGCGCAAATTGATGCTATCAGTGTCCCAATACACATACAAAAAACTCTTTACAATCCCTTTAAAAATTAAAAAAACTCTATCAAACATTCCTTTAACATTTTAAGACCATAACTTTTTTTTTAAGTATTAGGCCTACTGTGTCAAAGTCTTACCAATAAGTGCAAAAATATAGGTAAGCGACTACATGACTACAATATACACTGCAAGCCGAGAGTATTTAAATCCTTAACCATTTAACTGTAAAAATATCAAGATTAAGTTAAATTATGTAACAGGAAACCTGATAAGTTACTTGAGACATTTTAGCACTCATTATAGGCTCACTAGTGTTTAAAAATAAATAGCTTAAAGGGATTTTAAAGAGGTTTTTTAAACTTTGTATGTGTATCGGGGACACTGATAGCATCAATTTGAGCCATTCCAATTTCCATTCCGACGTCTGTGGTTCTTGCAATTCCACTAAAACTAACGCGTTTTATGACGTCACTAAGTAATATTTATCTGTATAGATATCAATAGTAGCTTCCGGTAGATCGTTATTAATGATGTCATAAAACGCGTTAGTTTTAGTGGAATTGCAAGAATCACAGACGTCGGAATGGAAATTGGAATGGCGCAAATTGATGCTATCAGTGTCCCGTTACACATACAAAGTTTAGAAAACCTCTTTACAATCCTTTTAAGACTTACAAATAACTGAATTAAAGTCTTAATACATTTGTCAGTAAATCAAAAATTTCAGATTTTTTCAAAGGACAATTTTCAGACGAAATTGAAGGAAATCTTTGGTTGAAATTTCTTGAAGGAAAGTCTTCCTTTTCAATGCATCCTTAAAGATACAGTAATCATATTTTTATCAATACTCATACCCGTAGCCAGGTGGGGTTCGAGGGGTTCGGATGAATCCCCCTTGAAAACAAATAAGCACTGTTAAAGTTGACATTCTGTTTGAATTGTTACTATGGTGGAGTATGATTGGTTTGCTAGTCCATGTAATCCCCCTCCTTGGAAATTCCTGGCTACGGGCCTGATACTAGACCCAACTAATTTCGATATATCAGCAAATTTGTAAAAAGGAAACTACAACATAAGGAAATGTTGCTCACAATGGTTAGTTTTCACAACAAGTTTCATATGAATCATTTTTATACTTTAGACCTTCTTTGGGCAAAGTATTACTCAATGAATTTGTTATATGGCTTATTGCCTCAAAAATATGACGCATATCCTTTTGCTGTATTTCATATTTTTGTATTGATAACCAAACCCAAATTTTGTGAAAATTATTGTCCTATCAAATCCAACCATAATTTAAAAACTATGATTCTGAAGCTCTAAAACAAAACCTTCTTTATCCTTGCAAAATTTCCCTCATTGCACACTGCATCCCATTTATCACATTCATTATTCAAATCAGGGGGTAGAAATACTTATTATTAGAATTATTTAGATTTTGTATTTGATAGGTATTTGACTATATACAGTAACTTAAAAATAATTATAGATTTAAAAGTTCTTAAAAAATTTCCCTCATTGCACACTGCATGACATAAGCTTAATCAGGTGTAGAATATGGATTAGGTATAGGAAAAGTACCGTATGTTATTATTGACAATAACTGTAAATAATTGTATATCTAAGTGAAAAGAAGGCTAATGCTGCTGTCCTTGTAAAATTTCCCTCATTGCACACTGCATGACATTAGCTCAATCAGGTGTAGAATGTTGATGCGGTATAGGATAGGTATGTTATTATTGACTATAACTGTAAATAATTGTATATCTAAGTTAAAAGTTCTTACAAAATTTCCCCCATTATGCACTGCATGACATCCCAATGAGGTGTAGAATGTGGATTAGGTATATAGGTATGTTATTATTGACTATATATAACTGTAAATAATTGTATATCTAAGTTAAAAATAGACTTATGTTGCTGTCCTCGCAAAATTTCCCCCATTATACACTGCATGCCTAATGAGGTGTAGAATGTGGATTAGGTATAGGATAGGTAAGCTTATGCTGCTATAATTGACTATAAATTTAAATAATTGTATTGTATATCGATGTGAAAAGTAGGCCAATGCTGCTGTCCTCGCAAAATTTCCCCCATTACACACTGCATGCCTTAAATGAGGTGTAGAATGTGGATTAGGTATAGGATAGGTATGTTATTATTGACTATATATAGTGGTAAATTATTGTATATCTAGGTAACAATAATGACTGTACTCTACCATAGATTACCTGTACTCACTGACACCGTAATATTTAGATATTGTTGCAACATTTATTATTGCTCATTATTGATGAAACATTATCTCATTTCTGACAAAGTTTCCTTCATTGCACACTGCATTGCAGTAATATTGTTGACAACTCTTCCTTGAAATCTCCATGTATCCATAATTATCGACGTTTGAAAGTAAAAAATATGACTGTTTCATTGAGACTATGCATTATATAGAAAACACATATATTATAGTGAATGAAGGATAAATGTTGAGGTAGGGGTATAATTAAAGGGATTATGCGATTGTGTGCAGCTCTAGTACTTCTGGAGGATATATACAAATATTCAAGACCCAAATCGACCCTCCAAAATGCTGAACATTCCCCGGTAATTAAAAGAGAACCTAAATTTAGAAAAATGAACCAATTTGACTCGATATTAATATTTATTATGATAAACGATCAGTTATTTTAATAATTCTATGAATTAATCACTTATATACTTATTTGGATTATAGGTCATGATATGACATATTTTCTTATTTAACGCCAAGCAGACCATTGTCGCTCATTTTTAAACCGTGGCCCAAATTTACAAAACTCCTAGAGCTATGACCCCCTATTTAATTTCTAACAGGGAAATCAGTGTTTAAGTCATACAATTTATACTTAATTAATTCTGTAAGGATACAGATTCAATTTTTAAATTCGCTTCATAGGACAAGTCTGTGAGAAAAAGAAAGAATCTATTGGAAAAAAACTCTGTTAAAAATTGGAACGAGGTTGAGATACAGCTCAAGGTTTGCTGTTTTGCATTTCCTCATCATTGTAAGGCTAGATGCATTTGACCATTTACCCAGCAAAATATTGTTAAACGAAAGTTGAGCTAGAGCAAAAATGATACACGTCCTCATGCCCCATGACCCCCTGACAAATGCTTCATGGCTCCCAAGGGGGCCCAGGTTGGGAACCACTGCACTAAGCAAACCATTGTCGCTCATTTTTGCACAATTCGGGGTATGAAATTTCAGGAAGATTTGATCATAGGACATTATTTTTAAAAATTATCTTTGGTTTAAACAATATTTATTCACATAAATATGAAAAAAGTTTGGGAACAGGCTTTCACCACAAAACCTAAAAAGTTTGTATTCGTTTGAATGGTATTTCCGAAAACATGCCCTTAAAAGGCTAGAAAAATGTTGATTATTTAGATTTTTATATCTTTAAAAGGATTTATGTAAAGTCTTTATGAAAATTTTAGATTAGTTGGGTTGCCTTGACCCTAAGATACTTAACATAGCTCTTAAAACTGGACAAATGATCAACTTTTTTTCTCTAAATCCCTTTTATGAGGAAATTAGCCCCCATATACTTTTACAATGGGGTTTAAGTATACCTTATGGTGTTTGTACATTTAAAGGGGACCAGTCTTCATTTTTATTGGTTGATTTGGGTCTTGAATATATTTAAGTATCCTTCAGAAGCACTAGAAAATGCACGAAAATTGCGTATTTCCTTCAAATATACCTTAAATTAGACATTTCTCCTACTATTTCTATAGATGACTTTTCTATATATTGCATGGTATCGCTAATATGTGTAGTAGGGCATTATAACTTTCAAATGCTAATAATTATGGATGCACATGGATTTGAAGGCTCAAATTTCAATGGTGAGTTGTGATAACCAGTACTAAATTGCTGTGCTAAAAAATCCCCGTTTCTGAGACTTGGAAAAATCGACCCACGAAAATGAAGCCTGTGCCACTTTAAGACTATAAACCCTTTTCATTTGCTTCATGTAGTAAACCTTCTTTTGACCTTATGTGACCTTGAAAATCCACGAAAAAAAAGTTTATGATAAGTTTTATTTTTAGTTTATGATCTTGCCCTTGGTGATGTGAATTTTAAGAAGTTGTCCTTTTCTCTATGTCATTGTTTAACATTAAAATCTAAAATTAGAAAAATTTATTTAATTTGTAAGCTATGAATGGATGAATGAAGTTATTACTAGTAGGGGTTTCATTTTTGTGGGGCAGAATTTTTTATTTTTTTTTGATAATTAAGATTTTATTGTTAAATGTGCTGCTGTCTTAGTATTGTGGTTCCCTCCATTCCCCACTGTCTATAGTTTATTAAGAGTTGTAATATTTATTATTAGTATTAGGTATGGTATGTTGAAGGTATTGTAGTTCCCTCCATTCCCCACTGTCTATAGTTTATTATGAGTTGTTATGTTTATTATTAGTATTAGGTATGGAATGTTGAAGGTATTGTAGTTCCCTCCATTCCCCACTGTCTATAGTTTATCATGAGTTGTAATATTTATTATTAGTATTAGGTATGGAATGTTGAAGGTATTGTAGTTCCCTCCATTCCCCACTGTCTATAGTTTATTATGAGTTGTAATATTTATTATTAGTATTAGGTATGGAATGTTGAAGGTATTGTAGTTCCCTCCATTCCCCACTGTCTATAGTTTATTATGAGTTGTAATATTTATTATTAGTATTAGGTATGGTATGTTGAAGGTATTGTAGAGTTCCCTCCATTCCCCACTGTCTATAGTTTATTATGAGTTGTAATATTTATTATTAGTATTAGGTATGGTATGTTGAAGGTATTGTATAGTTCCCTCCATTCCCCACAATCTATAGTTTATTATGAGTTGTAATATTTATTATTAGTATTAGGTATGGTATGTTGAAGGTATTGTAGAGTTCCCTCCATTCCCCACTGTCTATAGTTTATTATGAGTTGTAATATTTATTATTAGTATTAGGTATGGAATGTTGAAGGTACTGAGATGTTGATAGTTAGTAGATATAGTTAATAGTTTAAATTACAGTCTGTACTAGTTAGATTGGTACAACAGTTGTTTGTTGTACATTCCTGGAATACTTTCAGGTGACCCTTCTTTGGCAGCCTGGCGCTGGTACCATTCCAATTTTCAGAAATGTACAGACTATGACATGCTTAAAGGGATATGTTCACCCTTTCGTCCAATAGAATTTAGGTCTTAAAATCTGGATTTATTGTGCTAATCTAATCTGTAATAATGTTCCAAACTCTCCCTCAAAATTTTAGCTCTTAAATCCCTGTGTATCCATAATTATTTGCGTTTTCAAGTAAAAAAATATGACTTGTCGTTGTCGTAGTAAGACTATGCATTATATAGAAAACACATATACAGAAAATGAAAGATAAATGTTTAGGATGGGTATTATTGAAGGGATTTTGTGATTTTTGTCAGTTCTAGTACTTTTGGAGGCTATTTACATTTATTCCAGGCCAAAACTGGCTCTAAAAAATTCTGAACATTCCCCTTTAAAGCCATTTTAGCCTTCTTAGTACACAATTAAAAAAAAATGGCTTTTCTGGATCTAAGTGCATGATTTCAGCTATCCGTAACTCTGTATTTAAAGTGAATTTCGCATCCGGTTTGTCTATAATGAAATAAAAAATGTTGATGAAAGTGAAAACAGTTTATGATACTAGATATTTCAATTCGTAAAATTTCTGAAATTGAACAAATTGGAAAATTTGGGGGGCATTTAGTGAATTTCGTACAGTGGTTCCCAACCTTTTTCAAGCTGTGGCCCAAATTCACGAAGCTCCCAGAGCCATGGCCCCCTGTTCAATTGCAAACTAGGGCAAAATAGGGAATATAGCGCAAGGGTTGTTGTCTCGTGCCTCCTTATCATCAGGATCAAATGCATTTGACCACAAGCAACTACATACCTTACACAACAATATATAGTTTAATAAAAATTGGGCTAGAGAAAAAATGATAAACATCCTCATGCACCATGGCCCCCTGACAAACACCCCTTGGCACCCTAGGGGGCCATGGCCTCCAGGTTTTAGTAGATATGGAAAAGATAAAAGTACACAGCATTCATTAGATCCTTATAACAATTTATGAATAAAAAAGTTAACACATATTAATGTTGATACTGGCACTAAGTTAGTACTTAATTAGTAGTTAGCATGCATTCCTGGCATACTAGTAATGACCGTCATTGGCAGCTTTACTAATGGTACCATTCCAATGATGAGATATATATCAGATTATGTTGATGGAAATTCCTAAAATAGTTTTAACCACATTATTTGGTACAGCACATAATTTGTTTTAATACATTTTGCACTAAATGCCATGCAGTGTGGAAAGAGGAAATTTTTTTCCAGAAGACCACCACATAACCTACTCTAATTATTTTCGATTTCCAACTGCTGAGAGATCTTTAATGTGCACAGCCTGTAGCAAAAGACTCAGTTTATTTAAGGGTTATACTATTCATGCAGAGAAGCAACTAATGAAAAAAGCAACAGAAATATAAATTTTTAGTTTGAGGTATATTTGAAGGGATTATGTGTTTCTCCTGGAGTTTGAGGGCTTCTGCAGACTATTTGCATATTTTCAGGGCTCAAATCAACTACATAGTGTAGCCCAATACAAATTATAGATTTACCTGGCCTAATGTAAATCTACATACAGAAAATCTATGAAATGAAATCTACATTAAAGGGCTACAGAAAATCTATGAAAATCTACAATGTAGATCTGTGTAACCCAATTCAAATTATAGATGTACTTGGCCTAATGTAAATTAGTTGTGAAAATCTATGAAAATCTACATTGTAGATCTAATGTAACCCAATTCAAATTATAGATGTACTTGGCCTAATGTAAATTAGTTGTGAAATATTTGAGATACCAAGCCCAAGGCTAGTTTTATATTAATACTAGTTTCAACTATATACTTCTATTGTTGATCTTGAATATATACTTTCATTATATTATACAGGCTACTATTTCTTATGTTAGGCCATGGTCAGAACTATTCGCTTTATGACCACAAAGATTTGATGATTTTAATTTTACTTGCAAAATTTAGAAAATCTCTTTACAATCCCTTTAAAGAGATACACCTGCATTTGAAAGAAAGAAAGAGTCATTGTTTTACAAGGATTACAATTTAGGTTCAAAAGGATCTTTTCTACCACCTGGTCCTTGACCAAACTGACAAGTGGGCTAAGCTTTGTACTCTTAATTTGACATCATTTGGTTTGCAATTTATGAGTTTTAATTTGGAACAGCATGTGCAAGTCTAGTGACAATTCAACTTTGCTTTAAAGTGGTATTATCTAGGAAAGATCAATGCCAAGAGGTTTGGCCAAGGACCAGTTGGGAGAAAGAATCCTCATAATTCCAGTTGTTCAAACTGTAAATGGGTACGGATAATCCTGGAAAGATCAATGCCAAGATGTTTGGCCAAGGACGAACTGTTAAAGGGATTGTAAAGAGGTTTTCTAAACTTTGTATGTGTATCGGTGACACTGATGGCATCAATTTGCGCCATTCCGACGTCTGTGGTTCTTGCAATTCCACTAAAACTAACGCGTTTTATGACGTCACTAATAGTGATCTGCATAGATATCAATAGTAGCTTCCGGTAGATCAATATTAGTGACGTCATAAAACGCGTTAGTTTTAGTGGAATTGCAGGAACCACAGGCGTTGGAATGGAAATTGGAATGGCGAAAATTGATGCTATCAGTGTCCCCGATACACATACACAGTTTAGAAAACCTTTTTATAATCCCTTTAAAAAGGATCCTTGTGAACCTAAGTTGTTATCCTTGCAACATATAGTTGTTATTTTTCCTCAATATATTGTACTATATACTAAAATATCTCTTTAAATGATGTAATATAAAGGTAATGAGTGGGTGTTGTCCTCAGGTAAATCATTCATAATTTGAACTATTTATAGTAACATACCTGTAAATATGCCTGATCGGATTAAAGATTAAATATTTATCAACAATGAACCATGATAAGTCCTAATGCATTAGAAAATATACACAAGTTTTTTTGCCAGTATACTTTGATAATTTTAAAATGTTTTTTTATGTGATATAATTTTTTCATGTTTTCTCAAGGGAATTTTCTATTCAGCAAAAATTGTAAACCTTAACTTTTGTGTCTATAAGCTTGGTGATCCATGATGTGTTTTTTTAGCAGTGTGTTTTGATAGCCCAGTTTACACAAATCTTTAAGTAGATCCATGTGATTCTATTAGCATGATTAAGCCTGCAGTTCTCAATATTTTTCACACCTCATTCCACGAAGCAGAAATTTTTAGCTAAGCTAATCAGTAATAGTGTTGTCAACTTTCCCTCAAAATTTAAGCCTTCAAATTGATGTGTATCAATTAATATCAGTGTTTGAAAGTCAAAATTAAAAACACTTCTAGGAATCCAAAGACAAATATTTAGTGAGAAGTATATATTGAAATAATTTTGCAATTTTCGTGCAGTTCTAATACTTTCCAAGGCTATTTATAAATATTCAAGGCCCAAATATACCCTTGAAAATGCTATACATTTCCCATTAAATAGGTGTTAGTAAAATTTGAACTTTTTGCACTTGTTTTATGAAATTCTTTTCTGATGTTACATAATGCAAATGCAAATATACTCCAGAATTGTTCACAATATTTTCAGATGTCATGATTTTGTTTTAAAACAATATGACAGTCTAGCTGTTATAATAACTGACAAATAATGACCTGAGTGACAGAGTTAGGGTGAAATATGATAATCTATTACGTAGGTAGAGGATGTCGGGTGGACATGACACTGACGTCTGTCTGGAATGCTGGACTGTCATTTCTTTAATTAGGTCACTTTTCAACTTGGGCGTCAGACTTTTTTCTTTTGGTCCATTTTTATTGGTTTATAACAGGCCTTCTCAAATGGCGACCCGCAGGCTAAGTCTAGCCCACAACGCCTTTCAGAATGGTCCCTCAAGAGTGATCTCTTGCGCTAAAACGCTCTGCTCTCTATGCTAGTTAAGCCCTATTTGGCCCTTATATTTTTTTCATGAAATGAATTTGGCCCTTACAAAAATTAATTTAGAAGGCCTGGGGTCTTATTCTCGAAAACTTAACTTAAAATGATTTTAGTATTCTAGTCATCTGATTGGACAATCACTAATATCGATTTTATGCTGAGTTCTATTATCCAATCAGATTACTGTATTTCTTAAAATTCTGATGTTATCTAAGTTAAGTTTTCGAGAATAAGGCCCCAGGGTTAAAATTAATGTATAGAAATTCTATCTATACCTTGACAATATCATTGAATCATTGAAATTTTGTAAACGCAGCTATTTGGATCGTGTGCAAGGAAAAACAGCCTCCCATACACTACTTGTTTTTTACTATAATTGTAGGCGGATTCTCTGTTATTTTACTATCTAACAAGTCATTCAATTGGCTATAGCATTAACTCACACCAATGAATTATTGGTGGTATCTCATTTGTTTTACGTGATCAAACACTTAGTTTTAGTGTAATTGCTAGAACCACAGACGTCTGATTAAAAATTAGAATAGCACAAATTGATGCTATAAGTGTCCTTGATACACATAAAAAATTTAAAAAAAACCTCGTTACCTTCAATTTTTTTTTTTGCATTTTTTGTCAGAAAATGACCAACCATATTTTACATTGTTAAAAGCTTGGACTTTGTATTGTGTTCCTTATTGTGTAGATTAATAGAGCCTTAAAGGGATTGTAAAGATGTTTTCTAAACTGTGTCTGTGTATCGGGGAAACTGATAGCATCAATTTGCGCCATTCTGACGTCTGTGGTTCTAGCAATTCCACTTATACTAACGCGTTTTATGACGTCACTAATAATGATTAACCGGAAGCTACTATTGATAACTATGTAGATCACTATTAGTGACGTCATAAAACGCGTAAGTTTTAATGGAATTGCAAGAACCACAGATGTCGGAATGGAAATTGGAATGGCGCAAATTGATTCTATCAGTGTTCCTGATACACATACAAAGTTTACAAAACCTCTTTACAATCCCTTTAAATCTTCTTTGCAATTAAACTGACCCATCCCCATTGTATATTTTCAGATTAACCAAGCCTCAATCCTTTGCTGACTGTGTTGGTGATGAACTACCTGTTGGTTGGGAAGAAACGTTTGATCATTCTATTGGTGTTTATTACATTAACCATATCCAACGTAAGTTTTTTTTATTTCTAAGCACAAAATTCTTAGTACAGTATTTCTAAAATATTATATTAAGTCTTGTTTCTCAAAAATTTTGTCACAATTTTAATTAAACAAAACTTTTATCATATTAAAAGCACCATATTATAGAAATGATAGATTCGATAAGGTGAAAATGAGTCAAATAGAGAAAAAAAGCAATTGGGTTTGAAGGGATTTGAACAATGATAAAGTCATGAAATTGAAAGGAGTTGAACAAGGATAAAGTCCAGAAATTGGAAGGAGTTGAACAAGGATAAAGTCAAGAAATTTAAGGAGTACAACAAGGTAAAATTAATGAAATTGGAAGGAGTTGAACAAGGATAAAATTGAAGAAATTGGAAGGAGTTGAACAAGGATAAAATTAAAGAAATTGGAAGGAGCTGAACAAGGATAAAATTAAAGAAATTGGAAGGAGTCGAACAAGGATAAAATTAAAGAAATTGGAAGGAATTGAACAAGGATAAAATTAAAGAAATTAAAAGGAATTAAACAAGGATATAATTAAAGAAATAGAACAAGGATAATATCAAAGGAATTGAACAAGGATAAAATCAAAGGAATTAAATGGATTTGAACAGGGATTAAAAAAATTAAGAAATTGAACAAAGATAAAATCAAAGGAATTTAAAGGAATTGAAGAGAGTTTATTAAGATTAATATCAAACAATTTGAAAGGAGTGGAAAAATGATAAACCAAAGAAGTTTGAAATCAACTGTAAAAGGAAACTTAAGAAATTTTAAACCAGTGGAATCAGGAAAATATTTTGAAAAATAGAATAAAAATAAAACAAAAAAAGTTTCTAAAGAAAGGAAAGGAAACCAATTTAGCATAATTCAATAAAACACCAGACTCAAATGGGAACAGATTTCCTCTAGAAGGACAAAAGTAGCTAGTGTTATTGAAGCAAGGACAAAATATTCGACATTTTTGAAATTTGAATGAGCCATTCATAGAATTATCTTTTGAATAATGTTCATGAAATATGTCGCATAACTTGAATATAAAAGAATCTATTTTTAGCTGCGAGTGTCAAGTTAAGAATTAGTCGAGGTCAATTTAGTTATTTCATGTATGATATTATACGGTTATTTATAACTCACTGAATGTAATTATAATACGACAATATTTTCAATACACCTATATATACCGGTTGTTAAACATATTTAGTCACTATTGTCAAATGAAAAAGAAATGAATGGAGTTTTACGTCCTACTTTTATGCACCTTTATGGGCTAATTGAGGACGGGCAAACGTCATGCAGTGTGCAATGAGGGAAATTTTGCCAGGACAGCAAATGAATGACGCTCTTACTGATTGTGCTACAGAACCCCACAAAATAAAATATAACACCCATACATCTCTGTAAAAGATATATAAGCCTATTAGGTTACGATAATCTTGTTATAAAAGTACACAGCCAACTCATAAAATATTCAATTGAAAATCAACAAACCATTAAAATTCCTATATTGACCTCTGATATGGATAGGATCATAAAATATATTTTAAACTAGGTTAATCCTTTAATTGTCTGGATAATTCAACCTTGAGGCTAGATCATCCAGACTTATTAACTATTATTATCTGTTAATCATAGTCAAAGAAAATACCTTTGAAAAATTTAAAATAATTTTTTACATCAGTTATGCAGAAGGGATTGGCATGGAAAAAGAGTCTAGTCGTTTGGTGAGACAATATACCGAGGACCCTTGTGCTACAGGTTGTGCACGTTAAAGATCCCTCGACAGTGGGAAATCAAAAATAAATGTAGGCTAATGTCAATGACCTGGCAAAATTTCCCTCATTGCACAAAGCATGGTTTTTTCCCAATCGCATTAGCCCTATAGGTGCATTAGAGTAGGACCTAAAACTCCAATTAATTGCTTCTTTTATTTTGTTTTTGACTTGGTATTTAAAGCTTAAAGTGTGTAGTTCCAAACTGAAATACAAAGAGATTTTAACCTACCAATGTTAGCGATGGCCTTGTCCCTTTAAATTCTAGTCAATAATGTACATAATACTGTAATATTAAAAGTGTTCAGGTTACAGTGTTAAATTGTTTACTGTTTGTAACATCTGGTGTTATTACTGGGCGTTATCACGATCCACTCCGTTGAAAATGTTTACAAATTAAACTGTTAACTTCATTATGGAATGATTAGGAAGACGTCAACAGATTTTTGAATTAGAATGCAATGGTTTGAGATTGTCTTTTGCGGAGTCCACTTCTATACAACTTTTGATTTTACCATGATTTGGATGCAATTTTGATTAACGGAATTGTTTTGCTTGTTCTGATATTTACTATACAGCAAGTTGCTGCAAGTATTTTGAGTTTGAGTTGCATGAAGGCTCGGCAGCAAACTTCAGTTATGTGTCAGTGATGCAAATTGGATCTTTTTTTATTCATTGTGAAGATTTTGTGAAGTTTATGGATTTAGTGGTGTGTTTTTTTTGCATTTTTGGTTTTGTGGCTATTGTTCCTGTATGATTTTGCTGTGGATTGAAAAATTTTATTTTGTTTTTCTGAAAATCAGTGAATGCTTAAAATTGTTGAGCAAAAATGCCAAAGATTCCAAGAATCTAAAGAGTTTTTATCAACGAAATTCAACCTTATTCATTCAATAATGGACTATACTTAAAGGGATTGTAAAGAGGTTTTCTAAACGTTGTATGTGTATCGAGGACACTGATAGCATCAATTTGCACCATTCCAATTTCCATTCCGATGTCTGTGGTTCTTGCAATTTCCACTAAAACTAACGCGTTTTATGACGTCACTAATAGTGATCTACCGGAAGCTACCATTGATATCTATGCAGATCACCATTAGTGATGTCATAAAACGCGTTAGTTTTAGTGGAATTGCAAGAACCACAGACGTCGAAATGGAAATTGGAATGGTGCAAATTGATGCTATCAGTGTCCTCGATACACATACAAAGTTTAGAAAACCACTTTACAATCCCTTTAACTACATGATTTTTATATGAAATAATTTGACGTCCAAATTTCATCATTGTAAAATAGTTGTCTTGACATGTTGAAGGGACAATAATTTATGGACTAAGCCAGTCACTGAAGCCCATCTCCTTTGAGCCAACCAAGCATAACTCTTATCATTCTACGCATACAGTTTGTATACGATATAGGTCATATTAAATGACAAGGATTATATGCTGTCAGTGGGACAGCTCAACACATGAATAATGTTTGTGTCTCTTTACGAGGAAATTCTTCGTAAATTATGCTAATTTATGTTGAAAAGGAGGTGAATTTGAAGGAATTGTTTGTACCTTCATGACAAAATTAGTTAAAATGTGTCGTTTTGGACCGAGGATATGTTTCTCACTTGTGTGTGTCAAAATGGATTATGGATTTTAAAAAATGAGTTGAAATTTGAAAAATGGGATAATAATTTTAATAAATTTGCGTTCTGGAGACAAATTTTTGTGTGGTTTAAAAATTGTGACCTTTTTTCTGGATGGATGGATGATGCAATTTTTGCAAATATTGTTGTCAAATGTTATTTTGGAGTATTGAAAGATGCATTTTTTATCCTAAAATATTCAAGTGTATTTTGTAAAAATATGCATTAATATCAAAACTTTGGATATACTTTATCGTGGATATCTCTAAAGTGCAGTATGTTTTGTTCGGTGGATTAAGAAGGATTTACGTAGATTATCCATTGGATTTACTTGTCAGATCAGAAATGACAAAAATGTGATAATGGATCAAGAGTTTTAGATCTTTTGATTTATGGGAGTTTCGACACCACGGTGATCTTCACTAATGGATGGATAACATATCAAAGTTGACCGCGGACAAACGGACACTACTGGTCACTCTCGGCTAATTTCAGCCATTTTATGGTCAAGAAAGATAATCTTGTACAAATCCTTTGGATTTGATTAAAAAAGATAGCCATGCCTGATAGTATGAAAGGAACTGACCATCAACAAAAGTCATGTGATGATTCTCCAAAAAGGAAACCAAAAAATGAACACATACTTTTTCCGCAAAATTTGAATTCTAAAGTTAATCAAAATCCAGATCCACCTCTACCTCAAAAAAAAAATATCCCAAAAGAGATCCGATCTTTCAGTTTCGATGAATCATTTTCAACGTCAACGACGTTAATCGCAAATCCAGCGAAAGTGGTCACACGTCATATTTCTTTATCGCCAAAACACAAACATGTTCCAGTCTCTTCGTTCGATCAATTTTATACCAAGAACCATAACTCTCAAATCATTCACCAAAACTCGCCTCCTTTTGAAAGAAAAGTACAGACGCCCAGTGTTGTTCAGACGATGTTCCATGGTGAACGAGATCATGGTCCGCACGATTCCACCATTAAGAAAAACTTTCGGAAACTATTTCCAAATGACTGCGACAATTCTAGTCCTCCATCTTTTGCGGAAGCACTCAGTGCCGCTGCTAGGAATAAACTTTGTGCTAAGACTCAAAACGGATTACGACCTGTGTCAGCGATTCAATTAACAAAACCAGCACCTCTACCTCCCGACATCAATCCAGTATTATCCAATCGTGATTCAGTATTAGAAAAAACAACAGACAAACCACCAATCATCTTTATTCAAAGATTTAAACGTCAACGTGGTGTCAGACGGAACTCTAATTGTAACTTATGTCGTGTTTCAGAAACCAACCAATTAGAAGATCCACGGTTACAATGGCGTCAACAACAGGAAGTGATGCTAAAAGAGTATTTAGTCACAGCCCAGGATGATTTAGAGGTAAGCACATTTTTTGGAGTTTTTTAGGCCTCGGCTATTTTTGTTCTGCAATCCAAATACTGTTCAGCAACCCTGACCTATGACATTATTAAAGATAGTGGACCACGGCCATATACGCCTAACGAAAAAGCCTTAAATTTAATCAGGATAAAACTAAACTTTCTCAAACCTTTCGATTTAGGTCCAATAACATCCATTTTAAGTTTCATCAAAATTGGTTGAAAACTAAGATAGTAATTGCATGTTTAAGACTTTGGGGCAAGGGAAATAACTCTGCTACCAACAGTCGAAAACAGCTCAAATTCGAACTTGATCTTCGTTTTATGAATATGTATACACATATCAAATTTCATTTCATTCTGTCAAAAACTCTAGTTTTTAGAGCGTTTACGAGCAAATGTTGACCTACGGATGGACGGACAGGGGTGCCGACAATATACGTCCTCATAGAGAGATGAGGGCGTATAAAAAAGTGCTCACAGAGTTTATGTGATTGTAAAGAAATTTTCTAGGTTTTTTATAATATCTATTTTCACCATTCCAATTTTATATCAGATGTCTATGGTTCTTACAATTTCACTAAAGCTAAGCATTTTATGACTTAGCTTATCATATTCAAAGCTCTATGAGTTTGTGACTTCATAAAATGCGTAATTATTATAGTAAATTTTTTGAAAAACCCAAATCTAAATTTTGTTTCCAAAAAATGAAAAACGGTAATTTAAGAAAGGTTAAACAAATTTATATCCAAAAAATGGCCTGATACAATATTTTTTTAACAATTTGAATTTTAGTTTTAGGTTACAATATAAACATTCTTATTCATACTCCATTTTATTCAGAATAAAAAAGCCTTTTGAGGACAGACACGAAAACATTCAACTTGATATCCAGTTCTGATTTTGATATAATATTTTGTGGGATAACAAAATTTCTTTGTTGTCTCTCTTTAGACACGAATGTCCAGTCTCATTCTTTTAAAGATTTCGTTTTGATTAATTTTTTTAGAGATGGCAATCTTTTTTTGGAAATTTATGCCATGGCAATTAAGGAAATGACTTGCAAAATAAATTTTAATGCTAAATTTTCTGTTACCTTAATGTCTGAATAAGATCTAAATCAACATATATGCATTAAATGTTGCATACATAATTTCTGTCATAATATACATAAAAAAATATGTTAAATTATTTAAGTTATATTATGACATCATGATAATCAAGTCTTATAAGGCCTCTAAAGTTTCAACAGTAATTCATGTCATGAAAATCAAGCCTACATTGAAATTGACGTTAAGGTATTTCTATTGTGAATTATGAATATGATGTATAGTTGAATAGAGTGTCATATTAAAAATCTTAAATAGTTTTCGAGATTTTATAGTTAAAAATAGGTGAAGTGGAAATGGCTACGCTATTTTTCTATGGTTTAAAAAAATAAATGCGGGCCTCTGTCTTTGTTTGTGATAAGTATCCGATCTCTAAATACAAAAAATTTAAATATAAAAAATTTTGATTTATGTTTTAATGTAATGAAAACTAAAAAAAATTGTTTGAAAGTTTTTATTTACATTTAATTGTGTCTGTACAGTCTAAATATTCTATTTAAGTGCTGATTTTCTCTTTACATAGTTTGTTTTGGTGAATTCTTTAAATTAAAACAAAGAGTAATTAAAAAGAGTGTATTTTATTTTATTCGGCTATGCATACAAACACTTAAAGAGCAATTTCTTTTGATAAAACAAATAATAAAATTAATGTAATATATTTTGAATAGATATATGCCAAATACTCTATGCTTTGTATTGTGATGTCTTTGTTTGGTCTGCAAAGAGATTAACTAGCCTATGTATGTGTGTATTTGAGATATGTTGATTGCAACATGCATCAATTTACACCATTTTTATACGCCCTCATCTCTCTATAAGGACGTATATTTTCGGCACCCCTGTCCGTCCGTCCGTCCGTCAACATTTGCTCGTAAACGCTCTAAAAACTAGAGTTTTTGACGGAATCAAATGAAATTTGATATGTGTATATATATTCATGAAACGAAGATCAAGTTCGAATTTGAGCTATTTTTCGACCGTTAATAGCAGAGTTATTGCCCTTGCCCCAAAGTCTTGAATATGCTATTACTATCTAAGTTTTCAACCAATTTTGTTGAAACTTAAAATGAATGTTATTGGACCTGGGGCCTTATTCTCGAAAACTTAAATTAGATAAAATCCAGATTTTAAGGAATTAAGTAATCTGATTGGATAATAGTTCTTAATTTAAAATCTATTTTAGTGATTGACCAATCAGATGACTAGAACACTAAAATCATTGCAAGTTAAGTTTTTGAGAATAAGGCCCCAGAATCGAAAGGTTTGAGAAAGTTTAATTTTATCCTGATCAAATTATTTAAGACTTTTTCGTTAGGCGTATATGGCTGTGGTCCACTATCTTAATTTTCATTCAGATATCTTTACATAGTATCCATAACAATTAATATGTGCGATTGCAAAAGCTGCTAGCAAAGTAATGCTAGACAGTCGTTTGTCCGTTGGAAACAAAAAACATTGTTTCATTTTTGGGCTTTGATTAGCCGCATACGATAGACTTTTGTTCAAAGGGCACATTATAATTATAAATGCCGCTTTGTCACCTAACTTCTATCTTACATGACGGTAAAGTTAAAAAGGCTTAAAAATCTTGTAGGACGAAAGTCTGGACAATAAGCTTATTTATGAAACAAATAGTTAAGTCTACGCCAGCATATAACATATTAAGTACCTTTTGCTTTTAGAAACCTTTTTCTGGTACACCGAATTGCAGGTAGTGCAGCTTCACAATCATTCCAATTAATTCTTGAATTTTTTGCAGGCAAAGAAAGAGATCTATAATGTAAAAGAACAAAGATTAGCGTTAGCTCAGGACGAATATAGTCATTTATATAATACTTTATCTGGATGGAAGTCTAGTCGCACTAGCTGTAAGTATACCTTATCTTATCTTGCCCTTTTTCCCTACCCCTGAGGCATGTTACCCTTACCCCACCCCTCTTCTTCTACTGTAAATCTTATATCTTTTCCTCACCCCTGGGGCATGTTGCCCTTACTTCTCCCCCCTTCTACTAGTGTAATCTAAACAGCTTAATTTCCTCGAAAAAATCTATTTAAAAAAAATGCTGACATAATTTTTATTAGGGTAAATAAGGTAGTATGATAAATAGAGTTTATCAAGATAAGTACGGTATTGAGATAAAGGAGTAGAGATTAGTGAAAGATAATTAAAATAGTTGAGATTTTTGTACTATCAGAAGTTGACCTTACACTATCAGTTTTCATATCTCAATATCTAATTTTTCTTATACACTATTTTTACTGTTTACTGGGGAGCTGCTGTGGCTCAGGGAGGTTAGGGGCTTGTTCCTTAGTCTGAAGGTCCATGGTTTCAATGAGGGCTGGGTATCGATTACCAAATTGAGATTTATTATCAGACAGCAGGCTGCCGACCAATAATTGAACCTGAAGGAACCGGGTTCCATCATTGGTTGAGATATTCCGATTCGATTTTTCATATTGGTTTTCCGTTGTCAGTAATGGAGGTCTGAGGGGCTGACATGGAAAAAGCAAAAAGTTGTTGGGATTGGACAAAAACGGTATCCCCATGTGTGACCGGTCTTGCACTTTAAATACCCCTTGATAGTTGGAAATGGACAAAAAGTAGTACTATGCCACTGTCCTGGAAAATTTTCTTCATTGCACACAGCATTGTGTTAACCCTTCCATATTAGCCCAGACAGATGCAGAAAAGTAGGACATTTCAACAGTTGAAAGTTGGAAAAAGATTAGATTATTTCTCTTTCCTGACGGATTTTCCCCTCATTGCACACAGCATAGTTTTTACCCTTCCATATTAGCCCAGGCAGAAAAGTAGGACAAAAAAATCCATTTCATTTTGATAGTTGAAAATTGGAAAAAGATTAAGTTATTTCTCTTTCCTGATGAACTTTCCCCTTATTGCACACAGCATGGCGTTTACCTTTCCTTATAAACCCAGACAGATGCAGAAAAGTAGGACAAAAAACTCATTTAATTTCATTTTGATAGAATGCAGACAAACAGTAAAAAAGTTGAGTCATTCATTCACTCAAAATATTAGTCCGAAACTCTTTCCCCAGCCTTTGACAGATATTTGGACAGATATGGTTGGGAGAGAGTCAGAAAAACTAGGCCACAAAAACTTGTGATTTTCCACACCTTGCGCGTGCAGCATTCAATGGCGACCGACAGATTTTATTTCTCGGGAAAAAACTTTGTCGGACTTGCATATATGGCCGTAGAGGGATAATGATGGTATGATTGAACTACAAAATCATCCATCTTTCCAAATATATCGAAGTTTTGTGGATTCGATGTAAATAAATATGTTTAAAACCCCCAGCAAGTTTTTGGGGTCCAGTTTTTCTGACTCTCTCCCAGCCATATCCGTCTAAATAGCTATCAGAGGTTGGGGAAAGAAATGAAATGAAATGAATGGAGTTTAACGTCCTACTTTCTGCACCTATATGGGCTAATTGAGGACGGGCAAACGCCATGCAGTGTGCAATGAGGGAAATTTTGCCAGGACAGCGGCATTAGCCTGCTCTTATTTTCGATTTCCAACTGTCGAGGGATCTTTAACGTGCACAGCCAATAGCACACGGGGCCTTGGTTTATTGTCCCGAACGACTAGACGCTTTTCCATGTCAGCCAGAGGTTGGGGAAAGAGTCAGCAAGTTTCAGACTATATAGATTTGTATACACTGGTATTTTTATCTGTAAAAACGGAATGTGCAATAGAGGATAATTCAACATGTCAAATACACAGTCCAACTATTTCTTTATCAAACATCTAGTAGACATAACATATACTTGATTTACATATAGGATTGTTGAATTTAGTACAACTTGCTTTGTGGTAAATTTAATTCTGTTTTTATATCAAATGAAACTTGATGTGATCATTTATACCAGTGGTTCCCAATCTTTTTCAAGCTGTGGCCCAAATTCAGGGAGCTCCCAGAGCCATGACCCACGGTTTAATTCCAAACTATGGTAAAATAAGGAATATAGCGCTAGGGTTGTTGTTTTGTGCCTCTCATCATTAGGGGGTCAGATGCATTTAACCACAAGCAACTGAAGACCTTACACAGCAAAATATAGTTAAGTAAAAGTTGGGTTACGGAAAAAATGATATACATCTTCATGTCCCATGGCCCCCTGGCAAACACTCTATGGCTCCCTAGAGGGCCATGGCCCCCAAGTCGATAGGATGTTGGACAAGTTTGAATTTGACGTAAACCAATGATTTGACACAAATTAACGACCACCCGCCCTTCATGTGCTGAATATTTTCCAGAGAAGTGGGTATATGTTGCCCTACCCCGAAAATACACCACTGCGTCCAAATGTTGCAATGCCAGTTTTTGTATGTGAATCGGGGACATTGATAGCATCAATTTGCGCCATTCTAATTTCCATTCCAATGTCTGTGGTTCTTGCAATTCCACTAAAACTATCACGTTTAATGACGTCACTAATTATGATCTACCGGAAGCTACTATTGATATCTATGCAGATTACTGGTAGTGTTGCATAAAACGCGTCAGTTTTAGTGGACTTGTAAGAACCACAGACATCTGAATGGAAATTTGAATGACGCAAATTGATCTATCAGTGTCCACGATACACATACAAAGTTTTGAAAAGCTCCCTTTAAGACATTATCTGTAGTCATTAAGATAAGACTATTAAAGACAATAATGAACACTATAGTGTTATGTACAGTGAAATATTTAGATCTCTGGTGTGGAATTTAACACCACTGTCTTACCAACTTGTTAAATTTATTCAATTCAGTTTTAAAGAAACCTTTTCTTCAATTTGCACAATAGACCTTTGCTTTCAAATACTTCTAATGGGAACATTCAGCATTTTGGAGAGATTTGGGCCTTGAATATATTTAAATAGCCTCTATAAGTACTTGAACTGCACGAAAATCGCACAAATCCCTTCAATTATATCAGTACCTTAACATTTATCTTTCATTTTCTGTATATGATGTTTTCTATATAAGTCATAGTCTAACTAAAGGCCGGCGCACATTGAACGATTTTTTGACGCCGACTATAACGGCGTCAAAAAATCGTTCAATGTGCGTTGGCTTACGACAGCCCTACGACAAAATCGGGAGTGATCGGGAGATATTTAACATGTCAAATCGAAAAACGTCTTGACGTTACTAATCGGCTAGTGTGCGGGTCATCCCGATAATTTATCGTGACCTGGATTGAAGTCAACCAATTGAATTTCAAATTTATATTTGGCGCCATTTTGTTTACAACAGAATCTCTGAAAACGACCGCTAGAAGTGCTTCAGTCGCGATAAAAAGTCGGTAAGTGTGCTTAGACTGCACACTCCGATAATTTGACGCCGTCAAAAAATCGTAGGGCGTTCCGTCAAAAAATCGTTCAATGTGCGCCGGCCTTAAAATATAAATCGTAATCGAATTATAGTATGTACTACTATCTACTGTTCTTCAATCTGGGTTTTGATGAGCGTTCAGACATACAAAAAAATGAAGACAGCTTGACCTATCACAGAGGTCACAAATTCAATTACGCATGCGCCTTTGGACGAAAATAATAAACATAAATTGGTTCAGAGGAATGTGCGTTCGGCATTCGGACATGTCATATCATTGTTAGCCAGTTGAGTTCAGACAAAATAATCTGCCATAACAATCCACGACATTTTTCGAGCCACCTCCTAACAAGATGCAATTTAAATTCAACCGGTCCCTTCAGACGACTTAAAAATATTGGGTTCTAAGAACGGTTTTAAGAAAAGCTGCCTTAAAGGGCCATTCTGTATTTTTGGAAAAAATGTTCATAAACAAAAACGCTGTAAATGTTACCTGAAAGTGATTCAAAGTATGCTTACTGAATCTCTGCATCTTCTTGATCCAACTGAATTTGTTTTTGAAGGGTTAATTAAAAACAGGGAGTAATTATTGTTAATTAAGCAGTTTGACCTAGTTTTGGTGTGTGTCTTAAAAAGTACTCAATATTTCTAGTTGAATCTTTACGAATACATTGCAGATTTATTTCTCTACAATTAGGTGTTTATTTTACTCAAATCCGTTCAGTAGTTTTCTCACAGCATTCAAAAAACATAACAAACTTAAAAATCTTACGTAAGGTTTTAAAATATTTTAGCGTTTAAAAATTAACGGCTGGATTTTTTTCTTTAAACACATCTACACATTATGGTACCCGGTTTTCATAAATTTGAGCAAAAAAACATTTTGACCCAGAAAAAATTCAGACTGTCCCTTTAACTTAAGTCATCTGACAGCATCATTAGAATGGTGCAATTCAATGTCTCTGATACACATAACAAGGAAGGATAACTTAAAGTATATGAGAGAAGAGAAAGAAAGAAAAATGTGAAGAATTTTGATGTTATAGTAATGTTATCTGATTGGACACGATGTTTATCATATTGTACCCACTCTCCCCTATACTTAAATCAACTGTCAAAACACAGTCACTCGACAATTTCTTCTATTTTAGGTCGCCTTTTTAAAACAATATTAATCACATTAAATAACTGCTAGATGTAGGCCAAGATTGCTTTAGTTCTTTGTGGAGGGTTGTAGCTCATTCAGTTAGAGTGTCAATATGTGATGACATCACTCTTCAGTTTGTATCAGAATAAATATCTGCTAGATATGTAATATTTCTGTAAAAAAAAATTCTTCTCAAGTAATATTAGACATTTTAGTGAGTGGTATAGCACAGTCATTGGTAAATTAGGTGACCTTGACCTTGAGTCAAATTTAAATTTGCATTACATCGGGCCCATCAGATAGGACTTCTCAAGGAGGGGTTACATGGACTAGCAAAGCAAGCGTAATCAACTTTAACAGTTACAATTCAAACAGAATGTTGACTTTAACAGTGCTTAATTTTTTTCTAGGGGGGTTCATAGGAACCTCTCAACCCCATCCCCCTGGCTACGTGTGTGTATGTTAATAAAGAAACCAAGTACTTACGATCCGAACCGCAAAACGGAACTCGAAATCCAAAATTTTGACAAAACATAGGTAACAGCTTATGAACTTTTCACATGAGGAATTATATCAATCATACAATACATGAGTAAGTATATCATAATGAAAAGTGGTATCAGGTGTCTAGAAGAGTAAGCATACCCTGCCTGGCGCCACACCCGTCCTAGCTGTTAAACATACACAAAACTACAAAACAAGAACGTGAAAAAACGTCGGATGAAATGTAATGTCCCATTATATGTTCTGTTCTCGAATCATTGGTATCTGCCATAAATGCCATTTATACAATACATTTTGCCAACTTTTGGCAGAAATACTCTGCGAGACAACACAACAGCTCTTAAAAAACCTGCCTTATATTTCTGGCATATTGGGACATGAAGTGAAATATTTTGAAACATAAACAAAGAAAAGCTAGACTGAAAACACGTGGCAACCATACGGATATTGAAACCAGGTTTTCATCTCATGTCTTATGGTACACTGAACCCGATACACTAGGGAAACTACGTTATTTTAGGAATGTCAAATTCTATGTTTCCTTTCATGCTATCAGTACATCTTTATGTGTTATTTCATGTGTCATTAAAGATACATGACACACAATAATGATGTAATTATGTGTTTCAAATTTGTGTCTAGGTTTGTCATTATAGAATATAATGAATAATATGGCGCTGAAATTTTGAGATTCAGTCTTTGTCCTTAAAGCGATACCACCTCTTAGAATGAACAACAGATTAAGTTCTCAAACTTAAAGCCACATTGCGGGATTCGTTTGTTTACAAAATGAAAAAAAAATGGGATTTCGGTACAAAAGGCATTCTAGCTTAATCTCTGATGTTTAATTAAGTCAAAAAACTACAATTCACGGCTTTGGGTACTCAGATGGCTTCGATGCAGCTGGATTTAAAATCGGGATCTAATAAAATGATTTCCATTAATAAAATGCTAATGAGGTCAAGCGGGGGGCGTGTTAGTTAAATGACGTCATACACCAATCTCCAGTAGCGCGTGCTAGTAGTGGGCGGAGCTTGTGAGTTATTGACGTTTGGAATGTAAACAATCAAATTTCTTTCAAATGGCTGTAGAATTGGAACCACGAAAGGGAATCGAACATTTTTTTTTTTCAATATTCATTTTTAAGTGCTAACTTTAAAAAAAAAAACGATGAGAAGACTTTTTCTCAATGTCCAAGTCTGGGCTTATGTGGCTTTAAGTTCTCAATAAGAGTATATATTCATCAACAGTGTCCAAGGTATACAAACAGAATCAAATAAACCCATAAATCTATGTAATTGTATGGTTATAATTGAAAAACGCTTAATATTTGAGTAAGCGTTTTTCAATTATTGTATATAAACATAGTTTTCTGGATTTTTCAGATTATTTAGGTGATCTGTTGTATAGTTATGCCACCAGGTAATTGAGTCACCTGGATGAATAAATACTCTTATTGACCAAGTTTGTAACTTAGGATTTTTTGTTTATTCTAAGAGGTTGTATTCCTTTAATTATTAACAATTCTCAGGAACACAGTTGCGAATACCACAAATTGCAAGGGGTCGAATATTAACCGTGAAATTACTGAAACAGGGTTACTTGACACACAAACTTAAAATTTCTTTTAGAAAATTTTATGGTCGTTACGGAGAACTTCTTGTCAAATACGACAAATCTGTTAATTGCATTTTGGCAGATTTGTTTAGTCAGGCATGAATTGATCTCGTTGCACCTCATGATTTTGACCTTTATAGTAAAGGCGGGTGTCGCGCGCGAAGAAGACCATGCTTACTCTTTTCGAAACACCTGATGGTACTTCTTGTATGGGAAGTCCACTACTATATAATTATTGCACCCGATTTTGTCATGCTCTGGACGAGATTTTTGATTAACGGAATTGTTTTGCTTGTACAGATTTTTATTATCTATATTTAGACCAGTAAGAGTATCTTTAAACCGTAGGAATGTTGATATGGTCAATATGTCCAGTCAACATCTACCTCATGAATGAACAGGCTAAATAACAATAAACATGTTATCTATATAGAACTAACCAACTACAATATCATAATATATAAACAACTTATTGACTGGTTTATAAAATATACTCTCACTTTACCTTCAGGCTTCACTAGTTTTATTATCATACTCTTTTATTTAACTTCCAAATTCACACACATTATGTTTTTTAAGAGAATTTTTTAAGCCCTAAGGGATATCTTCATCATCCGTTCGACCAATAAAATTTTAGTCTCAGAACCTGGAATTATTCAGTTAATCTAATCCATAATATTTACATTTTATTGTCATGCGCTACAGTGAACCCTTGCCAAAATTTTGCATTCATTTACCGATGAACACAAAATTCTAGAGTGATCTCCTGTGACGTCGCTAAACAAAATCGTTCCTGACAACGTAGATTGCGGCGTATGAATACACACCATCATTATTTTAAGAATAGACAAATGATGGATCAAAAATCGACTTGGGTATACTAACAAATCGAAAAATAAGATATTTTGAACTTATTTGATATGAAATAAAGTCTTTTTTAGGACAAACAATAAATATAAAAATCGTAAACGTCGACTATTTGAGTGATCTGCCTTGACGATCTCCCTCTTTGACGTCATTCAAGTTTTGACGTCATAGTAATTGACAGGAGTTCTGTTGCCGATTTTATTCCCAATTTTCCTACATTTGTTATATTATAGCCATTAAAGCTATAAATTTACCACTAAAATATGGTAAAAGATACCCGAACTCTACCTTCGCCATTCATTCGATTTAACCCGTGAAAATTCTGCGTTCATCACCCAATGAACGCAAAAAAATCTGCATTCAATCCTTACATAAGGTTCTAGTGCTCACACGAATAGTCGAATATCAGAATTAGAATCCATTTTGGCGAATATTCGACTCAGATTTTACCATTCGATTATTTGCATATTCAATAACTAACTTGATAATTTTGTTTTAAAGTTATAACATTAACATTGCGCTATCAAAAGCTCCTGTGTCAAACTAAAATGGCGGCTAATGCAAAAACAGAGAACCAGTCTGAGAGCAGTTAGGAATATTGTTCTAAACACGAACCAAACACCAAGGCAACTTGAAATGTCTCTGCAAACTACCATTTTTCATTTATAAATTCAATGGAATTCAAAATACCAATGTCCCTTATTGCACACTTTCTCTTTTCCTTTTCAGTGAATTCCAATTCAAGTGTGGGAAGTACCAAGTATGATCCTGATTTATTGAAAGCAGACGTGACTCACGCCAAGGACAGGGTTGCCAGATTAAAATGGGAGCTGCAACAAATTTCAGCAGAAATGCAACAACAGGAACGTGGTGTAGAAAAATTAACAAGGTAAGTTGTTGGTAATCTTTATCTATATCCCTTTGCTCGACAACTCTGGCACTGACCAGTTACGAGTTTCAATCCTGGAATTGGTAAAGATCCCGGGATAATTAGAAATCGAAAAAAAGAGAACGCTATTGCTCTGTCAAAAATTCCTTTATTGTGACAGTCGCTTGGAGGGTTGTTCTTGGCAAACTTGAAACCATTTCCTTGGTAACGAGCAAATGGTGGTTGTTGTTTTTGTGGCCTGGATCTCAATCGGGGTGTACAAGTCTTATGATTTGAATAAGTCATATTTACTCATAATTCCAGTTGTCCCAGCTGTATATGGGTACGGATAATCCTGGAAAGATCAATGGCAAAAGGTCTGGCCCAGCAAGGACCAGTTGGTAAAAATAGAAAAATGGCCAACTTATTGATATGTTATGTTATGTCAAAAGTGACATTTTTTATTTGTTTTCTGAAATCGCGTAGGAGTTATGTTTTATTTTAAATACGTTATTTATTTTGAAACAATACTGGTGACTTTAATTTCTATTTTAGATACGTTTGTTTTATTTTGATGCTGGAGGGCATGATTGTCATTGTTGTCAACTATATTTGTGATCTTTTTGAAAATATTCCAAATTCCTACTCCACCCTATTCATGATTTCCCTATTGACTTTGGATCACGTTTTTTTCTCTGATAAAACTAATGTGTTTTATGACGTCGCCCCCACTGATCTGGGGCCTTATTCTCGAAAACTTAATTTATGATGATTTTAGTGTTCCATTTATTTGATTGGTCAGTTACTAAAATCGATTGTAAATTAAGTATTATTATCCAATCAGATAGCTGTATTTCTTAAAATCTGGATTTTATCTAAGTTAAGTTTTAGAGAATAAGGCCCCTGCATAGATATCAATAGTAGCTTCTGGTAGATCAGTGGGGGTGACGTCATAAAATACGTTAGTTTTAGTGGAATTGCAAGAACCACAGACCATAGCAACTTGATGCTATCAGTGTCACCGATACACATACAAAGTTTAGAAAACATGTTCACAATCCCTTTAAGAGGTGTGATCTCCTATTAGGATGTATATCTGTCTTTTCAACTCAGTTTCCCTCTGTCAGTGATGCAGGTGCGCAGTCTAATTAAAATCAGACCCTAATTTCGTTCGTGTTTTTTTTTAAATCCGATTTTTTAACCACTACATTAGGGTCTGAGAACCAGGCGCGATAACAAACGTTCACGTTAACTTTGACCTAACCTTAATGACCTTTGTTTTAACTCAATGCACATATTGTTCGCGTCACAAACTCCCAGCGATGGAGAGGGCAGAGATCTGATTGGTTAAAACAAAGGTCATTAAGGTTAGGTCAAAGTTAACGTGAACGTTTGTTATCGCGCCTGGTTCTCAGACCCTAATGTAGTGGTTAAAAAAATTGATTTAAAAAAAGGGTCTGATTTTAATTAGACTGGCAGGTGCGTTGTTTAGATGGAACAATAAACTGAATTCCTGTGTATTCATGTTGTTGACATTAAATATCTCTTGACAGTTGGAATTGGTAAGGAAGAGTTTTTGGCAACACTGTCGTCATTGCATACTGATGGGGACAGCTTATTGTTTGACAGATAATGCACATTAGAGCTTTGGAAATACTCAGTACATTGGAAACCCCATAGAATTTTCGTTTTGTGCACCCCATCCCATTGTCTTTCCAATTTTTGGATATCCAACTACTGTCGAGGGATCATTAATGTGTACAGCTTATAGCACACAGGGCCTTTGTTTTTATCCCATGCGGACAAAACAGCTTTTTCCATGTCGACCCCTTGATTTTGAGGTACAGGGTTTGATCGAGACAGCCACCCCTTAGGTTTGCACTCCCATTTTTTTTTTTTGCGTCAGTTATGCAGGTCAGAAAGTTTACAACATTCCTTCAATGGCTCATGTATTGGAGAATTTCCCTCATTGCATACTTTCACAGGATGATAGATGCAGTTAGCAAATAATAAATGAAAAAAATGCCGACATCAAGTGCAAAGTGTTTTTTATTTGGCATTAGAACTGAAAGGTATAAAAATATAGAATGGTATATTGAGTAATCTTTATAGACTACGTAATAATTGACCTAGTCTAGAAATATCATGACATACCCACATTATAATATGTTTATTGATAATCTAGTCTACGTGCGTTAAAGATACTCTCCCACATTTATACTGAGTCTCTAAAAAAAAGTGATAAGTTTGCCTTGAAGGGATTTTTTTAAACTTTTAGTGTGTATTTGGTACATTGATAGCATCATTTTGCATTATTATTTCAACCCGGTTTCCCACTGTCAGTGATGCAGGTCGGAGGGGCTGACATGGAAAAGCGTCTAGTCGTTCGGATGGGACAATAAACCGAGGCCCCGTGTGCTATTGGCTGTGCACGTTAAAGATCCCTCGACAGTTGGAAATCGAAAATAAGAGCAGGCTAATGCCGCTGTCCTGACAAAATTTCCTTCATTGCACACTGCATGGCGGTTGCCCGTCCTCAATTAGCCCATATAGGTGCAGAAAGTAGGACGTAAAACTCCATTCATTTCATTTCATTTATTTTGCATTATTAGTCCATTTTTATATGTAAATTTTCTGCAGATGTCTGTGGTTCATACAGTTCCTCTAAAACAGTGGTTCCCAACATTACATTTGACCACAGGCAACTACAAACCTTACGCAGAAAAATATAGTTAGAAAAATTTAGGCTAGTGAAAAAATTATACACATCAGAAGATGACCTCCTTATACAAGTCTTTAGATTACATGGAGTCGTCAATCAAAAAATAACCGAAACGAAATGTAATCTAATTTTAATTAGATTGTCTCCATAGGGACCATACAAATTTCCTACATTACAATAACCAGACAATTATTTAAAATGGTGTCACCCCTTTAAAACACAAATTATCTTCACCAACAGTTTGACGTCATTCGTGACACTTGTTTTGACTTTTGATATTTGAAATCTGTTTATTTGTAAATTGACTATTTGACAAACAATTAACACGTTTATTGTCTACTTTGTGGTCTGACGATGACAATTGTCGTGGAAATTCGACCCGCAAAAAAATGTCCCATCAAGTATCTTCCATGAATGAAATTTGTTTTAATTATGTTGTCTGCACAGTGAAATGTAAATAACAAAATATCAACATTCGTCATTGACAATTTCTTAAAAACGTCAAAAGTTTACGCTGCATTTTTCTTTGCATTAATGATATCATTTTTTTTTTTTTTTTTTTTTTCAATGAAAATGGAATGTGGGATAAGGTGCGGCACACTTAGATTCTCCATTGACAATTTTATAACATGAATTATAAAGGGATTTTTCGGTTCTTTTTCTTGCGGCTCTCTTGACACTAACGTAACTCGTGTTAAATCCAGGGGCCTTATTCTCAAAAACTTAACTTAGATAAAATCAAGATTTTAAGAAATATAGTAATCTGATTGGATAATAAATCATAATTTAAAATCAGTTTTAGTGATTGACCAATCAGATGACTGGAACACTAAAATCATTGTAAGTTAAGTTTTCGAGAATAAGGCCCCAGGTCATGCTGTTATTTAATTGGTTTATATGATCACATCCATTTTTTGTGGATGACCATGCAATGTTCAAATCGGATGACAAGGCGGTCAAATATTTTTCAAAGTTGTTGTTGCTATAAACGAAACCAATTTCAAATACCCAAATCCCTAGAACTTATATTGTGTGTGTTCTAAATCAGTCTAATTAAAATCAGACCCTAATTTCGTTCGTTCGTTTTTTTTAAAATCTGGTTTTTTAACCACTACATTAGGGTCTGAGAACCAGGCGCGATAACAAACGTTCACGTTAACTTTGACCTAACCTAAATGACCTTTGTTTTAACCAATCAGATCTCAATGATGTCATATGGAACAGCCAATAAAAAAACGTGTTTCAACCGAGTTCGGCACAGTACTAGAAAACGAGACTATGGCACTTCGGAATGCACATATTGTTCGCGACACAAAATCCCAGCGCTGGAGAGGGCAGAGATCTGATTGGTTAAAACTACATGCCATAATAATGAATTAGTCCCATCAGGAGAAAAAAGTTTTTCATCACCAGTTAGGGCTAATACAGATTTGGAAAATGCCATGCAGTGTGCAATGAGGGAATTTTTCCAGGGCGCTCTTATTTTGAATTTTCAATTTTCAATTATCCAAATGATCTTTTAAATGCATGGCCTGTAGCACACAGGGACCCCTCAGAAGGATTATGCTTCTAAAGTGCATCTCGAACATGGGAAAACCGGTTTGAAAAATGGTGACATGTTTGTACATTTCTGCGCATAAGATTCCTCCGTCAAACCTATACATAAGTAGATATTTGAAAATGAACCTAAGAACCACTATATAGGATTGTTAGTGGTAAACTATTTAGCAGTGGTTGTGATTAAACATAGTACTTTAACATGTTATATTTGTTAGTCACATTCTCTACATACCAACTGGACAGTCAGGACTACTGTCTTTTTCATCCAGACTTTACATTCTTTAGTTGCCAAATAGCCTGTCTATTCTCTTCCAAATTTTGTTTAATGCATGGTATTAATTGACAAGCCAGTCTTTTCTGACTAAAATTGGCTTGTGATGAAGTATTGACCAAACAACCAGATGCATGTGTTCTTAAAGGGGAATGTTTCAGCATTTTCAATGTTCAGCATTTTCGAGGGTATATAAATAGCCTCCAGTACAAGAACTAAACAAAAATTGTAATATCCCTTCAATTATACCCCTACCTAAACATTCATGCTGACAGAAATTAGAACTGCCAACAACTAATTGTTAGACATGGGCAAGCAAGAGTCCAGAAATCTTTTCAGGGGGTTGGATTGGCATAGGTATGAAAATCTCAAATTTTGCATTTTTAGTGAACATAGAGCAATATTTTCAGCACCATCTCCCCCTCCCTCTAAATAAGCCACTGCAAATGACCTCAAATTCTGCTTCTCCAAATGACTATCCTCTAACAGCCTCGTTGCAAGGAGTGAATTGATACTGGGGCCAGAGCTTTGTGTCCAGAAGGGTCAATCCATAAGAAATTTTAAGAATTAGATGCATGGAGAATTGGGAACACATTTTTGCTGACTCTGACGTCTCAAAATCTCCACCAAAGTGTTCATCTTTGTACTCCGTTTTCTGGGGTCTAATTCTCAATAGCCAGAGTCGAACCCCACCCTAACGATGGGGCGGTCCTATAATCTTGTAAGACAATGTTCCTCAAATCTTGTATTTTATTTTCAGGGTGGACGAGAAGCTGTCTGGAATGAATGGAGGCTATAGTGTTACACAAGCCCAGGGAATTTTAACAAAAATACGACAGATACAGTCGGCCATGTCCTCTAGTGAAAAAGAAAAGATGGAACTCATGCAGGTAAGGTGTTATTTGTTGACTTCCCAAATGTTTTTGACAATTCTTGTTGGAATCTCCTTAGGGATGCATTATATAGAAAAGACGTATATGGACATACAAACAGAAATTTCTAGTCCCAAATTGATCCCAGAAAATGCTGAATTTTGTTCTTTTAAGCCCAACGCAGACGAGGAACATTTCTGGCGACGAACAGAAACATCGGACAAATATTTTTTGTTTTCTGTTATCCACAGACGACGAACATAACCCCGCAGACGAACGAACTTTTAGCTAGAACAATATGCCAGCTTCACGGAAAATCACATGACCTCAGATTAGCTCCATCCATTTTGAGTGTCATGTGGTCTGGCTACGATCGCTGATTGGTCTTTCGTCGATAAATGTTCGGTGCTAATGTTCGTCGTTAACGCAGACGGCGAACAAAGAATTTTTCTGCAGGCGAACAATGTTTTCACGAACAATACTCACGAACATTTATGTTCGTGTTTCTGTAATCCGCAGACGACGAAAAAAATGATCGAAACAATTTTTTTTACGATTGTTCGCCTAAAATGTTCCTCGTCTGCGTTGGGCTTAACAGTAACTATGTTTGTATCAACATAACTTTACATATTTAGATGCATTGTGTCTAAGTATATTGTTCACAAAGTTATTTTTGGTTTTGGTTGGGATATTTCCTGTTGTCTTATGACAATTTAAACCATTATTGTCAACAACAATGTGACATATAGTCCGAAACGTTCTGACTCTATTCCCAGCCATTGACAGATATTGGGAAATTGGGAATTTTCTGCACCTTTGAGCATGTGGGGTTTTAAATGTATTTACCATATCTCGATATATTTGGAAAGATGGATATTTTTGTAGTTCATGCGCACCATCATTATCCCCCCAACACTGAAATGCCATATCTGCAGTTCCATCAAAGTTGTTTTTTCCAAAGAAATTAAATCCATAAGTCGTCATTGAATTCTGCGTGCGCGAGGTATGGAAAATCCCCAATTTTTGTGGCATAGTTTTTCTGACTCTCCCCCTGCCATATCTGTCCTATAGTGATCAGGGGCTAGGAAAAGAGTCGATAAGTTTCGGACTACGAAACATAAAGAATTTATTTAGCTGTATCAACTTTTGACAGTTGTGACATTCCATTTCAAAATGGCGGTTAAAAGCTTTTTTTTTAGTTCTCGACTTGTTTACGTTTTAGAACTTAGCCATTTTTAGTTGTTTTTGAAGGTCATTTGGTAAATTTTTACTGAATGAAATTGTTTTGTTTATGGTTAACACATTTTAGGTTGTTTTTGTTGTTTTCATGGAAATAATAATGTCAGTCAAACGGTGCAAATTTGACGAAAAACTGAATAGCAAGATTTGCAAATAATTTTCTATGGAAATTTATGTAAGAGCAGCAAATTTTGAAAGTCTATCAATTACTAGTTCATTTTTGGCAGTTGTTTTTTTGGGGGAAAATTTATTTTTGATTTTTCTAATTAGGCGAATTTGAAGAGAAAAATTGAAACAAAAATGTTTTAGGAAAGAAGGTGAATTTAAAAATTGCAGAAATGTCTCGGGTTTGCTAATTTGTAGAATATTTGTGGATGTAGAATCAATGCCTCAGCCAGTGTTAACGGAATGAATTCTGCATCTGATACATCTATTCTTGCCACCTGCTAGAAATTCCAACTGAAGACAACACTGTTAAAATAAGAGAAAGTTGGCAGGAAGTATGAAATTCTGCGAGGAAAATGTTTTTTTATTTTGTTTAGTAAGTTGTTTCGAAGGTAATGGTGAATTTGTTGTGAAGAGAAAGAAATTTACTATGAGTCATTGTAAAGGAATTCTGGGTAGAAATTCCACTGCCAGACGGTTAAAGATGCATGCTTAGGCCAAGTTAGAAAAGTTATTCTGATGTTTTGGACTGATAGTTTGCCATCCTTTGGATGTGATTTTTGATTAACAGATTTTTCTTGCTTTTATGGATTTTTACTGCAATAAAAATGGTGTTTAACGTCTTGCTTTTCTGCACATGTATGGGCCATCGAGGAGAAGCACACCATGCAGTGTGCAACGAGGGAAATTTTTTCCAGGACAGCAGCATTAGTCTATTCCTATTTAGATTCCCAATGTAAATTAATCTTTAACATGCACAGCCTATAGCACAAAGGGCCTCGGTTTATTGTCCTATCCGAACGACTAGACGTTTTTTCCTTGTCAATCCCTCTGAATTGTATTGCTGACAGGGAAAACTGGATTGAAAAATTCAAAGGTATTATCTCAACCTATGTCTGCATTGAACCCTGGACCTTCAGGTAAGCTAGCAATCTCTTAACTCACTGGGTCATCCCTTGACCGTTAAAATTAGGCTTATGGTGCTGTCCAGACAAAATTTCCCTTATCACACTGTATTGCTGACCTCATTAGCACAAACAGATCCTGAAAAGTAGGGCATGAAACTCCATAAACTGTCATAAGAGAGCTAGCCACTTTAAAAATTCCCGAAATCAGTTTTCTCTTGGAAAATACCATGCACACTAAATTTCATAGGAGAGCTAGTCACTTTAAAAATTCTCTAAATCAATTAAGGCTGAATAGTTGTACGATGCCGTCATTGTCTGTTAAAATGATCAGGTTGCAGTCTTGGCATCGGTACATTTTGGCACCAAGCGTGTGAGCCGAAGGTGTAGCCAACAATATCTCTGAGAATAATGGCAGGAAGAAGCAGTTGTTGAAAAACACGTGAATTCTTGGCATTTCAGTGTATGGTTTTGTGATCTATTGTGCAAGCCGTGCACGAAGGAAATGACGCTACTTCTAAATGCAATTAGTTGAGATCGTTTCGACCTAGGTAGTGTTGAAAACGTGTATTTACATTAATAACATTTCTGCGTGCAGTTCATTTTTTCTCTCGTGTATTTTTTTTTCTTTATGGCTATGATGTAATTCCTGCGTCTGCCAAAAAAAATCTCTTACCTCACAATGAATTTATAAAGTCAAAACTTACGTAATAACTTTTAAAAACTGTTCTAATTGATATCTACAATTTGTTGTTGAATTTTCAGTTTGTGAGTTAACTTTGCTTAAAGCGATACTACCTCTTAGAGTGAAAAAAAAAAAAAAATTTTCAAACTTGGTCAATAGGAGTTTATATTCATCAGGGGACAAACCTAGTGGCATAACTATAAAACAGATTACCTAAATAATTTTATAAATCCAGAAAACTATGTTTAAATACAAAAATTAATAAATCCCTTAATCCAAATTAAGACATTTATCAATAATAATCTGTAATTGTATGGAAAATTACATAGTTTTATGGGTTTATTTGATTCTGTTTGTATACTTTGGACACTGTTGATGAATATATACTCTTATTGACCAAGTTTGAGAACTTAATTTTTTTGTTCATTCTAAGAGGTTGTATCGCTTTAAACATAAGCATTTATGACTAACAGGTTTATGCACTTAGAGGCAATACAATTGTAAGCTCTTTTGATGCAAAGCCATTATGAATTATTTGGCGTTTATCAAATACACCTGGCTTAAATGATTCCAACCGTAAAACAAAATCCATGTCCACACATTTGAAGAAGAATATCACTAAATGAGTAAATATTTCTTAAAAATAGCATCAGGTGTCTAGAAGAGTTAGCATACCCTGCTTGACACCACACCCGCCACTTCTGCTCAATGATGTTACGTCAATAGGTTAAGGAAAGGATAGTTTTTCATATACAAATATTATACAGTATCAAATAATTTGCTTAATTTGACTGTAAAAGATTCCCATCTTCAAATGCTTATATTTAGTGAAATAACAAGAACCACAGACATCTGATTGATGAGAATGGTGCAAGTTGATGCTATCAGTGTCCCTGATATAAAAATGGGAATGATGCAAATTGATGCTATCAGTGTCCCTGATATACATACAAAATTTTCAGGCTTTGTCATACTTAATAAAAATATTCCAATATTTAATTGCAGCCTGTTCAAGAAAATCCTGCTTTTCAATTCAGGAATATTAACTGTGTTTCCACTGACATAAAAAGCCGGCTTTAAGCTAGCTTTTTTGTGTTTCCACTGACAAATTGCCGAACCGTTACGGTTTTGGAATCACAAAAAAGCTTTATCTTGTTCGGAAATAGGGGGCGTGCGCTCTTAATTAACTAGTAGAGTAAATGGTAAGTCTTGTAGAGTGGAAACGCGATTTCTATGTCTCAAATACCTTGGTGGGATGGCGGAGGTGGCCCACCCTTGAGGGAGGAATCTAGACGTTGCAAAATTTCAATACAATCCCTTTAATGATTATGAGAGTTAAAATATGTTTAGTTTGGCCTGTAGTTTATCTTGTCTTGTACAAAGATTATCAGTAGTTTCTAAGTTAACTTGGTTTATTTATGAATGAAACTTGTATGTTTATACAAACTGATTTATCAATTTTATATCCCACATATATAACATTTGATACCAGTTGATATCAGAGTTTTATACTGTTATTAACCAAGCCTTTAGTTTGATATAGTTACTGTAACCGGTATTTCAATTTTATATCCTACATATATAACATTTGATACCAGTTGATATCAGAGTTTTATACTGTTATTAACCAAGCCTTTAGTTTGATATAGTTACTGTAACCGGTATTTCAATTTTATATCCTACATATATAACATTTGATACCAGTTGATATCAGAGTTTTATACTGTTATTAACCAAGCCTTTAGTTTGATATAGTTACTGTAACCGGTATTTCAATTTTATATCCTACATATATAACATTTGATACCAGTTGATATCAGAGTTTTATACTGTTATTAACCAAGCCTTTAGTTTGATATAGTTACTGTAACCGGTGTTTAAATTTTATATCCGGAAGTGATCTACCGGAAGCTACCATTGATATCTATGCAGATCACTATTAGTGACGTCATAAAACGCATTAGTTTTACTGGAATTGCAAGAACCACAGACGTCGGAATGGAAATTGGAATGGTGCAAATTGATGCTATCAGTGTCACCGATACACATACAAAGTTTAGAAAACCTCTTTACAATCCCTTTAAGTTTGTTACTCTATACTTGAAGCAGAATTTAGTAAGCTAGTGACGTAAAAGGTTGTATTTTGTTGACATTTCAAGTTAATGATATATATTATTAGTTGACCTGTGATATCCGAAATGTTTGACCCCATGTAGCGGTGCTGTCAATTACTGTAATTTACTGCATATTTTACTTATAGTTACAGTTTGTTCTTTCAAGGTCGTTACATGTCAAAATGTGATATGGCAATTTTAAGCAATTAAAGGGATTGTACAGAGGTTTTTTTTTTTATTATTCAACAATTTACGTCATTCCTAATTTTCAGTTTGACATCTGTTTCCACTTAAACTTTGCGTGTTTTTAGTTAGTTATCGCAAATGTCCTTGTATTTAGTAAAAATTTTTGCGATAGTAAAATCATAAAATCATTGTCTTACTTTTAAGACTTACAGACGCCTAAAAGGCATTTTTATACGCCCACATGAAAATGTGGACGTATATTGCCGTCACCCCCCGTCCGTCCGTCCATCCGTCCGTCAACAATTTCTTGTGTACGCCATAGAAACCAGAGTTTTTATCCGATTTTAATGAAACTTGGTATGTGTATTCATCTTGATAATATCTCGGATAAGTTCGAAAATGGCGCAATTCCAGTTGTTGGTTTCTGAGTTATTGCCCTTGACTTGGTGAAAAAACGTTAAAATTAACTTGTGTACGCGATAGAAGCTAGAGTTTTTATCCGATTTGAATGAAACTCATACATGTGTACAGGTCAGGGGAAAAAATCGGGAGACAAGCCATGAAAAGTCGGGAGATTGGGGTAAAAAATCGGGAGACTTTATCAAAGCATGTAAATTCATGAAATTTCAAGAAATGAACACTTTTTGAACCAATGTAAGCCCTTTGACAGCATGGCAGTACCAATGTAGACCGACAAGTTATTCCGGTCTAGTACCAATGTCGATGACTGCAAAATGGTACCTGCTCTGTTCTATTTATTCTTGTACTGCAAGAACTGACAGCTAAATTCCCAAGTGTAATTCATATTTCTTAAAACTTTATGATCCTATCCTGATTTTTTAACTTGAACAGAATGAATGACGATCATTTCGTCGATGAAAACTCGCGAAGTTTTTAGCCGACATTGAAAGGCATATACTAACTACAGGTAGGCCTGTAAAGGCAGTCATGAGCTGAATGTTTACAGGCTACATTAAAAAATAAACTGATTTTATGAAACGAAATTACAGGTATATTAAATTTATACTCCCAGTCTCGCATAATAATCTACCGATAATGGAAGGACATGCTAAACGATGTCTACAGACGTCATATTGATGATTGACTGTTATTTTAATAATATGAAAACTTAAAAGGCTTCACAATTTCGTTTGGTGGTAAAGATTAGGCTACTGTATAATTTCGATTGTAAAAGTGAAAGTAGAAATACCCGGATGTTGTTATAACATTTGTCACGTGTTATAGTGTGCTTAAAATGCCAATTGTCGTGTGAAAATAGATCAAATTATCATCTTAATTAGGGGATTAATTAATAAGACAATGATAATCTCGTTACATGATGAGATTAACACGTGTAGTGGGCAATCAGAATTTAATAATGATTGATTTTTTATTGATTTATTGTAAAGAATTTGGACATTGAAAAACGGTAGGTCCCGTAAAAATTATGCTTTCGAAAAAATGAAAAAGCGGTAGATTTTGACCTCCCGCCGGTAGATCGGGAGATGGCATGCAAAAGCGGTAGAAACCCGACATTATCGGGAGATTACACATGTATGATGAAACTTGGTATGTGTATTCATCTTGATAATATCTCAAATGAGTTTGAAAATGGCGCAATTCCAGTAGTCAGTTTATGAGTTATTGCCCTTGACTTAGTGAAAAAACGTTAAAATTAACTTGTGTACGCGATAGAAGCTTTTTAGGAGTTTTTATCCGATTTGAATGAAACTTGGTATGTGTATTCATCCTGATAATATCTCGGATGAGTTCGAAAATGGCGCAATTCCAGTCGTCGGTTTATGAGTTACTGCCCTCGATAAAGGCTAGAGTTTTCATTTGAATTGATTCATCTAAATATCAGCTCAAATAAGTGCGATGGTGCAATCAACTTTTTCAAATATTCAAATTTGCTGAAGTGGGCGTATGTTACCTTGCCTGGCAAGCTATCATTATTACTTCTGAAGGCTAATTACATAACCCAAATTGACCCTAAAAAATGCTGAACATTACCCTTCAATTTAAGTAAAATTGCTGGAACCACAAATAACTGAAAAAAAAATGGAATAGTGCAAGTGTCTCCAATTCACATAATTTTTTTTTTAGAAGTTTTTTGTCATTAACTTTAAACAGTAATATGGTTAATATTGGCCTGTCTATTATTATTTTAGATTGACATATCTAGGACATTATATATATATTTATATCTAATTACCCCTTGAGGTATATAGGAAATATTATTTTAATGTCGTTAAGTTTAATTACTAGGTCTTATATTACCACTGTATAGTTATAATAACTACCAAACATGCAACGTGTAAATCAAATATTTATTATTAGAAACCCAGATATCTGACTAAAATTTCTTCCCTTCAGGAACCACAGATATCTGATTTAAAAAGATTTATAATTTAGAAACCACAGATATCTGACTAGATATCTGACTTAAAAACAGTTTTATAATTTATTAACCACAGATATCTGATTAAAACAATATTCTATAGTTAAGGAACCACAGATATCTGATTAAAACAATATTCTATAAATTAGGAACCACAGATATCTGATATCTGATTAAAACAATATTCTATAAATTAGGAACCACAGATATCTGATTAAAACAATATTCTATAAATTAGGAACCACAGATATCTGATTAAAACAATATTCTATAGTTAAGGAACCAAATATATCTGACTAAACATCAGCCTAAAGATTTATATAATAAAGGAACCACAGATATCTGATTAATCTTTTCTATAGTTAAGGAACCACAGACATCTGACAAAGATTGATAAAAGAAAACGCCTTAAATGGTCCAGATGTACATGTAAAAAGTCAAGAAATTGCTTAACTATTCCTTAAAGAAACTAGCAAGCTTACTGTTAATTTATTAACCATACTTAACTGTTCTGTTTTCTATATATTTTCAGACTCTAGCAAGGTTAAAAGAAGAGTTTTTATTAAGTCGTTACGGAGGCTCGTCTCCCGATGTCTCAACACTGTCTTTAAATCAAGATCGATCAACTACAGCTTCCCAGACAGATTTAAGGGGAGAGGTAGGCCTCTATGTTTTTTTTTTTTTTATCAAGCTTTTTTGTAATAGATACCAGAAATACAACAACGATAGAGCAAAGGCACCTATCATATGATAGGGAAAAGCAGATGTTTCAGATTGCTTTTGTTATTTAGTTGTGGCCCAGTTTCAAATTTTACTCTCTAAATGATACATGGTTGGAAAAAATGCAAAGTTTCCAGGGAATTAGGATTCAATTTTTCTTCGGAGTATTGGTAGCGAAGCAGCTAGTTCTAAGGGGGTATCAGAATATTGCCATATTCCGCAAGTGGTGACATTTTTCCGGTAACAAGGTTCTGTAGTTCCCCACGTTTTCACAAAATTGATTCTATCCCCTTACTCTGACCTCATGATTTTTTATGATGGCTGCCAATAAATTTGTGCAAATTTGTAGAAATTACTGTTAATTTCAAAATTAAAATTTTAAAATGATCTTCTTTTTTTCAGTTTGGTTTGTCTCAAAGTCGTTATATCGTAGAAAAGGCCAGATTACGTCTGCAATGTGACGAGGCCTATCAAAAACTGAGCGATTTAAAGAAGAAGCTAGCCACCGTGGAGGATAAAATGATCCCGGGACAAACTGAGTCGGATAAAGACAGACTACTATTATTACAAGAGAAAGATCAGTTAGTCCGAGAGTTGAGGAGCATCGACCCTAAAGGAAGATCCGAGGAAGAAATGACGTCCATTAGACAACGGATTCGTCAGCTTGAACAAGATCTTCAGACTGGAATGGAACTCTCTAATAAACAAATAGCTGAAAGGTGAGAAATGAAATGAAATGAGGTGAAATGAAATAGATTTTTCGATCATATTTTTTTGTACTTTGTTTTAGGTTGCAGAGGACAGACAATGCCATAAATTGTTCAATGAGGGAAATTTTGCCAAGGCAACAGACTTTAGTTTTCTGCACCTAGGTTGGGTTGTAGAGAACAGACAAAGCTATGCATTGTTCAATGAGGGGAATTTTGCCAAGGCAACAGATCCTTCTTTTCTGCACCTAGTTTGGGTTGCAGAGAACAAAGCCATGCCATGAAATTTTTGCAAAGACAACAGCATTAGCCTACTCCTTTTTGATTTGCATCAGTCGAGGGATCTTGATAGTGTACAGTTTAAAAAACACAGGCCTTAAAATTTTGTTCCTAAAAGACGCTTTTTCCCTGTCAGCCCTTCAGACTTGCATAACTGTTTGATGTTATTTGAGAAATATGTACGGTGTTACAGCACTTGAGTTTACCAAAAATATTTTTAGGTGGGTGTTTCTTACTGGAAAACAGCTTGTATGATATTTTATTGACAGGACACATAATTTAAATATATTGTTACCTTTTTCAGATTAAAACTACAAAATGAAAAGACGTCCATTCAACAGAAACTTTCTGAAACAACTAAATTAACTTCACAGCTAGAGATGCAATTAAAAAGGTAGGATCCATAATGGGCCGATTCTATTATGCAATCCGGATCGTCCAGATTTTCTCTCCCAACAATCTGGATAAAAACGTATGGTGAATCAAGCTGATGAACAGTTTGCTTTTCATGAGTCGAATCTAAGTACGTCATTGACTTAATCTATTATATTCGCCCAAAAATCCAGATAAAACTTCTACTAAGGTTTTGAGACAGCCATTTTGTGACGTCATCTCTGTGCGATCACGCTGGTCGACAGAATGGAGTTACTGGACTTTCCAAACTCTCCGAAAACAGTCACGTGATGAATAATAGAATAGAAATGGAGAATCCGGACGATCTGGATTGCATAATAGAATTGGCCCATTAGTGAAGGGAATCAATTCCCAAAAGTTCTCTTCAAATAAAAATGCACAAAATAGTCATAGTCTTATTGAACGACAAGTCGTATTTTTGACTTAACGAACAAATTTCAGGGTGGAGTTTGGGACATTATTACGGATTAGATTAGCTAAAAAATTCCAGGTTCTGAGACTAAAAGTTTTTTGGTTGAACAGTTAGTGAACATATCCCTGAAGTAATGGGTGATTATTTTTGTTGGCCTCTTTAAAGTCCTGAGCTTTGATATTAGAACTATAAACTCCATGAACTGTTACTTTTTCTTTTCAGTATGTCTTTCAGCACCTTGTCCATATCATCAGGATCAAGTCTTGGTTCCATTGGATCATTATCAGCCAGCAGTCGCGGTTCCTTAAACTCTCTCAGTGCCATCGATATCTATAATCAGGCACAAACAGGAAGTGACGTCAATATTCAGGACTTACATCAACGTGTTGAAAAACTCTTACAAGGTCACAGCACGTGTATGTCTCCGATTAACGAGACACACGTCCCCGTCGCGGAGCCCGAATTCACTGGTGACTTTCCACGACCCATGTCAGAAATTACTGCTGCAGCCACTGAGCAATACTTACAAAGTGTGATGTCAAGTAACGAAAATGTTGCCACGGCAACGAATCATGTGAAACCTTCGTCACCGAAGACTTCTGTTTCGTTAACAGCACAATCACCAGCTTCTTTAGAAGTGGGACCCCTACCATCTTACGAACAACACGTTGAACGTCAACGCCGCATCCAAATCGGAAATTCGTGGTTAGTTAACGGAAGTGTCTTGCCCCCAAATCAATTAGAACAATCAAAACATGTGGACGCTCTTTCGAACTTACGGTCAGAAGTGAACAATTCCCGCCACCCCCCTGCCTATACATTGGGTGCTATTATGAGTAATAATAATGTAGTGAAAAGGCACGGGGGAGGGGAACCATTTGATTCGACGTCAAACCCTCCATTAAGTCCTATCAGTGAAAATAGTTCGGGTGTGTGTAATAATCTATCGGGCGGTAATACGCGGAGTGTGTCGGCTGCTGTTAGTGATGAATCTGTGGCTGGAGATAGCGGAGTATTTGAGGCGTCTGTCAAAAGGTCAGTTCATATTTTTAGCAAGATTTTGGGGGAAATTGGCTTGTCTCAAATTTTGAGAAATTTAGCAGAAGTAATGGTACAGTTGACACACATTTTGAATCTGCTATTTTTTATCTAAGCTCTTTGATTGGTTAATCATGAAATAGTCATTGTAGGTCCACAAACTCCAGAAAAAATTAATGCCAAGAGGTTTGGGTGCTGGAGGGATTTTTGAGAGACAATATTTTTAAATGGAGAAAGTTAAATTTCGTTGTGAAAATATGATTTTTTGTAATTTATAGAACTGGAGATATAGATGAAGTATTAGAATCTAAATTAGAGAGTGCTCAGATACAGATCAAATTAAAGTAAGTATATAACATAAATGTTAAAATGTAAAATGGTATTGTATTGGTTGATCGATATGAATTAGGCTTAATACCAAGACTGGATTTTTTTAGTTAAAACTTTCAGATACATTAAAGGGCACATAGTTACAGATTTTGATGTAAAGTTTTCACAAATTTGAGCAAAAAAGTTTTTTGACTTAAAAAAAATTCAGACTGTCCCTTTAAGCAGTTCAGAGCCAGAGATGCCAAGTACCTTGATGATTACATAAGTCCACTTCCATAAATAAAATCATATGACCCCCCCAGAGATATCTAATTTGGTGAAAACCAACGTGTAGCCTTTTCAGGAGCCCTGCCCAATTTTTTTTGCGCTCCACTCAGCCAATATAGGGTGTGTTTGTAATTCATTGTTAGATGTATTGAATAGCCCATTATCAAAATAGATCAAAATAATCAATTAAAAATATATTAACTATCATCCATTACAAACACTTAATAGTTTTTAAATTTTTGTTGCCTTTATGATATAATATCTTGTACTCAGTTGACCTTGAGAATTATTAAAGGGGTTGTAAAGAGGTTTTCTGTAATGTGTATCAGGGACACTGATAGCGATGGCATTTGTTTAACTGGAAATGCTAAATCTGTGTTGCTGATACTAAATTAAAGTTTTTGCAATCCATTTTAATCTTTTAGCAATTATTTGAAATGATGTGATCGAATGCGTCTGATTTTATGCATTTATTAGGACTGGCATGTGTATCTGATGATAAATTAAATTATATTAAATTAAATTAAATTAAATTAAATTTTAAATTAAATTTTAAATTAAATTTTAAATTAAAAATTAAATTAAATTAAATTAAATTAAATTAAATTAAATTAAATTAAATTAAATTAAATTAATTTAATTATTGGAAAACAAGGAATTAAATAACTGCTTTCAAAGAAAATTTTCCTCATTGTACACTTCATGACATTGTTCATCCTCATCAGCCCAAAGAAGTGCTGACAGTACAATGTAAAAAAAAAACACATTTCATTTCATTACGTAACGAAAGTGTTAAATCCTGTTAAGAAGAATACAAGAATGAATCAACATAAAACATGCTTCACTTATTTTAAAACATAAATATTATGTGAAAACCCCAAAATGAGTGGGTAGATTGTGATCTATATCAGCTGATTGTAACTTGCGTGGGTGAAAAACACCATTTTATTTTTAGCCCTATACTCTATAGGTAATATCTAGTTTCACTTTGTTTAAAAAATATAACAGTTTTCTTGTAAACAAATTTTTAAATAATTTCATCATTTTACTAGAATAATGTAGAAATTGCTAAGGTGAAACAGCAGATTTTATTATTTAGTTTAATGGACTCCCCTAGTTTAGTTCTATTTGTGTATATTTTTTATTTGTATATAAATTGTATATTTCCATACTTTGTCTTCATTATTGAGGTTGAAGGTTTGAAAATTTTGTATTTCCTTACATTTTTAAAATGAAAAACAAAATTTGTTATTGAATTATTTGAACTTAAAGGAGAATGTTCACCATTTTCGCGGATCGATTTGGGCCTTGAATTTATGTAAATAGCTTTCAGATTTACTGGAACTGCCCAAAGATCGCACAATCCCTTCAAATATATCCGTACCTTAACAGTTTTCTTTCATTTTCTGTATACATGTTTTCTATATAAGTCATAGTTTTACTGAACGACAAGTCGTATTTGACTTTCAAACGCTGATATTTATGGATACATGGGAATTTGAATGCTTAAATTTTGAGGGAGAGTTTAGAACATTATTACAGATTAGATTAGCTAAAAAATATCCAGGTTATGAGACCAAAAGTTTTTTGATCGAATGGTTAGTGAACATATCCCTTTAAGTGAAACTTTTAATAAATGTTCATGACATAGGTTAAGATTCTTTGAAAAACCTCACCAAAATTTATTGAGAAAATAGTTCAGTTCTGCCCCAAAAAGCAAAAACATAACCAAATCAACAATTCTGACTTGCCTGTGATTTCATCATGTTAAATAGTTTTGGTAAATTGGGATGGTAACAGGTGAATTCCAAAGAATTTATTTAGAAATTTTGATTGAAAACCAACAACAAAATCTGTCAAAACTTTTATCTTGTGATTTGAGATAAGTCTGAACCACAAATATTGTGTAGGATGAGGGATGATTGAAAAGTTTTTCAGTTGGTTTAGAAAATTGTGAATTGATGCAGTTATTTGTGCAAAATTTTGACTGGTGAATTGTCACTTATGTCAGTTTCATGCTGTTAAAGTGATTGTAAAGATGTTTGGTAGATTTTTTCTGAGACATTTGTGACTTCTGTTTTTAGCATACAATGTTGAAATCCGATGTTTGTTGTTCATGTGATTATAGAAATGCTTTACTGTTTATGATGTTACTCAGTGAGTTAAATGCTTGCTCGCTAACCTGACGGTCCAGGGTTCAATCACGGCATTGGTCGATATGATACCTTCGGATTTTTCAACCCGGTTTCCCCCTGTCAGTGATGCAGGTCTGAGGGGCTGACATGGAAAAGCGTCTAGTCGTTCGGATGGGACAATAAACCGAGGTCCAGTGTGCTATTTATTGGCTGCGCATGTTAAAGATCCCTCGACAATTGGAAATCGAAAATAAGAGCAGGCTGATATCGCTGTCCTGGCCAAATTTCCCTCATTGCACACTACATGGCGTTTGCCCGTCGTCAATTAGCCCATATAGTCCTGTGCAGAAAAGTAGGAAGTAAAACTCCATTCATTTCGTTTCATTTAAAAAAAAAGATTGCTAAAAAATCTAAGGTCTTTGAGAGAACTTTGTATGAAATACTGGAACAACAGACATTTGACTAAAAATTGTAATGGTCCTAAATTAACAATAACGAACCAGATACATCAACAAATTTTGAAAACCTCTATACAAGCACTTTTAAACCAAAAAAATGCTCCATGTCCATCAGGTCCAGGGACATTTTAGGAAATAAGATATAAACTGTTCAAAATTTTTTATTGAACAGTAAAATATAACTTGTAGAATTTCAATTACCAAATTTTGATCGATTATCGAATGCCGGCTACCGAATAATAATCGATTAATAATCAAAATATTTTAATTGAGAAATCTTCTTATCGTGGTATATTAGTTTATGTTTTTGTACCTGAATGTTTGTTATTTATCAATATCAGGTATCAAAGACAAATGAAACTGAAGTAATGTCCAGAATTTTGTATGATTATCATGATAAAATGGGGTGTGACTTGTCTGATAATCATGAAACAGATTATGTTAAAAGAAAATTTACTGAATTTTAATTGATTATGAAATTTGATAATCGATAATCAAAATTAGAAATTTGTAGTGTTGATAATCGATTATTTGACCAAGCTCTAATTTCAATAAACTATGTAATCTAACTTAAAGTGGCACAGGCTTCATTTTCGTGGGTCGATTTTTCCAAGTCTCAGAAACGGGGACTTTTTAAGTTCAGCAATTTAGTACTGGTTATCACAACTCACCATTGAAATTTGAGTCTTCAAATCATCATCATCATCATCATCGGTTTTTTGATTTTCGTGCAGGTGCAGGAGCAATACATCAAGTAATGGTCTCCCTTCCAGGTAGCTGGCTAGCTGCACGCATGGCAAATTTCACATCCCGTCTCCATTGGTCTTTGTCTTGAGGGTTGTTTGAGGATAGCTTCCACTCTTTGCGGTCCCTGTCCGTCAGTTTTTTCCATGATAACTTTGGTCTACCGGTCCCCCGTCTACCATTTACTTGCATTGAAAAGGCACACTTGATTGCACTGTTGGATCGCTCCACGTGACCATACCAACGAAGTCTTTTCTCCCTTAAGGTGAGGTCGAGGTCCTCGAGGCCAAGCCGTGCCAGCAATGTGTTGCTTCTAGTGGATGGAATGTCTAGTGGCTTCACGTTGCAGATCTGCCTGATCATTGCTTTGTCATTTCGCTGCAGGCGTTGGAGGTTTGGCTTGGTCAAGGGCCAGGTTTCGCTTGCGTGGAGCATTGCGCTGCGCACACAAGTTTTGTAGACACGACCCCTGGTCTTGTAAGAGAGGTGGCGAGATGATAGGACTGGTAGTAGCTCTTTGAATTTCTTCCAGGCGGTTTTCACGCGTGTAGTGGTCGCAAGGTCGCATCCGCCAGCTGCAGAGAGCATATCACCCAGGTAGCAGAAAGAAGCTACCACCTCCAGCTTGTCCGTACCGACTTGTACTTCAGTCTGCGGTCTGCCATCGAGTGGTCGTGCAGTTCCCTGACATCGTGCGCACCTGAAAGCAGGGTCCTCTATGAGGCGTTTGAGTCCACTGCATTTCTTGTGAACCCAGTTCGCACAGCCGTTGCAGAAAATGCTGTTGTTTCCTACACCCGTTCGACAGACAGCACATGGAAATTTGCCCGAGCTCTGCAGGAGATCTAGACCTGAGCCACAGATCATTATCTTGGTCTTTCTTGCATTGACCCTCAGCCCCTTCTTCTCCATACCCTCTTTCCAGATAAGTAATCTGCTAACGCAGTCTTCAAGGGTCTCAGCCATGATGACAAGGTCGTCAGCATAGAGATCCTCCCATGGTACACCGGAACGGAATTCAATCGAGAGGGCCTCCAGCACAATGATGAAGAGCAGTGGGCTGAGTACTGAGCCCTGATGTACACCGACCTTCACCACGAACTCATCACTGTAACCCGCACCAACACGTACACGGCTCCTTGCATTGGCATACATGCCCTGGACCAGCCGCACTATCCATTCTTCCACGCCAAGTTTTCTCAAAGCCCACCAGATAACCTTCCTTGGAACACGGTCGAAAGCCTTCTCAAGGTCCACAAACGCCATGTAAAGTTGTTTGTTGGCTGCTAAGTATTTCTCTTGCAGTTGCCGGACGACGAAGATTGCATCTGTTGTGCCCCTGCCTGGGACGAATCCAAATTGAGAATCATCAATTGTGACTCTTTGTCTGATGAGGCCATCCACTATCCTCTCTATGACCTTCATAACCTGTTCGGTGAGCTTGAGACCACGGTAGTTTCCCCGGTCAAGGGCATCACCTTTGCCTTTGTAGAGACAGACAATGAAACTTTGCTCCCAGTCTGATGGTATCTTCCCATTCTGAATGATCATGGCTGCTAGTTCACAGATCATGGTGGCGCCTGTGTCACCTGATGCTTTTATCATCTCCAACACTATGCCTGATGGGCCGGCTGCTTTGCCTGGTTTCATCTTGGAAATAGCCTTTTTCACCATATCGGTAGTGATTGGGATGGGTGGACCTTCCACTGGTTGTTCATCAGAAAGGTGGTCAGGGTCCCAGTCAAACTCCACATTAAGTAGTCTTACGTAGTGTTCGTGCCACGCCTTCTGCTTTGATTCTTCACTCAACGACATCTCCCCTTTATCGTTCTTTATTGGTTTTTCACCGACAACGTCAGTATTCTCTTTCCGTAGTTGGTTGGCAAGACGATAAACCTCTGATGACTTGACGTCAATATTCGCGAAGACCTCCTTGTCAGCCTCGTGTCGAGCATGGTGAACTGCATGTTTAGAAATGCGTTTGGCCGTGTTATACGATGACCTTGTGCCTTTTCCAGTCTTCCATTCCTTGAAAGCTTGTCGCTTAGCTTTGATTGTCGTTTCCACTTGATCGTTCCACCACCATGTCTCGCGTCGCCATCTGTGTGGTTTAGTTGTTCCACATACTTCCTCTGTGGTTGTGAGCAGGGCTGTCTTAAGTTTTGCCCAGATTTCCTCAGTGGAGGCATTGGCATCACCTTGGGACACGCTTGTATGTAGGTTAAAGACCTCCTGAAAACGGCTACTTGTTCCATGTGCATCCATAATTATTAGCATTTGAAAGTTATAATGCCCTACTACACATTAGCGATACTATATATGCAATATATAGAAAAGTCATCTATAGAAATAGAAGGAGAAATGTCTAATTTAAGATATATTTGAAGGAAATATGCAATTTTTGTACATTTCTAGTGCCTCTGAAGGATACTTAAGTATATTCAAGACCCAAATCAACCAATAAAAATGAAGACTGGTCCCCTTTAAATCTAAAGAGACTATGTTTTTAAAACCATTCTGTTCACTAGTAAAATAACATATTTGCCAACAAATTACCCATGAACCATGACCAAGTCTTCAACCTTTTCAGTCAACCCTCAAATAACAATATACCGTGTAGGCTAGTTATAAATATTTACATGTAATGAAACTTATTGGTATGTGGGTGTGGGAATTTACTCAAGTTATAGTCACTTAAAGTCATAGTCTACACCATAACTACCGGTAGTATTTGGCTTTGATGACGAAATTTGTTGATTTAAAGGGATTGTAAAGAGGTTTTATAAATTTTGTATGTGTATCAGGGACACTGATAGCATCAATTTGCACTTTTTTAATTTTCAATCAGATATCTTTGGATCCAGCAATTCCACTTAAACTAAGTGTTTGGTGACATCACATCTGTAAAATATGCTTGTATCACAGAACACCTTTGGTGAAATGGATTGAACCACATATGCCTGAAAATTGGAATGATGCAAATTGATGCTTTTAGCCTCTGATACAAATCAAGTTTTACAAACTTCTTTACAATCTCTTTATATATACAGCATAGGTAATTGTATTTTAACCAGAATGTGTGAAGTGACCCTTTGAATCTCAATGAAACAAAATTCATACACATTTTGACTTTAAATATACATCATACAATCATACGTATTGAATGTATCTCACTATTGTATCCATCCATCAGTTAAAACTGCAGGTAAAAACTCAGCAGACGCAAAATTATGGCGGCAACTGGGAGTTCTTGCTGACAGCTTGATGCCTACCAAAAGTCTAAAAATGTCAAATTTTTCATTAAAATCACTTGAAACTATTAATCATTAAGAAAAGTTGAAAATGAAGGAATGCGTTTGAAGTTTGAAGACTAATGTTTCTCAGAAATTCTGTAAGTTGAAAATGCATGTTGGGAATTGAACCGCTGCCAAAATCATTTAATTTTTTTCTTTTCTTCAGTAGAATTTAAACTCTTAAAGTCTGAAGGTTCAACTTTTCAATGCAAAAAACTTGATGCAATTAACTTTTGAAATTGCATTTTGACTTTTACAAGCTAGACAAAACTTTATAATTACTTTTCATGTTTTGGGGTTTTATTTTGCCTTTTGAAATTTAATTCTAAAATAGATTCCTGCAAGTTATTCTAAGGTCCTGCTAGTCCAAAGATCTTACATTAAAAGGATTGTAAAGAAGTTTCAAAATTTTTTTAGAAGGTTTTGGGATACTGGTAGCATGAGTTTGTTTGAGGATGTTGCTTTTTGAAAATGTGTATCTTTTATGGATGTGATGTCATCCAACACTTAGTTTTAGTGGAATTGCTGGAACCACAGACAGCGGAATGAAACGATGCAAATTGATGCTATCAGTCAACCCAACACACATAAAAAAATTAGAAAACCTCTTTACAATCTCTTTAACAAAATAGCATATTTTGACATAAATTCAGGGCGTCGGAACCACAGGGCCCTGCCCCTCACCTGAGGGGGCGAAGGGGGGCGAACATGTGCCCTTTTTGTCATGGAGACACGGACAATTTGTTCCAGCAAAATTTGTTGTGTCCCTATGCCCCAAAATATAGGCATGACGTACGTTCTGGTATACCTAAGAAGTGATCTAAGAAGCTCTAAAATACAAAATTTTCTCAGGGGGCTTACGGCGCACCCTGATGCCCCAGACCGAAAGGTTCCCTCGCTTCACTCGGTCACACAGTGCCCTTTATATCACAGCTCCGCCCCCGCCCCTAACATTTCCTTCCGGCGCCCCTGCATAAATTGTATCTAGAGTTAAATGAAACTATATATTTATTATTTTTCATGCTAGAACAGTAATGTTCAATAATGCATGATAATTCTAGTTAATATGAAATTACTATTAAAGAAACAAACATTCCCAAAATACTGTTATTTTGATTTAGAATTAACCGAAAACATCTGAATTCTTACGGATTACAAAACATATTTTCTATTACATAATTTAAAGGGGAATTTGATGGAGTAAACGATTTTTGTGCTGTACCGGTACTAGTACTTCTGGAGACTATTTAAATATATTCAGGGCCCAAATCGACCCTTGAAAATGCTGAACATTCCCCTTTAAATAGATGCAGAGTCTGGTTCACTTATAACCTGGGTTTTCAACTTGGGGGGACATGTCCCAGACTGGGGACATTTGGACACTCTCCAGGGGACACAAACTGATGTATAGGACTGAAAAAAATATGTTATATCTTGTATTATCTTGAAACACCAGTGTCCACTGCCTGTTTTTTTTTTTTTAAAAATAAAATGCTGTAACTATATCATGCTTCGAAATTGCATGTTTTTGATGACTTCTGCAGACATTTCAGGGAACATGTTCATTTCCTTGTGCATTTTTGGGGACATTTGAGGAAACCAGTTGAAAACCCAGGACTTATAAGAATAAATAGCTACAAAATAATCTTTTCTCACATTGAAAAATAATTAATGGGGGTTTGCTGGAAATGACATCATTTGCTAGGTAACGTTGAAAAAAAATGATGGTCATGTGATTTAATCTGGGGCCTTATTCTTGAAAACTTAACTTAGATAAAATCCAGATTTTAAGAAATACAGCAATCTGATTGGATAATATTACTTAATTTGACTTAAAGGGATTGTAAAGAGGTTTTTTAAAATTTGTATGTGTATCGGCGACCCAATAGCATCAATTTGCTCCATTCCAATTTCCATTCGGACTTGCGACTGTGGTTCTTGCAATTCAACTAAAACTAACGCGTTTTATGACGTCACTAATAGTGATCTGCATAGATATTAATAGTAGCTTCCGGTAGATCACTATTAGTGACGTTAGTTTAAGTGGAATTGCTTGAACCACAGACGTCAGAATGAAAATTGGAATGGCGCAAATTGATGCTATCAGTAAGGGTGTCACGGTTACCAATTTCACTAAACGTTTAAACGTTTCCTATTAACCGAAACGGTGTCGTTTAACCGTTTAAGGATGTTTGTTTATTTTTTGCAAGCATTCAAGCAAGAACCGAAGCCGAGCTTCCGGTTTCACCAATATTCTGAAAATATGCAAGGTTCATTTTAAATAGGCTATATCATCTTGTTGTAGAAACACATGAGCTTTATAATTAATATAATGTCTATCAGTATGATTATCTATCTTGTAATAGATTCTAGAGACAATAGGTCTACCAAAAATTAAAGCAAAGAAAAATCTCGAATAAGCCATGCGTGATGACCATGTAAACAAAAAGATTTTGTTATCCAGACGGATGTCGGCGTCTAAGCATTCAGGTTTTTTTTTTTTATACAATTTATAATAATAGGCCTATCGTCATTTTTACGTGGGCGTTTGAAATGAATTTTATTATAGTATGTGTTGTAGTTTTTGTGTTTTTTTTCTTATGTAAATTTAGAAATTTTGTTTAAAAATGCGTCTCGATAATCGAGTCTAAATAAAAATGGAGGGAGTAACAATGTAGAACAGAATAGCCGTTTCTCCCCCGTTATAAGGTTTTTGACGAAACCTTTCGAGATTCGGCTTCATAACCGAGTAATTACGGGCATCCAATCTTTATTTCATGGTGGGATTTTAGTGAAATTGATATTTATATTAAACTAGTCGATGTCACTAACTGATGGGATTAATTTATTTATTTGAAACCATCTATCCGTATCGGCCTCAGGTCGTGTGCTAATGCAGTAATGGAATAATGCCAAATGGATGGCACAGCTTTGTTGTCAAAATGTTAATTTGGGGTTGCTCATTAGGCCTACAGGTGTTTTTTTGTGCCGTGAGAAGTTTAATTATTATTCATAATCCAGTATGCGGTACAATTATAACGGTAAAATTAATCAGAATAAGAGAACCCGTATTGAATAAAACCACGTGACCCAATTTAACGTTTAAACGTTTAACAGATTACTAAACGTTTATTGTCATTAAACGAAACGGCATCGTTTAAACGGTTAACCGTGACACCCTTAGCTATCAGTGTCCCCGATGCACATACAAAGTTTAGAAAACCTCTTTACAATCCCTTTAATTGACCAATCAGATTACTGGATCAGTAAAATTATCTTAAGTTAAGTTTTCGAGAATAAGGCCCCTGGTGAATAAGGCATGTTTCCCCATAATTCAAGCTGAGCTGTAAATTGGAAGGAGTATTCTGCCAAAGATCAATGTCGATAGGATCTTCCAGGATACGGCTGAAATAGAAGATGTTATTCTTGTAAAAAAGATTGTGTCCTTTTGAGACAATAATGCTTAAATTTGATTTGTTTTGTTTCAGATATGAAAGTATAGAAAAATTGTTGAAGATTGGAGTGGAACAGGGTCGAAATTTTTCTGCGTTACCATTTCCTAAAAATACTAAAGTGTAAGTAGATTGTCTTTTGTTTTTTTTCAGTGAACTGTGCTTGTACTTGAGGCCTGAGGGTGTTTTTGAGCATCAGCAATACCATGGTAATTTTTAGGTAGCCATCATTTTGTTTCTGGCATGGGTGAGCACCCTTTCTTTTAGATAGTCCTGGTCCAGTAGAACTTGGTCAAGAATTGGTCACAATTTTACACCATTATACAGCAAAAGAATGATCATATAAGCGTTAATTTTATGGCGTCAATTTTAACTTTCCAGGTGCATAAAAACTGCTCTTCTTCCTCATACTGCTGAATTATGGGAAACCCGTGCTGTTACAGATCTTAAGTCACCAAAATTTAACGAAACACATCTGGTGCAGATACAAGAATCAAAACTTTGTTCTCAGACTCTACAAGTCAATGTCTTCTGTATTATAGACACTGATAGAGATGATTGTTTGGTAAGCATGAATTAAATTGATTTTAGTTGTTCTTTTCAAGAATTTAAAAGGTCATTCTGCTTTTTTCAAAAAAGTTTCCATTATCAAAAACAGCGCAAATATTACCTGAAAGTATTTCTAAAGTATGCTCATTATATCTATGCATCTTCTTGATCAAACTGAATTTGGTTTTAAAGGGTTAATTACAAATAGGGAGTACTGATTGTTAATTAAGCAATTTGACCTAGTTTTGGTGTTTGCCCTTTAAATGGCTCAATATTTCTAGCTGAAACCTTTTAAATACACAAGAGGGACATTTCTCTACAATTAGGCGTTTATTTTACTAAAATCCGTTCAGTAGTTTCTTATCAGCGTCCAAAAAACATAACACAATTAAAAACTTTACGTAATTTTGATGTAAAGTTTTCACAAATTTGAGCAAAAAAAAACCTAATATAAATTCAGACTGTCCCTTTTAGTGATTGTAAAGGGATATTCTAAAATTTTTATGTGTATCATGGACACCAATGGCATGGATTTGCAACATTCCAATTTTCAATCAGATGTCTTTGGACTTTGCAAAGGATTAACATTATGATACAGATATGATAAGCTGTCATCTTGCAAGGTAAATGGGCAAGAAAAGACAACTCTTGTTTGGAGTTTGATCTTAATTTAATGCATGAGAAAATCTTTGTGAAGAATTATTTTGATTGGCTGAACTATAATTTGTTCAATATGGCGATCACTGTATAGCATACGAGGTTCCATCTTCCCGTGGTCAAGTTATTCTCTTTAACTACCGTACATCTAATACCTTGACAGATAACCCCGAGTGAATCTCGGACAGTTGTCGAACCATTACAGTGTAACTAATAATAGCAACCAATCAAATGTACTGTAGTATCGAGTTATGGCCATAGAGTTATATATGGCGACTATTACAATGTAGTCTTGGTTAACCAATGAATGAAATTTGCAATTCATTCGACGGCTGGATGATAAAAAATAAATAGCTTGCATGCGTAAAGGTCGGTTATTTGTGACAGAGGTTTTCATTGGTACGTGTAGGATATTGTCGCCAATCAAATTTGTCCGTATTTCTAGTACTATTATCGGTCATGGCTTTTGACGTACATAGTAAAGGAGAAAGTTATGACATTGGGATGATGACGAGGTTCACAATCCTAGCCCAAGTTTTGATGATGTCTTATTTTTTGGTTTTAGGGGTCATTTCAAGTGAGTTTAGCCGATTTCGATCCTAAAGAAGTTTCAGTACGCTGGTTTAATATACTCAATTTTAAATTCATGCAACCAGCTGTACGTAAAGTATGTACTGGATCATCAAGTCTACAATCATCATCCAGTAGTTCAGAGGTCAACAAACCTTCCAGTCTCATTAATAGGGTATGTAGAATTTTTTGGTAGTAGGGCGTTTCACACCCAGATAATTCCCGCCCGGACAATTCCCACCCGACCAATTCATATCGGGACATTTCGCATCAGGATGATTTGCATCAGGACAACTTCCACCCAAGGCAATTGACACCCGGGCACTTTGCACCCAGGACAAATTCCACCTAGGAAAACTTCCACCCGAGACATTTCACACCCGGGTACTTCACACCAGGACGATTCACATCCAGGAAAATTGCCACCCGAGACATTTCACACCTGGAAAGTTCGCACCCATGACAATTTCCACCCATAAGAAATGCATTCCCGTCTCTTACACAAACATTAATCTACAAGGGGTCAATTCCAATAAAATTTGTAGGTACAAAATCATGCGTAGTTTCTTATGGGTGGAATTTGTCACGGGTGCAAACTGCCCAGGTGCGAAATTTTCGGGTGGCAGTTTTCCTGGATGTGAATCGTCCTGGTGTGAAGTGTCCGGGTGTGAAATGTCATGATGGGAAATTTTCCTAGGTGGAATTTGTCCTGGGTGCAAAGTGCCCGGGTGTGAAATGTCTCGGGTGGAAGTTGTCCTGATGCAAATCATCCTGGTGCGAAATGTCCCGATAGGAATTGGTCGGGTGGGAATTATCTTGATGTGAAATGTCCGCACACGAAATTTTTTATCGGCACAGCATTAAGACTTATATTAATGTTTATCAACAATTGTTCAAGATGAATCAGTGGTGAGGAGGTTGATTCTGATGTCTGTGTGAAAATTTCCCTCATTGCTCACTGCATAGTCTAAAAGGAGCAGAAATGGGAGAGGTATAACAAATCATTTTCATTTCATTTCTGCTTTAATGTAAAATCTTAAAAAATAAAAAATAAACAAGCTCTGAGAGAGAATAGCAATGCAGCGAACAAATAAGTACCCGTCAATTTTGAAATCTTAGTACAGTTACCTGTATAAAAAAACAAGGGTATAATGCATTAAGTAAATACCACAACCATGAATTAAAAAAGTTTTTAGATTTAAAAAAGATTTCATAAAAAAATCCATTTAGATTGATAAAACCGCAGACTTAAAGTGACTGTACATGTTGTTTCTCTCCCAATCTTAAAGTGACTAGTTACTTTTACTTCAAAATTTTAAATTGACTCTACCTAATTTTCCTAAAATTGAGTTTAGGTGCATTGCAAATTTGAACTAAAGCTTGGTGTTGTGCAAAAACATTTTAACAAATTTTTAATTTAGTTATGTTATTTCATAACAATATAGAACAAAATAATGTACTTGTGTCTTGACTCCATTTTTTGAAAATCTGTGTTAAGAATTTTTCAAATCGTTTCTTTGCCTAAGGTCAAAATTTTGTTTCAATTTTGATTTTCAAAATTTCTCAAAAACATATTATACACGGATGTATATATGTGTACAGCCTGTTAGGGCTGGGCGATATTGGATAAAGTGGATATCACGATATTCATCATTTATATATCACGATATGGGTATATATCGCGATATTTTTAAGAAGGGTTTTTACTGGTTTTTGAAACAAAATGTTCATGTTTTGTTCTATCAAAAAATCTTAAATGTAAGAAAAACAGTAAATATCTGTCAAAAACAACTAAATCTTCAAAAGCATGCAAAAACACATCTTTTTCAAATATCTAAAAGTATTAAGTTATGTGTCAAAACTGTTAAAATGACTTTATCTTGACCACAATTTGACGATATATCATGATAATTACATATATCACGATATGGCGATATTTCGGTATTTTTATTTGAGGCGATATTACTAACGATATAAATTTCTATACCGGTATTTATCGCGATACCAGTATATCGCCCAGGCCTACCGCCTGTTGTACCACCTGAATTTTTTTTTAATTCTCTGTGGGTCTATCTCTTTAAACCACTTAACAGTCTACACCTAAAAACCTCAATTAAACAGCAGACAGACTAACTCCTGCCGTCAACTTGAATTAGATCCAACTTCACTAGGTCTACTCTTTCTTTCATATTGGGCAAATTCTTTTCTTTTTTTAACTTGCGTAATGGTGATGAGAGACCAAAAAAATTTGACTTCAGACGAAATTTCTGTGCACTTGTGCATTTTAAATTAAATGAAAAATAGAGTTTTAAGTCATACTTTTGTGCACTGGTTTGGGCTGATGAGAATGGGCCATGCTGTGTGCAATGAGGGAAATTTTGTCAGGGCAGCAATATTTTCGACTTCCAACAGTTGAGGGATCTTTTATGCTTCTGTAGCATTCTTTTGCGACTTTGGTTCCTATATCAGGGGCGGATCCAGGTTTTTGGAAATGGGGGGCGTAGATGCTAACTTTAGCCGAGCGCAGCGAGGTGAACATTTTTTGACCTTTTTTTTGGTTTAAAAACATAGAATAAGTATAAATTGTACTAATTTAACCCTTTCTGACGTGGACCAAGTATGTTTTATAGTAAACGTTAATGGGTTAGACATTTTTGATGTCGTATTCTCCCCATTCTTAAAAAAAAAAAAAAAAAAGACATAGTAAAGGGGGGGCCCTCTACGCCCCCCCACCCCCCCTGGATCCGCCACTGTATATTTTCCCCTCTGCTCATTGAATACAGGGTGTGCCTAAATTAGGGTAATCTAAATCCCTGAGTAGGATATAATTTCATATCAACAGCACACACAAATTCTTTAACATGAAAGGAAAATTGTAATTGAATTACTGCCTCATTGTGCACTGCATGTGGTTTCAAGTTTTCGTAAAACACATACACACGCTTAACAGTAACTAAAAAACTTAACAGAAACTCCATTTCATTTCATACCAACAGCACACAAAAATTCTTAAACATGAAAGAAAAATTGTAATTGAATTACTTGTGTTTATTTTGATGGTTTATGTTCGTTAATATCATAACGAGTTTTTTATTTTTAATTAAATTTAACTCGGTGGGATATGATGAAGGTGAATGAAATTTTGGAAGCCTTTCTAATAACTCTCTCACGATTCTTGAGATTCTTTTTTAATTTTCTAAATAAATACCCCATCAATCAATCTTTATAGTGGAATCAGTTGCCAAAACATTTTAACTTGTAAATTCTCAAGCGATATGACCGCACAAGAGCCACTGTGGCTTAGTGTGTTAGACACTTGCTCGCTAACCTGGAGGTTTAAAGGGATTGTAAAGAGGTTTTCTAAACTTTGTATGTGGATCGGGGACACTGATAGCATCAATTTGCGCCATTCCAAGTTCCATTCTGACGTCTGTGGTTCTTGCAATTCCACTAAAACTAACGTGTTTTATGATGTCACTAATAGTGATCTGCATAGACATCAATAGTAGCTTCCGGTAGATCACTATTAGTGACTTCATAAAACGCTTTAGTTTTAGTGGAATTGCAAGAACCACAGACGTTGGAATGGAAATTCGAATGACGCAAATTGATGCTATCAGTGTCCCCGATACACATAGAAAGTTTAGAAAACCACTTTACAATCCCTTAAAGGTTCAATCCCGGCATAGGTTGAGATAATACCTTTTTTTTTTAACCTTGTTTCCCTCCTGTCAGTGATGTAGGTTGGTGGGACATTAATTTCGCAATATTTTACTTAAATAATTTTTTATTAAAGTATTATTTTACTTAAAAATATTTAACAATATTTTACATTAGGAATTTTCACTTAATTAAAAGTAATTTGGTAATATTTTACATTAAGGAATTTTCACTTATATAAAAGTAATTTGGTAATATTTTACATTAAGGAATTTTCACTTATATATAAGTAATTTGGTAATATTTTACATAATTAGGAATTTTCACTAAAATAAAAGTAATTTCGCAATTTTTTACATTACGGAATTTTCACTAAAATAAAAGTAATTTGGTAATATTTTACATTAGGAATTTTCACTAAAATAAAAGTAATTTGGTAATATTTTACATTAGGAATTTTTACTAAAATAAAAGTAGCTTCGCAATATTTTACATTAGGAATTTTTACTAAAATAAAAGTAATTTGGTAATATTTTACATTAGGAATTTTTACTAAAATAAAAGTAATTTGGTAATATTTTACATTAGGAATTTTTACTAAAATAAAAGTAGCTTCGCAATATTTTACATTAGGAATTTTCACTAAAATAAAAGTAATTTCATAATTTTTTACATTACGGAATTTTCTCACCAAGTTAAAAGTAATTTCGTAATTTTTTACATTACCGAATTTTCACTTAAATAAAAGTAATTTGGTAATATTTTACATTAGGAATTTTCACTTAATTAAAAGTAGCTTCGCAATATTTTACATTAAGGAATTTTTACTAAAATAAAAGTAATTTCGTAATATTTTACATTCGGAATTTTCACTAAAATGAAAGTTATTTGGTAATATTTTACATTAGGAATTTTCACTTAAATAAAAGTAATTTCGCAATATTTTACATTAGGAATTTTCACTAAAATAAAAGTAATTTCGCAATATTTTACATTAGGAATTTTCACTAAAATAAAAGTAGCTTCTCAATATTTTACATTAGGAATTTTCACTAAAATAAAAGTTATTTTAATCAAGAATTTTCACTAAAATAAATGTTATTTCGTAATTTTCAAGTCATCCATTATATGTGATTTTGACTTTTATTTCAGAAGGAAAATACAAGTAGTGGTAACAATGATAAAGTTCATTTATTACTGGAGGCGTCGTCTGCTAAATTACGGAAGTCTTCGTTAACCAGTGAAGATAGATCTTCCTCCGTAGAAAATAATAGGTAAGCTACTCATTGAAAAAATTCAACGAGAAAAGCGGACTGGTGTTTCTTTTCAATTAAAAAATTTTTTGGGCTATATTTAAAGTAATTCCACTAAAACTAACGCGTTTTATGACGTCACTAATAGTGATCTACATAGTTATCAATAGTAGCTTCCGGTAGATCACTATTAAAGACGTCATAAAACGCGTTAGTTTTAGTGGAATTGCAAGAACCACAGACGTCGGAATGGAAATTGGAATGGCGCAAATTGATGCTATCAGGGTCCCCGATATACATACACAAATTAGAAAACCACTTTACAATCCCTTTAAATGAAAAGTTCATTAGATGCCACCAATGTATTTCCATGGATTTTGAGATTTGTTTTATGGTTGGGAAAGTACATTTTTATAAAACAGTTTATTTGTACAGCTTGGAATCCTTCCATGGAGGCATGTTATTTTTAGAAAGACACTTTTAGCATTTAGTTGATAGCCTCCCATTTTGTTCTCTGTTTCCAGTCAGAATAAAGCACCATCATTACAAGTGAAGTCTAAGGAAGAATCCAGTGATGAATCCACCATTATTTCTTCACAGACGTCAACTTTGACCAGAAATCAAGGTGGGTAACTCTCATACAATGAAGTCTGCTGGCTTTGAGGGGTTTATCAAAACTCTTCTCCCCTGAAAACAAATAAGCACTATTAAAGCGATTTTCTGTTTGAATTACGACTGTTTAAGTTGAGTATGATTGCTTTGTGAGTCCATGTAACTTATGTTTATGTCTATGTTAGTTGATGCCAATATTAAAATTGCGCAAAAGAGAATTTCCTTTTAATCATAGAACTATTGAAATCAAATTCAGATGCAAATTCTGTTTGGCTCTCCATAACCTTTTACTCTGGAATATTGACAGGTCCTGAAGCTATGGAAGGTCATGGCGATGTCAATCATGATCATGATGATGAAGATGATGATGACTATTGTGAAGATTGTGATGACGACATGGAAGAGGAAGATGAAGGGGTAGAGATTTTGCACATTTTTTTGTGGGCATTCTTGCTTTTTGTTTTATCTATGCCCATGAATGTTTCCAATTGAATTGTAGACCAAAAACCAATCTTATTAGCTTAAAAGTTCTCAGAAATCAGAGAGAATACTTTGAAGCTGTATGTCGAGACTCCAAGCCCTATGTTGCCGCTACATAAAATAAATTTCAGAGGTATTGAAAATTGTTCCACCATATGGACAGCTTTCTGCCCTGGTTTTACATTTTCCACTGCACCAATAACAGACCAAAGTACAATCAAAATATTTGAACTTTATTTTGTGTCTGTTTCAGGATTATAATGAGGTTCATCAACTTGTCCTCGAAGAATTGGAGAGACTGGAAAATTCTGATCAGTTTGACGAGAGATTCACAGAATCTGACGAGTCGTTACATATTCGTAAATGTGACCAATCAACAAACACAGAAGGAGAATACAGATTGCGTGAGGCTAAACGACGTTCACATGAAGCTGTCCGCAACTCTGCCATCAGACGGTCACAGACTTTCTCTCCAGCCTGTCGTCAAGGACCAGGATACATCTGCAAGGTAAGGGAGATCACTAATAATTTTTTAATGAAACTAGACCACAATGCAATGCTGGGAGATTACAGAAAGAGGGTGTTATATTCAACAATCAAAAATAATGATGGAAATCCCCCAAAAAACGTAAAATTTTGTTAAAAAAGGATCTTCACTATCATATGAATCTCATGAACATGCTCTACTAAAACTGATTCTCATTTGATAAATCACATTGGAAATGGAATGAATCAATCTGGAACAAATCTATGGCAACAAACATAATGAAAAAGTTGGAATAGCGTAAGCACAATATATAAACAAGTTGGCATAACGCAGACACCATATATAAAAAAAGTTGGCAAAACGCAGACACGATATATTAAACAAGTTAGCATTTCATAGACACCATTATTATTTCCAGCCTTCAGAAATGAGCCTTTGTTGTAAATTTTTCTGTTTTTTTACAGTTAAACAGAAGTGATAGTGACAGTTCCATGCCCAAATACAAGAAGGGCCCCTTCCATCGTAATGCTTTAGAAAGGAGAAGTTTAAGATGGAAAAAGGTAAGAACTTTTTAGAAGTTGGAGAAAAATACCATGTACCTACCAGTATTAGCAAATAGGCCTTCAGATCATGGAAGTTGACAATTTTTGGAAGTTTAAAGGAAAGGATTTAGTTTTCATTTGCCAGAAGAATTTTGAAAAGAAAATTTGTGGGTTCTAAATTTTTTAGTTGTCATGACAATATGGTTCACCAACTGCTTGAAAGTATACTTTTGAGGACAAACTGTAGGGCTGCAGTTTGAACATTGGAATGGTCAATAAATGGTGGTTGTAGAGACCAGAAAGTAAAAAGGAGCCTCAAAAACCTGCTTGTTTACTAGTGCTGGCACAATATATCGTTGTATCGATGTATCGCGATACGTCATGCCATGATACGCGTATCGTATCGCGAGGTCGTGTATCGATACTTGACGATACCTCTCATTTCATAAAAAGTGTAGATTTTTTTTACAATTCACTATTTTTTATAAGTTTGTTGAAATTATTTTGAAGACTTGGACCACTCCTATCAACTAAATTACCAAATTTCACAATAATAAAGCTATACAAGAATAGATATTGTTACTTTGTAGATGAAGTTTCAATTTTTGTGCCTTTATCCCATTTTGCGATACGTATTGTATCGTGACCTTTGTATCGCGATTTGTATCGTATCGTGGCATGGTTGGCAATACCTAGCACTAATGTTTACCTTTAAAAATTTACATCTCGCTTACTTTTCCTCAGAATCTATAACCGTGTTATATGATGTTTTTTTTATGTTCAGCCTGAAGTAGAGACATCTGGACCACCCTCTAGTACCTTACCAATGAGAACCTCCCTGGACCTTGAACTAGACTTACAAGCTAATCATACCAAACTAGATCATCTAAAAGATGAAATAGCTCGACTTAAAGACATCAACAAACGTTTATCTGATGCTAAAACCAAAGGTAAATTTTTATTTTTTATTTTTTATTTTTTATTTTTGAAAAATCCTTAAAGCTTTTTCGTGAAAGGATTATACGATTGATAAGCTTTTCAGTTAAATTTAAATTCTCAAAAATAAAAATAAAATGTTAAGATAAGCGTTTCACTAAATTTTTTACGACCATGCTTACTCTTTGCAAAACACCTGATGGTACTTTCAATTTTGAAATGCTTTTAATGCAATTTTGATTGGTGGAATTATTTTGCTTGGATTTTTATCACAAATTTTAAAAATTAAAAATTATAGGTAAAAGAATTGTCAATAGTGAGTTAGGCTGAGTGCACATAGAAGTATACGGTATACGCTACTTGAAAATCGAACAAGCTGCAAGATTTCTACTATACTACACTTTACTTTAATATACGTAGGAATACTTCGATTTCGATTAGTGTCCTCTTATGTGACCAGATATCATGAAATTACCTTGTTTGATTTTAGGTATACACGTGTTGCTCAAAGCGTACACCATATACCCGAAAAGTATACTTCTATGTGCACTCAGCCTTATGGATTATTTTTTTTGATCAGAAAATTTATATTTTTCCAGGTGAAACTGAGCTACCCCAATGGATGAATGATGATCAAAGCTTCCAAAACTTACTCTCCGAAGCTGAGAAATTGGTAAGTAGGCCTACTGTCGTGAAATTTAATGTTGATATTTTAAGATTAAAGATATTCAAACATGGTTGATTATCTAATATTAAACAGGAATTAATTGATTATTAAAGAATATCCACCCTGTTGGATGAGTTTTACCAAATACTCAATCTTTGATCAATTTTGGGTTGAGTTTTAAAGAATATTCAATTTTTGATTGATATTTGGTTGGTTTTTAAAGAATATCCAACCTTTGATTAAATTTAAAAAATACTTAATTTAAAAAAAACAATTTCCAAGATCAACTGAATTTGATAATTTATATTTTTGAAAATTGCTTCATTTTAATCATTTAATCTGATTTTTAACTTGAGTTGATATTTATAAGATTTTAAAAATTATATTCTCTAATAATGTGATTTTGATTGACTTTACAATATTTGGAATTAAAATGTTACACCAAAACAACATGGCATCGCAAAATTCCAGGTGGCATAAAATGAAAAAAGTTAATATTCTGTTTTCAGACTCTGTCACTATTAAAGAGATGTGTAAGAATCTTAATTCTGGCATTTTTGATATTTTGCATGAATTTTCAGATATTTTTCCTAATAATTTCCTATTTAGTGATTGTTTAAAATATATCCCTACTATTTGTCCTTTTGTATTTTTTTTTTTTTTTTGATATTTTTGGAAAAACTTTTATTATAATTTTTTAAATGTTTGATAATGAAATTATTTTGTTAAAAATATAAACTTTCTTTTAAAATTTCCACTATTAATCAAAGAATATTTTGAGAAACGTTGCACAAAAATCCAATTTTCTCCCAAATATTTTCAATTTATATTTATTTGATATTTATTAATTCAACTAATGTGCAAAACTGACAACTGAAAAACATAATTCAATATTATACCCGGAAAATATACCCTGAATTAAGAAAACTTTTTTAATGTCTGTGATATAATGTTAACCAAAACAAAATGACACCTTTTAAAGGGGCACAGGCTTCATTTTCGCGGGTCGATTTGGATAAGTCTCAGAAACGGGGATTTTTTAGCTCAGCAATTTAGTACTGGTTATCACAACTAACCATTGAAATTTGAGCCTTCAAATCCATGTGCATCCATAATTATTAGCATTTGAAAGTTATAATGCCCTACTACACATTAGCGATACTATGCAATATATAGAAAAGTCATCTATAGAAATAGAAGGAGAAATGTCTAATTTAAGGTATATTTGAAGGAAATATGCAATTTTCTTGCATTTCTAGTGCTTCTGAAGGATACTTAAGTATATTCAAGACCCAAATCAACCAATAAAAATGAAGACTGGTCCCCTTTAAGAGTGACTAAAGTATTTCATTCCACAAGCTTTCCTTGTCATCATTAGGGTTTTTTCTTTATTCACAATAAGGAAAGCTTGTAGAATGAAATATGTGAATGTACTTTATTCACTAAGGTATCATTTTACTTCTTTTATCATACAACAACATAGATTGACATAATTACTTTTAATTGACATGTAGTTACAGCGATACTACGTCTTAGAATGAACAACAAAAATTAAGTTCTCAAACTTGGTCAATAAGAGTATTATATTCATCAACAGTTCAGAATCAGATAAACCCATAAAACTATATAATTTTCCATACAATTACAGATTATTATTGATAAATGTCTTAAATTGGATTAAGTCATTTATCAATTATTGTATTTAAACATAGTTTTTTGGATTTATCAGATTATTTAGGTATTCTGTTTTATAGTTATGCCACTAGGTTTGTCCCCTGATGAATATATACTCCTATTCACCAAGTTTGAAAATTTATTTTTTTTGTTCATTCTAAGACATAGTATCGCTTTAAGTTTTGTTTAAGTTATTTTATGCCCTAAAGTTGAAATTAGTTCTAGAGCATGTTAAAACGAGCTAATGAATGATATAAAACTTATTAGTAATAAAATGCATGACTAGGGACAATTATAAAAGCATGATGACATATGTAATTAAAAGAAATTTGATAATTACATTAGATTAAATAACTGAAATTCAAAATGCATACAATTTGATAGAAAAACTGAAATTCAAAATGCATACAATTTGATTGAATAACTTAAATTTATAATGCATACAATTTGATTGAATAACTTAAATTTATAATGCATACAATTTGATTGAATAACTGAAATTTATAATGCATACAATTTGATTGAATAACTGAAATTTATAATGCATACAATTTGATTGAATAACTGAAATTTATAATGCATACAATTTGATTGAATAACTGAAATTTATAATGCATACAATTTGATTGAATAACTTAAATTTATAATGCATACAATTTGATTGAATAACAGAAATTTATAATGCATACAATTTGATTGAATAACAGAAATTTATAATGCATACAATTTGATTGAATAACTTAAATTTATAATGCATACAATTTGCATACAATTTGATTGAATAACTTAAATTTATAATGCATACAATTTGATTGAATAACAGAAATTTATAATGAATACAATTTGATTGAATAACTAAAATGTATAATGCATACAATTTGATTTAATAGCTGAAATTTGTATTGCATACATAACTGAAATTTATAATGCATACAATTTGATTGAATAACTGAAATTTATAATGAATACAATTTGATTAAATAGCTGAAATTTGTATTGCATACATAACTGAAATTTATAATGCATACAATTTGATAAAGTAACTGAAATTTATAATGCATACAGTTTGATTTAATAGCTGAAATTTGTAATGTATACATAACTGAAATTTATAATGAATACAATTTGATTTAATAGCTGAAATTTGTAATGCATACATAACTGAAATTTATAATGCATACAATTTGATAAAGTAACTGAAATTTATAATGCATACAATTTGATTTAATAGCTGAAATTTGTAATGTATACATAACTGAAATTTATAATGAATACAATTTGATTTAATAGCTGAAATTTGTAATGCATACATAACTGAAATTTATAATGCATACAATTTGATAAAGTAACTGAAATTTATAATGCATACAATTTGATTTAATAGCTGAAATTTGTAATGTATACATAACTGAAATTTATAATGCATACAATTTGATTGAATAACTGAAATTTATAATGAATACAATTTGATTTAATAGCTGAAATTTGTAATGCATACATAACTGAAATTTATAATGCATACAATTTTCTAAAAAAACTGAAATTTATAATGCATACAATTTGATTTAGTAACTGAAGTTATAATGCATACAATTTGATTTAGTAACTGAAGTTATAATGCATACAATTTGATAAAATAACTGAAATTTATAATGCATACAATTTGATAAAATAAAAGAAATTTATAATGCATATATTTTGATAAAATAAAATAAATTTATAATGCATACAATTTGATAACTGACACGTCCTCTGAAGACAAAAGTTAATGTGAACAAACGAAAAATTTATTGTGACAAATTATCTGATATTGTGACAGAAAAAAGCTGATCTTGTGACAAAATTGGCTAAAGTTGTGACAAAATAAGCTGGTATTCAGATTTTGTGACATGAAAATTACTCAAGTACTCAATGCTATATTTTATTTTTAGGCTCAGAGAAATGAAATGAAAGCCAATTCATCCAAACAAGATCGAAGAGCAGAGCAGTTGTTGAAACGGGCTACAAGAGATGTTCAAAGAATGAGAAAAAACAGTCCTGCATCAAATGTTATTTCATTTAAGTAAGTATACAATCTAAATTTAAAGACTGCTTTGTTGATTCTAATATTTTGACTATTCTAGAATTTATTTGAATCAAATGTAGAAGCAAACCTGCGACATCACTCTGAAAATAAAATCCATAATCAATGGTAAAATTGTACTATTTGAAAAGCCATTACAAGTTTTCTTTATTGCCACTAAAACTATGATAAATATGACTATCAAAAGAAGTCTTTTAAAGGGATTGTAAAGTGATTTTTTAAACTTTGTATGTGTATCGGGGATACTGAATGCATCAATTTGTGCCATTCCATTTTCCAATCCGACGTCTGTAGTTCTTGCAATTACATTAAAACTAACGCGTTTTATGACGTTACTAAAATTAGCGAAGTATGTTAGGAATAACAAAGTGAAAGGTTTGGCTTTACTTTATTGAAATTTATAAATGAAAATATATTAACTACAGTATTTACAATTCAGGATAATTAACTAAGGAACGTAAACAACTTAATAATAAACTAAATTTTATACAATAAACATAAACGCACATACAATAATTTGGCGAATTATTTTTTGGACGATATCCCGAAGAGGAACATCACTTATATTTCATACATAGTGAACTACACTTAACAGTAAATAAAATAGGGCGAGGAGGGTGGGAAAAGAAAATAACTGAGTCGTGTCTCCAAGTAATCCAAAACAATAATAAAGAGTCGTTACTATGAGTTGTATTACCGAACTAAGACCGCGTTTATTATGGCCAATGATACGACAGAGTTATGATGACGTGAATAATAAGCAAATTTAACGGGGATTTCGCTAGGACTATAAATAGAAACATGGGACATCCCTATTACATCATGGGATAATACATGTATAAGGTAAACTGGTAAAGCCTTCCTTTAACATCGCTAATTATGTATTTTAACGGTAGTCAAAATTTTACTATTTTTCTGCATAGATATCAATAGTAGCTTCCGGTAGATTACTGTTAATGACGTCATAAAACACGTTAGTTTTAGTGGAATTGCAAGAACCACAGACGTTGGATTGGAAATTGGAATGGCGCAAATTGATGCTATCAGTGTCCCCGATACACATACAAAGTTTAGAAAACCATTTTACAATCCCTTTAAGTTTGCCATGATTTAGCCTTAGTTTATTATTATTTTCCTAGGGTCTAGTGTCTAAGCCTTCAAAACATTTTTCATCTTAAAATTTGCTAATTTCCTGTCCTATATTCTGAAATCTTGAAATTTTCATAAAATGCTACTTTTACTTTCTTTCAGGGAAAAAATGGCTTTCATTACATCAGCTAAAACAACGGTACCAGTCCTACCTGGCACAGTGATGACAGAAATACCAAAAGACAGGGAAAGATTGGAAGAATTTCTTAAAGATGACAGAATTGGTGAAGAAGTGTGAGTGAGTTACTTGCCCTTGGTGATTGTTGATTGTTATCGTTGGCAGCAGATGGCGCAAGTACTTACAGACAGACAGACGTGAAAAATTTCAGAAAATCTCATTATAGATGAACTGAAAATTATTTTTGTTTGAAAACTGGAGATTGTTCTGTTGTTTTGAAGCAAACGTGAAGCAGACGTGAATCAAGTAAAGGGGAGTAACTCTTGTGTGATATTTGTGTTGTGAGTGAATTGAAGAGCAAAATTCAACTATAGGACTCTGTACATCAAAAATTTGTTACCAATAATCTTAGTAATTCATTATGGTGGCACTCGATTGGAGAGTTCTGTTTTTAATCTTTTTAAGTATGAAATAGGATAAGTAACCCAAATATGCCATTCTCCACCATTTTGAATTCCGATTACAATTTATTTTGCACATGTATGTGCATTCAATAAGACAATTTGTAAGCAGCGTTAATTTACTTCCACATACATGTGCAAAAAAAAGTATAACCAGAATTGAAAATGTTAGAAAACGAACATAAATGGGCTACATATTTTGCTTTATAGCATTCGGGCATGGATGATTCTGATTAAGCAAATGTAATTAATCAAGCTTTCAAGCTGTCATATTGAAAGACCTAATTCTTAATTAACTTTCACAATTCTTAATTAACTTTCTCAATTGGTTTGAATTGAAAAGCAAATGATATTATTTCATAGATATTCTACAGAATTTACAGAAATTCTAGTTTTTCGGCCTTTTTTTGAAAGAAAAAAAAATTCATGAATTGTTCATTTTAAATCGTGTATTTTATATATTCATCATCTGTAAAAGAAATCAATTTAGATTTGAAAAATTTTGGATTGTATGAAAAAAAAATTATGAAATACACTTATCTGATTGGATAAAAAAAATTGACTTTAAACAAATCAGATGACTTGAAAATAAATTTGTTTTTAAGTTTTAGAGAATAAGGCCCTTGGTGCGCTGATACCATTTTTAGAACCGATCAAGCGACGTAGGCAGCCATTTAAATTTGAAAAGAAAATGACCCACTGGAGGAGAGCAAAAGGATTCTTCCTTTCTCCTTTTCTTCTTTTTCTTTCCTGTCCTTAAAAAGATATGTCATCTGTGAATTGCCAGTATTGGTAAATACTATTTGTTTAGCAAAATAATGTGTGTTGAATCCCCAAGTGTAGATTCATATCATGTAGAAAAATAAAGCTGTAGTAGATTGTACATTCCAAATATAAGAAATTCTTTACTATGAAAAATTCTCTGCATTGGCATTAAATGATATAATCTTGGACTCTCTGTTGGTTTGATATTTTTACCCTCTATGCAAATACGTTTCGTTTATATGTTAGTTTGTCAGGGGCCGCGGAGCGTTTCTGAAAGTTGGGGGGCCCTTGGTTGAACATTTTCAAAATCCACCTCTCACCCTCACCCCCACAACATAAACTCCTCGGATTTCGGCCACTTGATTTTCAGATTTCGGAAATTAAGAAAAAAATTATAAGAATGACAAAAAAAATTGATGAAAAAAGAAAAAAAAATTAACTACCAAAAAGTGGGGGGACCAAGGCCCACCAGGCCCCCCTCGCTCCGCGGCCCCTGTTTGTAGTTTAGTGCTGGCAAGATATATCGATGATGAATATTCGTATCTCAATACAACATGCCATGATACGTGTATTTAGCAGGTGTTTGTGTATCGATACTTTATGATACCAGACAAAGTTATATACACACATATAACTAGACATCATTTAAATGTATTACAAATCAAAAGTCAAATCAACATTTACAATTTTTTTTATTAAAAATGAAATAGAAGTTATATTATATATTAATCTTAAAAAACCATTGGAACCTAAAGATATATACTTTTAAGTGTTTGACCCCATATTGGAAAAAAAAAGTATCCCTTTTGTCATGTATCCTATCGTATCGTATTGTGGCATGAATGTCCGTATCCAGCACTAGTTTAGGTTATAAATGAAAGTTATATATTACCATAGTTTTTTCATACTTGTACATTCTCATAAAGTTTCCATATATATTTGTATAAAATCCATATATTACCATTGTTTGCATACATGATCATACAATTGTTGTACAATAAGCATACTGAGCAGCATAATTGTTGTACAACAAGTATTCTGAAAAGTATCGACAAACAACAAGCATATTGAATACATACAATTGTTGTACAACAAGCATATTGAAAAATATTTGCCTGATCATACAAATGTTGTACAACAAGCATATTCAAAAGTATTGGCCTGATCATACAATTATTGTACAACAAGCATATTCAAAAGTATTGGCCTGATCATACAATTGTTGTACAACAAGCATATTCAAAATTATTGAGCTGATCATACAATTGTTGTACAACAAGCATATTGAAAAGTATTGGCCTGATCATACAATTGTTGTACAACAAGCATATTGAAAAATATTTGCCTGATCATACAATTGTTGTACAACAAGCATATTGAAATGTCATTGCCTGATCAGACATTTGTTGTACAACAAGCATATTTGAAGATATTCATTGTACAAAGCCATCAGTCATGAAATATTTATGTACAACAAATGTATGAAAACTTACATAATCATTATTAATTACTTGTAGTTGAAGTACAGTGGAACCGCATTTATCCGTCCACCGGTACTCCGGAAACCCCGATATCCGCTCGCTTTTTGTTGATATCGATAAACCGCACGAATTTATCGGGATATGTGCGGATAAACGAGGTTCCACTGTATATAAATATCATTTTTCATAGATTTTTATTTTCCAAAAATTGCATTATTGTGTAAGATACTCTCAAAAATTTAGACTTCTTTACCAACATACAATTATGTACAATTTTCGTACAATAAAACCCTTTTCTTAGGTAATTATTTGGCATTATACATGTACATGTACATAACTGGTACATTTTGAACAAAATATCTTTTAGATAATTCAGTTTGGCTATTACGGTTTCCTTTTAATATGAAATTGTTTTTTTAATGCATGTCTTGTATTTTTTCCATATATGTACATAATTATCATCTGGCATATCAAAATGATTGTTGTTGTGGTTTGTAGAAAAATCCTACCTTCACAATGTCAAGTTATCACATACTCTGTTTAATATCTTGACATCACTAGGCAAATAGAAGATTGGAAATGATGCGATTTGATTGGATGATGTGCTGGCAAATCTACCAATCATAGCCTCTGGTTAATACAAAGCCAAATTGTTTTTCTGTCAAGGGCTGTGATTGGCTGTATTTGGTATTTACTATCCAATCAAATCCCTGAATTTACAAACTTCAATTATACAAGAACAGTAGCCATTGGTGTCAGGATAAAAAATTGAATTCATAATAGCTTGACATTGTTAAGATTGAAAAAGCCATATTATTCAAGTATACTAGTAGTGTACATATTTTATAAATTTGTACAGATTTGTACATAATCATATAAATGTTATAATCCTTTTATTAAAAGCCATATTTGTACAAAATATTATCATTATCATTTCATATGTGTACATAATTTTCATATTGTACATACATTTGTACATCATTTATATTGTACATTAGTAGGCTTAAATCATTTATATTGTACATTCATTAGTACATCATTTATATTGTACATTCATTAGTACATCATTTATATTGTACATAATTAGTACATCAATTTTTATTGTACATTAGTAGACCTAAATCATTTACATTGTACATTCATTAGTACACCACTTATATTGTACATTGGTACATCATTTATATAATTATAAATTATATCCTCCCATTTATCAATATTATATCATGTACTTTTATATTATAAATATAATTATTTTATTACTCAGGACTGTACATAGCACATTTATAATGTTTTCAAAAATACAAAAATTCAAATGTAACATTTATATATTTTGCATAAAACAAATTTAAAAACTTTAACAAATGAATAATTTCTGTTTATTTCTTTTTGTGAATGTAAAAAAGGGATTGTTGTTTTCTGGGGTATTGGGGATACTGATAGAATCAATTTGCACCATTGCAATTTTCAATCAGATGTCTGTGGTTCTAGCAATTATTAGAACTTGATAAGTGCCCCCGATACCCCTATAAATCCCAGAAAACACTGAAAGGGCCATCGGATGGTCTGCACTTAATTTTACAAGGATAACAATTTATCCTTCTTTCTCCTAGCTGTTCCATGGCCAAACCATAGACATAGATCAGTCCCATATAATCCGTACCCTTTTTTTATCTTTGTCAACGGGAAACGTTCCAATATTACCCCTGGGACACTTTTATCCAACAAAAATTGGATCAATCGCAGTCGACATGAGTGAACACTCATATCGACAAATGACAAGATCCTATAGAAACCATAAAGTACACAAGCAACCAGTCGCAAATCAGCTGTTGGTTCGCTCAGAACTAGTAATATAGTTGCAATATTTAAAGGGATTATAAAGTTTTTTTCTAAACTTTGTATGTGTATCGGGGACACTGATAACAACAATTTGCGCCATTCCAATTTCCATTCCGACGTCTGTGGTTCTTGTAATTCCACTAAAACTAAAACGTTTTATGACGTCACTGACAGTGATCTGCATCTGAACCTTTTCAACTAGAACCCTTCCGAATCAACCAATCAATCAATGCTGACTCTTCTTTTATTTCATTTCCAGCACTCTTCCCATGATGGGTTGAGATGATACCTTCCTTCTGAGTTTTCAACCCGGCTTCCCCCATGTCAGTGATGCAGGTCGGAGGGGCGGACTAGGAAAAAGCGTTTCGGTTTGGACGATAAACCGAGGACTCGTGTTCTGTTGTGCAGATTGTGCATTTTTAAGATCCTCGACAGTAGGAAATCGAAAATAAGAGTAGGCTTTAGGGATATGCCCTTCCTGAAAATATTTCTCTCCTTGCACACTGCATGGAGTTTGCCCGTCCCCTAAGCCCAATGTGCAGAAAAGCAGGTTGTGAATTTGCATATAATAAGGATAAAAAGGATAATATAATTGCATTAGAAAATACGCTTGGATGACTTCATTATAATATAACTATTATATAGGACAATATACGCCTAAGGGATTATTCAAGCGACATATTCATCATTTTTGAAACAATTTAGAAAATTTTCAGTCTGTAAGTCAAAGGGGAAGGTAAGGTATGGAGATTTAGTGTACAATGAGGAAAATTTTGCAAGGACAGGGGCTTAAGCCTTCTTTTTCTAATCATCCAACCGTCGTAGGGTCTTTAACGTGCACAACCTGTAGGTCACGGGGCCTCGGTTTATTGTCCCATCCGAAGGACTAGACGCTTTTTCAGTATTCCTGACAAGGGGGGAAATGGACAAATTCCTCTTAAGTTGGAAATCGTAAGTTATTGCTGTTATCCTGACAAAATTTCCCTCATTGTACACTGCACGATGTTGTGCGTCCTAATAAGCCCAATAATTAAGATTTTATTCTCATTCTAAAAGGAAGTATCACTTAAATACTAAACTTGCTCTACTGGAAAATCAAATTGTAGGACTCATATGTCGCACCTGGTGACGTGCAAAGCAGTAAGTTAATACATTCAATATGATGTTATTGTAGGTAATATGTTATGCTGTGCCCGTATTAGAAAATTAGATTTGTTTTTATTACGTGAGCTGTAGTCAATAAAATGTTTTATTTGTTGACAGCTGTGCTGTATTTGAGAACGATTGGTTCATTTTTCTTGGAGTACCTGAAATATATCATTAAAAAACGTACGTGAATGTTTATCGTATACGTCGGATAAGTAAACATTTGAATTGGGGCACTGAAGAATAAAGTAAAACACAGGTAAGGTATGGAACTTTTGAGTAGACCTACTGTACACAATGACAACATTAACAATAACACGTTGGCCAACAACCCGATAAAACACATGGGAAACACAAATCCTGTACGCACACGACAACATGTTGGGGCAACTTGTTGCCGAACTGTATACACTAACAACATTTTCGACAACATGGCATGTTGGCCAGCATGTTGTCGAAATTGTTGTCAGTGTGTACAGTACGACTTATGTTGCCGAAATGTAATGTTGTCGAAAATGTTGTCAGTACCGGTATGTACAGTTGAACATGTTGTTCAAATGTTGCCCAACATGTTGATGAATACAAACAAGTTTATTTTTGTTGTCGAGATGCAAATTCTGTTCCTAAGTTTTATTCAATCAGAAATTGACTAAATCCACTGTTCTATCATGCTGTTCTATATGAAATCATGTGATGCAAACAAAAATAAAGCTACGACCAAATAGATGGTAACAATTTGGCCAACATGTCGCCGAACTGTGTTGCCCAAGTATGTTTCCAATGTTTCCAATGTGTTGTATTAAAGGGGACCAGTCATCATTTTTATTGGTTGATTTGGGTCTTGAATATACTTAAGTATCCTTCAGAAGCACTAGTAATGCACGAAAATCATATAATTCCTTCAATTATATCCCTACCTTAACATTTATCCTTCATGTTCTGTAAATTGTGTTTCTATATAACGCATAGTCTTACTAAACGACGAGTCGTATTTTTTACTTTCAAACGCCGATATTTATGGGTACACGTGTGTTAGAAGATTTAAATTTTGTAGGAGAGTTGTGAACAATATTACGGATTTGATATGCTAAAAAAATTCCAGATTCTGAGGCAAAAATTTGTTTGGTCGAATAGTTAGTGAACATAATCCTTAAGCGACATTTAGGGGTAGAGATCACATTAAATAACGGAACACAATTTTATGGTATACTACTCCTTAGTTTTATTACACACAACGTTTCAACAATCTACATTGTCATCTTCAGGTTAGTGAACATAGGTGAAGTGACTTCGCGAGCTAATTTATCTTCACAATGACGCGGTCAACAATCTTGTCCAATACCTTGTCATCATTAGTATATATTTTTTTTCTTGTATCAAACAAGTTTGGTAATGTAGCAAATTGATGGGATTTTACGCTAGCGAATACTAAAAAAGAAAAGTGCCTATTTTCTGACCACATTGAGTTCTGAATCGCATTTCGCCTACTATTTTTGAAATATCAACCTTAAAGAACTTCTGAGATTTTGGGTTGATTAAAATAACATTGTTTAAGAAAAATTATTTGGAAATATGATTTTTACAGAGGGAATTTTCAGTTTAAAATGTGGGTCAAATTTCTGGGAAGGAATAGTGTTTGAAAATTTTCAAATCTCATATTTTTATGGACTCGAAGACATTCGTTGATTAGTAGCATGCCATTGACAATCATATTTTGAATATTTTTGACGTGAGAGAAAAAAATCAATTCAGAACTACTGTCTCTGCAAGTTGTAAAGTTTTTTGAACTTTTGTGATTATGTTTTTGAGAATTGGAATATCAGACTGACAATGCTACTGTTTGTCTTAGAATATCTTTGCTTTGTTAAAAAAATATAATTTTTGTAAGGTCACTAATTTTGACTGAAAATTGTCATCTGTAGAAACAAATTTTAAAGACATAAATTGTGTCCCTATTCGTATTTTCATCAAAGCAAAAGCATTCTAAGACTAACTATATCAACTTCAAGATTCTATACCAGTTCGCAAAAAATCTTTTCAACTTGCAAAGACAATAAGTGTAGTAAGAGAGTAGCAATGTGTTTAAAACGAAACCGTCTTTGCGCTTAAAGGGTTTTCAAGGGTTTTTTTAAATTCTATGTACCTAGGACATCAATTTGAACCATTCAAGACCATCAGGCGTCTGTGGTTCCAACAATTTCACTTAAACTAAAAGTGTTAGTATTTCATGAAGTCACTCTCACGATGTTTACTATGATACATGCATTTTTATACGCCCACATGAAAATGTGGACGTATATTGCCGTCACCCCTGTCCGTCCGTCCGTCCGTCGGTCCGTCCGTCCGTCCGTCCGTCGGTCCGTCAACAATTTCTTGTGTACGCGATAGAAACGAGAGGTTTTATCCGATTTGAATGAAACTTGGTATGTGTCTTCATCTTGATAATATCTCGGATAAGTTCGAAAATGGCGCAAATCCAGTCGTCGGTTTATGAGTTATTGCCCTTGACTTTGTGAAAAAACGTTAAAATTAACTTGTGTACACGATAGAAGCTAGAGTTTTTATCCAATATCAATGAAACTTGGTATATGTATTCATCTTGATAATATCTCGGATGAGTTCGAAAGTGGCGGAATTCCAGTAGTCGGTTTATGAGTTATTGCCCTTGACTTAGTGAAAAAACATGAAAATTAACTTGTGTACGCGATAGAAGCTAGAGTTTTAATCCGATTTGAATGAAACTTGGTATTTGTATTTATCTTGATAATATCTCGGATGAGTTTGAAAATGGTGCGATTCCAGTCTTCGGTTTATGAGTTATTGCCCTTGACTTAGTGTAAAAACATTAAAATTAACTTGTGTACGCTATAGAAGCTAGAGTTTTTATCCGATTTGAATGAAACTTGGTATGTGTATTCATCTTGATAATATCTCGAATGAGTTCGAAAATGGCGCGATTCCAGTTGTTTGTTTAAGAGTTATTGCCCTTAAGTTCGTGAAAAAAACATTAAAATTAACTAGGTTTGTGTATTCATCTTGATAATAACTCAGATAAATTCGAGAATCGTGCATTTCTAGTCGTAGGTTTATGAGTTATTGCCCTTGACTTAGTGAAAAAATGTTAAAATTAACTTGTTTACACAATCTCTATCTCTAAGCTAGAGTTTTCATTCGAATTGATTCATCTAAATATATGCTCAAATAAGTGCGATGGTGCAATCAACTTTTTCAAATATTCAAATTTGCTGAAGTGGGCGTATGTTACCTTGCCTGGCAAGCTATCTTTCTATATTTGTGAAACCAAAAACGACAAACTGAAAATTGGAATAGTGCAAATTGACGCAAAACCTCTTAACAATCCTTAAGGAAATATAATATAATACATGTATATCCATCGTTAAAGGGATATGTTTCACTAACTGTTTGACCAAAAAACATTTAGTCTCAGAATCTGGAATTGTTTAGCTAATCTAATCCGTAATAATGTTCCCAACTCTTCCTCAAATTTTAAGCCTTCAAATCCCCGTATATCAATAAATATCAGCGTGTGAGAGTCAAAAATATGACTCGTGCTTAGTAAGACTATGCCTTATATAGAAGCACATACAGAAAATGAAAGATAACTGTTAAGGTACGGGTTAACTTAATTGTGCGAATTTAGTTTTCCAGTAAATCTGAAGGCTATGTACATAAATTTAAGGCCAAATCGACCCTCGAAAATGCTGAACATTCCCCTTTACAATCCCCAAGGAAATATAATATAATATATCCATCGTTAAAATGTAAATCAATTAACCGTTTAAACTTGCTTTAGGTGTGTTATTACAGCTCGATATTTTAAAGGGACAGTCTAGGTCAAAAAAATTTTTTCTCAAATTTGTGAAAACCGTATACTATAATGTGTAGAAATGTGCCATTTAGAATATCTGAAAGTTTAAACTAAAAAAATCCAGCCGTTTACTTTTAAACACTAAAAACATTCCGAAATATTCGTTCGTTATGCTTTTTGAATGCAGTTAGAAAACTACTGAACGGATTTGAGTAAAATAAACGCCTAATTGTAGAGAAATAAATCTCGAATGTATTCTAAAAGTTTCAGCTAGAAATATTGAGCACTTTTTAAGACACAAACCAAAACTAGGTCAAACTGCTTAATTAACAATAAGTACTCCCTATTTTTAATTAACCCTTCAAAAATAAATTCAGTTTGATCAAGAGATATAGAGATAAAATAAGCATACTTTGAAGTACTTTCATGTAACATTTGCCACGTTTTTGTTTATTAACACTTTTTTTCGAAAAAAACAGAATGGCCCTTTAAGCTGAATAACTAAGAGAAATATCTTTATCTTTATATTTTGCTTGAATGCGCACATGGATATATTGCAGTTTTAAAAGGTATATAATATAATATATATTTATACTATATATTATATAAATACCTTTGAAAAATCACCTGCCTATAATAAGAAGAAAATTGATTTCAGATAAGTTATGGGACACATTTCAGGTACGTAGGAAGCGATTTCAGGCCCGTAGGAAGCAATTTCATATTGGGGGGGCAAATTTTGCAAAAACTCATTCTGAAGGGGGGTGGTATTGAATTCAATGTTGCTCCTGCATATATAAAGCAATTTTTATTTTACTGGCCCTAACAACATACCAGTATGTCCCCCCCCTGTCCCCCCTGTTCCTACGGGCCTGGATTTCATATTTGAAATTGTGCAAAACTCATTCACAAGGGTCGTGGAGCAGAATTCAAGACATTGTGCTGGGTATGGCTGCCGGAATTATTGGAGGCCGTTTTAGTGAGACTACGTCATACATAGAAAACTCATATCTAAAATAAAAAATGAAATTTCTTGTTTGAAGTATATATCGAGGGATTATGCTGTTTTCGTTAAATGAAACGAATGGAGTTTTACGTCCTGTGCTGTTTTCGTGCAATTTCCATACCTCTGAAGACTATTCACAAATATTATAGACAACTTCCTTTCAAATTGCAAAAAAAAATATACCATTAGGGCATCGCAAAAAATTGTGTCTAAATTGTATACCGTTTTCAGATATTACTGATGTATAACATTATATTTCAATTTCAGGCAAAGACTTGCAGAGAATTCCACATAGTCTTGAATCAGAGAGGAACCAATTTTAACCATTCCATTTCCAGGATGAAATTCAAAGTACTGATGTTTATACTCTACGCATACTGGATAACACTCTTAATTTACATGTTATTGGTAGATACAACAATAATCAAGACGGACACCAAAATTGTGACATCTTTTAAAAATGATAATTTTGTGTACACGGAGTTGAATAAAATAAGGATGGAATCCGGGTCCAACACTAAATTCGAGCGGTTTGTGAATCTTTTCATCCCCAAATTATTCCAGACAATTAAAATAAGTGTTCATTCATATCCAAGCATTATTACGAGGAATAACACTTCGATTGGGGAAAAGTTGTCCAAAGAAACCGTTAATGTAAAAAATAGCGAATTTGATATGAAATATAGCGAATTTGATATAAATAACAACGAATCTAATTCGAAAAATAGCGAATTTAATTCGAAAAATAACGAATTTAATTCGAAAAATAACGAATTCAATGTGAAAAATATTGAAATTGATATGAAAAATGACGTTTTTAATGCGTCTTTGTCTAAATCTTTGGACCAAAGTGAAGATATTGTTGACGAACATAGTGTTTACAGCCTTGGTTTGAAAATGATCAAGGGTAAATTTGTATTAAACGGGGATGTTGTCAGGATCATGAGTACCAGATTCGAATATTCAAATCGTACCCCAGATGAATGGAGACGCAGTTTACTTCTGATGAAAAAACATGGTCTAAATACAGCAACTTTGTAAGCATACTTTTCTTGATTTTGTTTATGTAAAGACTATCTATAGCAGGCCTTCTCAATTATTTTTTGTAAAGGGCCAAATGCATTATAAGGGCCAAATAGAGCTTAGCTAGCATAGCAAGTACAGCGTTTTAGCGGAAGGTGTCACTCTTGAGGGGCCATTCTCTAGCCTAGGGCGTCGTGGGCCGCCATTTCAGAAGGCCTGATTTTCATATAAAAATTATTAGGATCTCGTAAATACGAGCAGAGCTTTGTCAGTAATTTCTTTGCCTCTAGTATCCTGACCCTCATGTTCCTTCAGCAACGTTAGACATTGGCATTATCTACCGTTGCTGGATTGACGGGGTTTTCTCGTCATTAACAACTAATAAAAACACTACGTCACATTCAATTTATGACCGTTGAGACTCGATTATCACAAGGTAAATTTGCTACAATAAATTTGACGTCTGGTCATTCGAAAGTTCTCCCGCAATAATTTGTTACAAGGAATATAACTGGTCGAACAATAATCGTTCGACCAATCAAAATTAATGACGAGAATATCTTATCATGATAGCAACGGATTAATGTAATGAAATGAAATGATAGTCGTTGCTAAAGGAACATGCCTGACCCTAGAATATCTACGAATCTAATGCTTGACAATTTAACTTATTCAGTGGATTTTGATGGATTTCGAAAACATTACATAAAGTCACTATAAACAAACTATTAATCAGACGTAAACCGGTTTATGACTAAACAATGTATTTCTGAATAACTAAAATGTTATGGTACAGTAAACGCTGTGCAATTAATCTATCTTAAAGGGCCATTCTGCTTTTTTTGAAAAAATCAAAAAAATCGCAAATACTACCTGGGAGTATTTTTAAAGTATGCTTATTGTATCTCTATATCTTCTTGATCAAACTGAATTTGGTTTTAAAGGGTTAATTACAAACAGGGAGTACTTATTGTTAATTAAGCAATTTGACCTAGTTTTGGTGTTTGCCCTTTAAATGGCTCAATATTTCTAGCTGAAACCCTTTAAATATACAAGAGGGACATTTCTCTACAATTAGGCGTTTATTTTACTCAAATCCATTCAGTAGTTTCCTATCAGCGTCCAAAAAACATAACACACTGTAAGGTTTTTAAAAATTTTAGCATGTTTTTAGCGTTTAAAAATTAACGGCTGGATTTTTTAAGTTAAAACTTTCAGATACATTAAAGGGCATATAGTTACAGATTTTGGTGTAAAGTTTTCACAAATTTGAGCAAAAAAAATTTTTGACCTAAAAAAAATTCAGACTGTCCCTTTAAAGGGATGTTGCAGAGTCATTTTAGGATGACATTTTTTGACGGTAATATAAATGGAACGCCCGAAAGTATAGATAAAACGCCCGAAAGTATACATGGATCGCTCGAGAGTATACATGGATCGCTCGAGAGTATACATGGATCACTCGAAAGTATACATGGATCGCTCGAAAGTATACATGGATCACTCGAAAGTATACATGGATCGCTCGAAAGTATACATGGATCGCTCGAAAGTATACATGGATCGCCTGAAATATAGATGGATCGCTCGAAAGTATACATGGATCGCTGGAAAGTATAGAGGGATCGCCGAAAATATACATGGATCGCTGGAAAGTATACATGGATCGCTGGAAAGTATAGAGGGATCGCCTGAAATATAGATTGATCGCTCAAAAGAATGAGCTGATTACTCGGGCGAATATTAACTTGAAGAGCCTGAAATATTGTGCTTATTTGACAATTCGAGCATTGATATAAACATTTTGAGCTTTTAGAAAACGCATTTTGAACTTCTGGAATGATGACATGATGACTCGTTCGTTCTGGTATGTCTATTCCGACACAGCATCGAACACTTCTATGACGGTTGGAAGATTGAATAGCAAGGATCGAGAAACAAAGAAGTTACTAAAAATAGGACGTACAGTCTATAATTAGCTCTCAGACTCGATTTCAAAAGTAGTACAAACAATGCTAGGAACCGCATGGAGGAAGGAGACAAGCATTCTCAGATTCTGAAAAACGAATATTCCATGGCGCTACACGACATTGCTGTTATGCAATAGTGACAGTAGATATTCAGATCGTGAATATATGGAAGGAGTTTTGTTTTGTTTGTACTACATTTCCTCTATAGCGTATCACGTGATATACACCAGTGACGTAGTTGTCGATCTATGCTATTGAGCTTATGTCGCTGTCCTCGACATAATTTGCCTCATTGCACATTGCATGGTGTTTTCCCATTCCATCCACATAAGACTCAACTATTGCAGAAAAGCAGGACTTAAAACCCCATTTAATTTTATATAAATATGTCCTAAATGAGCCACCATAATAAATCATACCAGCCTGTTCAGATGAAAGACAATACGATATTGATATACGTATAACATGATGTATTGTTATTTATTGATATACTAGTAGTGTTAAGTTTCAATGAACATCATTGTTATGTATTTTATATTGATTTCACTTATTTTATTATATGGAATCAGACTTTCTCAACTGGCGACGCATTACAACCGCCGTGAGTGGCACACACATTTCCAAAATAGTGTCATGCATTTTCAATGTTCTATTTCACAACTATGTAAGTTGTTACCGGTACTTTTATTAACCGGAATGGCCTATTGCTGAAAATATTTTTAAATTGAAATGTTCACTATCCGTTCGACCAATAAAATTTAAGTCGCAGAATCTGGAATTGTTTTGCTAAAATAAACCTTCATATGTTTAAAGCCTTCAAATCCCTGTATATTCAAAATTATCAGCGTTTGAATGTCAAAAATACGACTCGTATTTCATTAAGACTATGCCTTATATAGAAAACACATATACAGAAAATGAAAGATAAATGTTTTTTGGTTACGGACTTATATTCAAAGCCCAAAACGACCCGAAAAAATGATGAACATTCCCATCCGTCGGTTTGGTGCAATTTCACAACACAGATCCTCAGGAGAAGGAAACGACAAATATCATTTGCCAATGTCAGTATATTATTATTACTATTATGTTTCTTTCAGGTGTGTTGATAGGAACTTAACTCAAAATGAAATACAGTCATTAAGGTAAATCTTTCCTTCCTTCCTTCCTTCCTTCCTTCCTTCCTTCCTTCCTTCCTTCCTTCCTTCCTTCCTTCCTTCCTTCCTTCCTTCCTTCCTTCCTTCCTTCCTTCCTTCCTTCCTTCCTTCCTTCCTTCCTTCCTTCCTTCCTTCCTTCCTTCCTTCCTTCATTCATTCATTCATTCATTCATTCATTCATTCATTCATTTCATTCATTCATTCATTTCATTCATTTCATTCATTTCATTCATTTCATTCATTTCATTCATTTCATTCATTTGGAGGCTTAATTACAACCTAGTGGCTCACTAACCTGAAAGTCAAGGATTCAATCCTGGCATGGGTCGAGATGATACCTTACTCTTAGAATTTTTCAACCCGGTTTCCCCTGTCAGTGGCATCGAAAAAGAACCTTGTCGTTCGGATAGGACAATAAACCGGGGCCCTCATTGCACACTGCATGGCGTTTGCCCGTCCTCATTAACCCATTCAAGTTCAGAAAAGCAGGACGTAAAACTCCATTTCATTTTATTTTACAACCTGACTAACCTTCATTGGACATCCAGATAGATGCCGAAACTAAAATTTTTGAAATCTGTAGTCCTATCGCCCCATAAAACCTTTTTGCATTTGAATATTTGATTTTAACTAACAAATAATATTTTTCATATCAAACAGCGTAATAACGGCACTTTTTTGAATTTGAATATTTGATTTTAACTAACAAATGATATTTTTCATATCAAACAGCGTAATAACGGCACCTTTTTGAATTAGAATATTTGATTTTAATTTACAAATAATATTTTAAACAGCGTAATAACAGCACACATGTTTGCTATTTCCCACAAAATATTTACTATAAAAATTTGTTCAAGAATATAGCTGAATATAAATAATAAAAGCGCAAGCACTGGCGATCCTAACGGTATAACGAATCTAAAAATACACGTAAACATAGTGTCAATATATTGGTAGCAGCTATTGCAATTTTCGTTTGAGGAAATGCATCAATAAATGAGTAAATATTTCATAATGAAAGATATAATCAGGAGTCTTGAAGAACAAGCACATGCATAACTATGCATATATCAGCTGCCGATCCGAAGTTCGTCTTTTTGTAGTTTACTACCTAAACGAAACACAGGGTTCATACAGATCATCTGAGCAAATTTTCCCTGACATTTCCATGACTTTCCAGACAGTATTTAGTCATTTTCCATGATCAATTTTATAAAAATCATCAACGGAACAGGTAACTTGAGACTATTCTGGATCATGATTTTTTGCAGTGCGTTTTAGCACTTCTAGCACTAGAAGTTTGTCTACTTCTGGTCACGCTATTTCGGTATAAAGGACACATGCCACACATTATCTCATATAATTTTTTACTATGCCTAACTGCACGGTATTAGGTGAATATAAAAGGATGCATTTTCGTTCAACAGGAAATGACGTATGGCAAATAAGCCCAATTTAATGTTTTTACCATTTTCACCTCTGATTTTCAACCGATTTTGATGGAGATTTTTTTGTTTATTTTATTAATGGATTGTCTTCAAATTGAGGGTTTAAAAACATGCATTTTTAAAACTTTGTCGCTGACTTTTTGAAGCACTTTTTTGACAATTTTTTCAACTTTTGCAATTTTATTTTGATCAATATGAAAACTTACATATGCATAGACATTTTGATGACAGACAAAATGATTTTTTCAAAAATGTTATATCACTTCCACTTTCGCCTGTAAAGTTGAAATTTCAACTTCTAAGATTAATGAAGATATTCTAAAAAAAATGTTTTTGCAATGTGCTAGTAATTATCATTGACAAAATATGAAATGATAAAATCTGACCTAGTTTCATATCGGCCGCCATCTTGAACTGACTGATTTTTCTTTAAATCGAAATTCAGAATCAGGGAATCACCCGATTTGAATAAAAATGATGTGTATGGAATCAACAGTCGATTGCATTTGGAAAAAAAAGGAAGCTGAAATTTTGCCACAGGGTGGCCCAACAGGTTGTCTTTGCAATGCCGCAAACCGCGATTGGATTGCTCGATTATGTTGGGAGCTATGGGCTCCGGCGCAAAAGGTTCAATTTTGGTACTTTTGCGCAAAAAACCGAAGTGCTCAGAATTGAAAATAAACAACTTTTTTGGACTTGTTTATTTTTCAATTTGGCCAATTTTTTCAAAAATGTCAACTTTGAACTTCCACCACTGCTAGAATGTTTGAGATAGGAAGCTGATTTTTTTAAGTTAATGGCTGCGTTTTAAAAGGGAATTTCTGTCTGGAAGCCACTGAGTCAAAAAATACGAAAACCACAAAAACATTAAATTGAAATCCGAGACCTTTTTGTGCTTTTTCAATTGTGCTGTTTTAACAAATTTCGACTTTAAACCGCTACAATGGCTAAACAGTTTTAGCTAGAAAGCTTATCTTTTCCCTTGTTAAATGGATTGTAAAGAGGTTTTTTAAACTTAGTATGTGTATCGAGGACAATGATAGCATCAATTTGCGCCATTCCAATTTCCATTCCGACGTCTGTGGTTCTTGTAATTCCACTAAAACTAACGCGTTTTATGACTTCACTAATAGTGATCTGCATAGATATCAATAGTAGCTTCTGGTAGATCACTATTAGTGACGTCATAAAACGCGTTAGTTTTAGTGGAATTACAAGAACCACATACGTCGGACTGAAAATTAGAATGGCACAAATTGATGCTATCAGTGTCCCCGATACACATACAAAGTTTAGAAATCCTCTTTACAATCCCTTTAATTTCATTTGAATTCACAGGTAATCTTTTAATTTCAGGAAGGTACTAACACTAGTGCACGAGGATTTTTTGTTCGCTATTTTAGAAATAAAACTTTATACCAGGTGTTTGGAGGACTTTTCATCTGATGAGTATGTATAGTTGATATTTTTAAAGGAATAACAATCTCTTTGAATGATCAAAAAAACAAAATTACCAGAGTTTATGTTTATTAGGCAACTTGTCTGGTGTGAAAACTAAACACAGATTACCTGTATAATCTGATAAATTCAGAAAACTACCTTATATATAATAATTTCTCTCAGATATACAAAATATTTAGCTTTTTATTAAGAGATTTTCTAGCCATTTAATAAATACTCTTATTGGCCATATTTGATACCTTTAATTTTTTGTTCATTCTAAGAGGTGATATCGCGTTAAGTTTTTATACGCCCTCATCTCTCTATGAGGACGTATATTGTCGGCACCCTGTCCGTCCGTCCGTCGGTCCGTCCGTCAACATTTGCTCGTAAACGCTCTAAAAACTAGAGTTTTTGACGGAATCAAATGAAATTTGATATGTGTATACTACACATATTCATAAAACAAAGATCAAGTTCGAATTTGAGCTATTTTCGATCGTTAGAAACAGAGTTATTGCCCTTGTCCCAAATCCGTCGGTCTGTCCATCAACATTTGCTTGTAAACGCTCTAAAAACTAGAGTTTTTGACGGAATCAAATGAAATTTGATATGTGTATATATATTCATAAAACGAAGATCAAGTTCGAATTTGAGCTATTTTCGATCGTTACAAGCAGAGTTATTGCCCTTGCCCCAAATCTTAAATATGCTATTACTCTCTTAGTTTTCAACCGATTTTGATGAAACTTAAAATGGATGTTATTGGATCCAAATCGAAAGGTTTGAGAAAGTTTAGTTTTCTCCTGATTAAAATTTAAGCTTTTTCAAGATTTAGGCCTCTTTCATCAGTTTTGAGGAGTTATTACTCTTTAACCTCTATACAGTAAGTGCTTCTATCAACATCAATTGCTTGTAAACACTCTGAAAACTAGAATTTTTGATGGAATCTAATGAAATTCGGTTTGTATATACATATTCAGAAAACAAAGATCAAGTTCGAATTTGAGCTTTTTTCGACCGTTAGTAGCAGAGTTATTGCCCTTGCCCCAAAGTCTTGAATATGCTATTACTATCTAGTAAGTTTTCAACCAATTTTGTTGAAACTTAAAAAGGATGTTATTGGACCTAAATCGAAAGGTTTGAGAAAGTTTAGTTTTATCCTGATTAAATTTAAGACTTTTTCGTTAGGCGTATATGGCCTGGTCCACTATCTTTATTTTTTGCATGTGAACCAGGGACACAAATGAGTCTAGGACAAATCCCCCAGACAATTCTTCCGGATAATTACCCCCTGACAATTGCCCCCCCCCCCCCAAAAGGCAATTACCCCTCTAGACATCTACCCGTCAGATGATTGACCCCCCCCCCCCCCCACACCCCATATTTCAATTTGATAGGTGATAGGTGTAATTTGATGATTTTCAGTGTTTATCAAATTAAGATATATTTTAATTTAACCAAAATAAAATAAAGTAAATTCATAGCTTGATGCACAAGTTTAGTGAAGGTTTTTTTTGTCTTTGCATGAGTTCACTACTATGCTTAAAGATTCCATTTGCACCAATGACGATAATAACATGTCAAAATTACCAAAATCTGCCAATACCTTTAAAGCGATACAACCTCTTAGAATGAACAAAAAAAATTAAGTTATTAAACTTGGTCAATAAGAGTATATATTCATTAACAGTGTTCAAAAAATACAAACAGAATCAAATAAACCCATAAAACTATGGAATTTTCCATACGATTACAGATTTTTATTGATAAATGCCTTAAATTGGATTAAGGCATTTACCAATTATTGTATTTAAACATAGTTTTCTGGATTTATCAGATTATTTAGGTAATCTGTTTTATAGTTATGCCACTAGGTTTGTCCCCTGATGAATAATATATACTCCTATTGATACTCCTATTTTTTTTCATTATAAGACGTAGTTTGGCCTTAATGTTTCAGTCGATTTCCACAAGAAGTCACATCAAGTCAAATTGATGCTTTGTTAGAAAAATTGATTCCTGCTATAGAAGAATTCCAGGTAATGTACTTAACCAAATTAACAGAAGGAATGGCGAAACCAAGCCTCACAGGCCTGAACAAAACGAGACCCTATCCCAGAAAAATCAATACAACATTTAAAAAGCGCATTTCCAGTAGAGGTACGCAAATGAATTCTGTCTAAAAGGGCCAGAAATCACTCGCAGACTTAAGTTTTGATTGTTCGAGCTAGGGGAATATTCAGAGGGACTTAGGTATTCTTTAGAATCTGTGAAAATGGGGTCATTTTGTTCGGCACTTGCCTCTTGTAGCTTCAGTAAATAGAGGTTATCCTATGGCTACGAGTGGATATGGTTTTTATGCCATGAGTGTTTGTGATATTTTCACGAGTGGCGTAGCCACGAGTGAAAATATCACAAACACGAGTGGCATAAAAACCATATCCACGAGTTTGCCATTGGATAACCTATTTATCCGATCCCTGTTTTTCGTTATATGTAAAACGGTTTTTACTCATACTGTACCATTACATCTTATTAAACATCACTGATACTGATAGTAAACAAATTTTTTTTTTCGTGTTTTTGTGACGTTCGCTTTTAATTATTCCTTCGAAGTTAACAGAGGCAAACCTGTCCGACGCCATTTTGACTGTTAGTAAGGAGTGAAGCACATGCATTAAAGCTTGGCCACGCCCATCGAATACCATCCATTGAATACCATATTTATTCAATGGGATATCATTTTTATCCGACATAAAAAAAAAAATTTTTTTTTTTTATCTAGAATGCATCACAGACACAGAATATGAAAAAAAAAATTCATTGGAAACAAATTTTAAATTTTTATTTCTCATATCGGTTATAGGATAATGTTCGATATTAACCTCAATTCTGTTTTTAGGTTACTCGAGATGGACTTATTATTGCATTGCTTTTCTCTGACGTAACTAAGTATTCCGGCAATAGTGACTATATAAACCTATTTCAGTATATTGTTCAGGTTTGTACTCTCTATTATCATAATTGTAGGTCGATTAGAACGTTTGTTCTTTACCTTGGGTCGTTCGCTTGGCCATGTCTTAAAAATGGTTTTCATGGGTTAAAGTCTCTGACGGCGTACGAAAGTACATGTAATATTTACATGTATGAGTCATCGTTTCTCATAATGCTGGCCCGTAGGAACAGGGGGGGGGGGGGGCATCTGCCCCCCAATAATTTTGACATTAATGATTGAAGCAATAAAAAAAAATATTTTCAAGATTAAACAAGATGTTACTGGTATGTTATTGGGGCCAGTAAAATCAAAATTGTTCTATATAGGCAGGAACAGCCTTGAATTCAGCACCACCACCCTTGAGAATGAGTTTTTGCACAATTTGCCCACCCCCAATATGAAATTGCTGTAATGTCAATCGACCCAGATGTAAATCAGTACATGTAATCCTTGAAAAAATCAAGAGGTTTGTCCTAGGTCCAAGGTTTAAAAGATCTTCGTTAAGCTAAAAACTATTCTCCTAATGTCCTGGTGATGATTATATATCTGAAAAGCTTGTAGACGTGAACACATTTTAAATAGTTTAGAAACCCTTTCTTCCTCCTTTTCTGTAAAGCGTACTTAGCATAATTATCTTCAAATCATCATTCAGAACGTAGCATACAGTGTTCTGAAGTGTATTACATTTCTTAATCTGATTATATTTTAGCGATTACGGTTCTATGGAATACAAGAGTTGGTTTTAAAGACCGAAGCACCACAGAATCTGCGCACATATCCATTTTCAAACAGTAAGTCAGTATTATGGCAAGCTGTTCTTGAGGAAGTTATCATTTAAAGGAATATCACCTTTTAGCATGAACATAGAATTTTAATTTTCAAACTCGGTCAATAAGAGCATAATCAGTAAACTGAATCGGTGCCTATACCTATATTCTGAACTTAGACGCAACGGAATTTGTTTGTATCACATAATTTCTTCGCAGTTGAGAAGTCATCAAATACTGAAGTTTAACTGAAATTTCTGGAACCAGACGTCTAATTGAATTGGAATGGCACAAAATGATGCTATCAGTGTCCCCGATACACATAAAAATTCAGAAAACCTATCTACAATCTTTTTTTTTTCCGAGGTACATATTATATTTTTGTATTTCAGTTGCCTTACCAATACTCAAACTGGATCATATTATGGTTCCGCGAAGTAAACTTTTATTTGAAATTAAAAGATTAAACAATGATTTTCCTTTAATGATAACCACTTCCATAGCCAATGGTAAGTAAATTGTTGACAAGTAATTTTCCTAGCTAAATTGGTCGTCATAAGTTCTCTATCCCGGATTTCACCTGCCAGTGATGCCGGATGCTGCTATGATAAAAAGCTTCTAGTCGTTTGGACTGGACAGTAAACTTAGGCCTCGTGTGATTAGATGTCGAAATGGAAATAATATGACAAAAATAATCTCATCACACACTGCATTGTCCTTCTTCATTAGGCCCATCAGATGCATAAAGGTGTGATCCACTTGCCATAAACCCTAGCAAAACAGATCATTGGCTTATAAATATTTTGCTGTTGTGATTATCTTGTGTGTTAACCATACAGATTTTCTTAATTTTCAGTCTCTACCATAAATGTTGTAGTAAACACGTCAAGTAATATTCTAGCAAGTTTTATTTTGAATAATATGCCAAAGGCATTGAATTGATTTGAATACCAACTACAACAGTGTTATTCACGTGACAGAGGGTACTTTAAAATGAGAAAAAACATTTCAGTCTAATCGGATCACCCGTCTTCATTAGCCCATACAGGTACAGAAAAGCAGTAAAATAATGTATGTGAAATAACCGTGTATCTAGGTGCTAGTGTAAGTAATGGTTGTATAAAGTGCTATTGGAAGTGAATAAATGGATTTACTTTCAACAGTAAACATTCCAAGCATAATAGGCTTCATTTGAGATATGTTCATGTATTTTTAACCAAAGGGTTCTTGTAATCACAAATAGAGATACTGTAATGTTTGTAAATGAATTTTGGCTTTCTGAAAAAGATTTAAACATAAAATGCCTAATTTGTATCCATTAATCGGCGCTTAAAGTTAAATGAACTATCTCCGTAAAACTTTTCACAACGATATTAACACATAAGATTAGTGTAAAATAGGTAATAGATTTTGGTTTTTAGTTTTTTGTTAATGCATATTGTATCTGTATCATTCTAATTGCCATGTATTGTTATATTGTTAATTTAATTGTTACGTTCTTTTGTTAATTTCATTAATATTTGTTTTCTTTTGTGTTTTGTGTTTTGTTTTTGTTTTTTTAGGGAATGGGGAGGCTCGATGGCTCAGTAAGAAGCTTTCTCGCAAGCCTTAAGATCCTGTAAATTCCTGTCTCAGTTTATTTCGTATTCCCTTTCGCCCGTTTTCCGCTTGTCAGTGATTGCAAAGACTATCTGTTGGGCCACCTTGTGGTAAAATTTCAGCTTCCTATCTCAAACGGTCTAGCCGTGGTGGAGGTTCAAATTTGAAATTTTGAAAAATTGGCAAAATTGAAAAAAACCATAAGGGGGGACCCTTTGGTCAAAAAAGTCATTTTTGACCCGAAAATTTGTATCTCAGATTTCGATTTGAGGTAAGTTTTTAGACTAATTGGACCCCTGCGAGTCCAAAAAAGTTGTTTATTTTCAATTCTGAGCACTTCGGTTTTTTGCGCAAAAGTACCCGAAATTGAACCTTTTGCGCCGGAGCCCATAGCTCCCAAAATAATAGAGCAATCCGATCGCGGTTTGCGGCCTTGCAAAGACAACCTGTTGGGCCACCTTGTGGTAAAATTTCAGCTTCCTATCTCAAACGGTCTAGCCGTGGTGGAGGTTCAAAGTTGAAATTTTGAAAAATTGGCAAAATTGAAAAAACCATAAGGGGGGACCCTTTGGTCAAAAAAGTCATTTTTGACCCGAAAATTTGTATCTCAGATTTCGATTTGAGGTAAGTTTTTAGACTAATTGGACCCCTGCGAGTCCAAAAAAGTTGTTTATTTTCAATTCTGAGCACTTCGGTTTTTTGCGCAAAAGTACCCGAAATTGAACCTTTTGCGCCGGAGCCCATAGCTCCCAAAATAATAGAGCAATCCGATCGCGGTTTGCGGCCTTGCAAAGACAACCTGTTGGGCCACCTTGTGGTAAAATTTCAGCTTCCTATCTCAAACGGTCTAGCCGTGGTGGAGGTTCAAAGTTGAAATTTTGAAAAATTGGCAAAATTGAAAAAACCATAAGGGGGGACCCTTTGGTCAAAAAAAGTCATTTTTGACCCGAAAATTTGTATCTCAGATTTCGATTTGAGGTAAGTTTTTAGACTAATTGGACCCCTGCGAGTCCAAAAAAGTTGTTTATTTTCAATTCTGAGCACTTCGGTTTTTTGCGCAAAAGTACCCGAAATTGAACCTTTTGCGCCGGAGCCCATAGCTCCCAAAATAATAGAGCAATCCGATCGCGGTTTGCGGCCTTGCAAAGACAACCTGTTGGGCCACCTTGTGGTAAAATTTCAGCTTCCTATCTCAAACGGTCTAGCCGTGGTGGAGGTTCAAAGTTGAAATTTTGAAAAATTGGCAAAATTGAAAAAACCATAAGGGGGGACCCTTTGGTCAAAAAAAGTAATTTTTGACCCGAAAATTTGTATCTCAGATTTCGATTTGAGGTAAGTTTTTAGACTAATTGGACCCCTGCGAGTCCAAAAAAGTTGTTTATTTTCAATTCTGAGCACTTCGGTTTTTTGCGCAAAAGTACCCGAAATTGAACTTTTTGCGCCGGAGCCCATAGCTCCCAAAATAATAGAGCAATCCGATCACAGTTTGCGGCCTTGCAAAGACAACCTGTTGGGCCACCTTGTGGTAAAATTTCAGCTTCCTATCTCAAACGGTCTAGCCGTGGTGGAGGTTCAAAGTTGAAATTTTGAAAAATTGGCAAAATTGAAAAAAACCATAAGGGGGGACCCTTTGGTCAAAAAAAGTAATTTTTGACCCGAAAATTTGTATCTCAGATTTCGATTTGAGGTAAGTTTTTAGACTAATTGGACCCCCTGCGAGTCCAAAAAAGTTGTTTATTTTCAATTCTGAGCACTTCGGTTGTTTGCGCAAAAGTACCCGAAATTGAACTTTTTGCGCCGGAGCCCATAGCTCCCAAAATAATAGAGCAATCCGATCACAGTTTGCGGCCTTGCAAAGACAACCTGTTGGGCCACCTTGTGGTAAAATTTCAGCTTCCTATCTCAAACGGTCTAGCCGTGGTGGAGGTTCAAAGTTGAAATTTTGAAAAATTGGCAAAATTGAAAAAACCATAAGGGGGGACCCTTTGGTCAAAAAAGTCATTTTTGACCCCGAAAATTTGTATCTCAGATTTCGATTTGAGGTAAGTTTTTAGACTAATTGGACCCCTGCGAGTTCAAAAAAGTTGTTTATTTTCAATTCTGAGCACTTCGGTTTTTTGCGCAAAAGTACCCGAAATTGAACCTTTTGCGCCGGAGCCCATAGCTCCCAAAATAATAGAGCAATCCGATCGCGGTTTGCGGCCTTGCAAAGACAACCTGTTGGGCCACCTTGTGGTAAAATTTCAGCTTCCTATCTCAAACGGTCTAGCCGTGGTGGAGGTTCAAAGTTGAAATTTTGAAAAATTGGCAAAATTGAAAAAACCATAAGGGGGGACCCTTTGGTCAAAAAAGTCATTTTTGACCCGAAAATTTGTATCTCAGATTTCGATTTGAGGTAAGTTTTTAGACTAATTGGACCCCTGCGAGTCCAAAAAAGTTGTTTATTTTCAATTCTGAGCACTTCGGTTTTTTGCGCAAAAGTACCCGAAATTGAACCTTTTGCGCCGGAGCCCATAGCTCCCAAAATAATAGAGCAATCCGATCGCGGTTTGCGGCCTTGCAAAGACAACCTGTTGGGCCACCTTGTGGTAAAATTTCAGCTTCCTATCTCAAACGGTCTAGCCGTGGTGGAGGTTCAAAGTTGAAATTTTGAAAAATTGGCAAAATTGAAAAAACCATAAGGGGGGACCCTTTGGTCAAAAAAGTCATTTTTGACCCGAAAATTTGTATCTCAGATTTCGATTTGAGGTAAGTTTTTAGACTAATTGGACCCCTGCGAGTCCAAAAAAGTTGTTTATTTTCAATTCTGAGCACTTCGGTTTTTTGCGCAAAAGTACCCGAAATTGAACCTTTTGCGCCGGAGCTCATAGCTCCCAAAATAATAGAGCAATCCGATCGCGGTTTGCGGCCTTGCAAAGACAACCTGTTGGGCCACCTTGTGGTAAAATTTCAGCTTCCTATCTCAAACGGTCTAGCCGTGGTGGAGGTTCAAAGTTGAAATTTTGAAAAATTGGCAAAATTGAAAAAACCATAAGGGGGGACCCTTTGGTCAAAAAAGTCATTTTTGACCCGAAAATTTGTATCTCAGATTTCGATTTGAGGTAAGTTTTTAGACTAATTGGACCCCTGCGAGTCCAAAAAAGTTGTTTATTTTCAATTCTGAGCACTTCGGTTTTTTGCGCAAAAGTACCCGAAATTGAACCTTTTGCGCCGGAGCCCATAGCTCCCAAAATAATAGAGCAATCCGATCGCGGTTTGCGGCCTTGCAAAGACAACCTGTTGGGCCACCTTGTGGTAAAATTTCAGCTTCCTATCTCAAACGGTCTAGCCGTGGTGGAGGTTCAAAGTTGAAATTTTGAAAAATTGGCAAAATTGAAAAAACCATAAGGGGGGACCCTTTTGACCCGAAAATTTGTATCTCAGATTTCGATTTGAGGTAAGTTTTTAGACTAATTGGACCCCTGCGAGTCCAAAAAAGTTGTTTATTTTCAATTCTGAGCACTTCGGTTTTTTGCGCAAAAGTACCCGAAATTGAACCTTTTGCGCCGGAGCCCATAGCTCCCAAAATAATAGAGCAATCCGATCGCGGTTTGCGGCCTTGCAAAGACAACCTGTTGGGCCACCTTGTGGTAAAATTTCAGCTTCCTATCTCAAACGGTCTAGCCGTGGTGGAGGTTCAAAGTTGAAATTTTGAAAAATTGGCAACATTGAAAAAACCATAAGGGGGGACCCTTTGGTCAAAAAAGTCATTTTTGACCCGAAAATTTGTATCTCAGATTTCGATTTGAGGTAAGTTTTTAGACTAATTGGACCCCTGCGAGTCCAAAAAAGTTGTTTATTTTCAATTCTGAGCACTTCGGTTTTTTGCGCAAAAGTACCCGAAATTGAACCTTTTGCGCCGGAGCCCATAGCTCCCAAAATAATAGAGCAATCCGATCGCGGTTTGCGGCCTTGCAAAGACAACCTGTTGGGCCACCTTGTGGTAAAATTTCAGCTTCCTATCTCAAACGGTCTAGCCGTGGTGGAGGTTCAAAGTTGAAATTTTGAAAAATTGGCAAAATTGAAAAAACCATAAGGGGGGACCCTTTGGTCAAAAAAGTCATTTTTGACCCGAAAATTTGTATCTCAGATTTCGATTTGAGGTAAGTTTTTAGACTAATTGGACCCCTGCGAGTCCAAAAAAGTTGTTTATTTTCAATTCTGAGCACTTCGGTTTTTTGCGCAAAAGTACCCGAAATTGAACCTTTTGCGCCGGAGCCCATAGCTCCCAAAATAATAGAGCAATCCGATCGCGGTTTGCGGCCTTGCAAAGACAACCTGTTGGGCCACCTTGTGGTAAAATTTCAGCTTCCTATCTCAAACGGTCTAGCCGTGGTGGAGGTTCAAAGTTGAAATTTTGAAAAATTGGCAAAATTGAAAAAACCATAAGGGGGGACCCTTTGGTCAAAAAAGTCATTTTTGACCCGAAAATTTGTATCTCAGATTTCGATTTGAGGTAAGTTTTTAGACTAATTGGACCCCTGCGAGTCCAAAAAAGTTGTTTATTTTCAATTCTGAGCACTTCGGTTTTTTGCGCAAAAGTACCCGAAATTGAACCTTTTGCGCCGGAGCCCATAGCTCCCAAAATAATAGAGCAATCCGATCGCGGTTTGCGGCCTTGCAAAGACAACCTGTTGGGCCACCTTGTGGTAAAATTTCAGCTTCCTATCTCAAACGGTCTAGCCGTGGTGGAGGTTCAAAGTTGAAATTTTGAAAAATTGGCAAAATTGAAAAAACCATAAGGGGGGACCCTTTGGTCAAAAAAGTCATTTTTGACCCGAAAATTTGTATCTCAGATTTCGATTTGAGGTAAGTTTTTAGACTAATTGGACCCCTGCGAGTCCAAAAAAGTTGTTTATTTTCAATTCTGAGCACTTCGGTTTTTTGCGCAAAAGTACCCGAAATTGAACCTTTTGCGCCGGAGCCCATAGCTCCCAAAATAATAGAGCAATCCGATCGCGGTTTGCGGCCTTGCAAAGACAACCTGTTGGGCCACCTTGTGGTAAAATTTCAGCTTCCTATCTCAAACGGTCTAGCCGTGGTGGAGGTTCAAAGTTGAAATTTTGAAAAATTGGCAAAATTGAAAAAACCATAAGGGGGGGACCCTTTGGTCAAAAAAGTCATTTTTGACCCGAAAATTTGTATCTCAGATTTCGATTTGAGGTAAGTTTTTAGACTAATTGGACCCCCTGCGAGTCCAAAAAAGTTGTTTATTTTCAATTCTGAGCACTTCGGTTTTTTGCGCAAAAGTACCCGAAATTGAACCTTTTGCGCCGGAGCCCATAGCTCCCAAAATAATAGAGCAATCCGATCGCGGTTTGCGGCCTTGCAAAGACAACCTGTTGGGCCACCTTGTGGTAAAATGTCAGCTTCCTATCTCAAACGGTCTAGCCGTGGTGGAGGTTCAAAGTTGAAATTTTGAAAAATTGGCAAAATTGAAAAAACCATAAGGGGGGACCCTTTGGTCAAAAAAGTCATTTTTGACCCGAAAATTTGTATCTCAGATTTCGATTTGAGGTAAGTTTTTAGACTAATTGGACCCCTGCGAGTCCAAAAAAGTTGTTTATTTTTCAATTCTGAGCACTTCGGTTTTTTTGCGCAAAAGTACCCGAAATTGAACCTTTTGCGCCGGAGCCCATAGCTCCCAAAATAATAGAGCAATCCGATCGCGGTTTGCGGCCTTGCAAAGACAACCTGTTGGGCCACCTTGTGGTAAAATTTCAGCTTCCTATCTCAAACGGTCTAGCCGTGGTGGAGGTTCAAAGTTGAAATTTTGAAAAATTGGCAAAATTGAAAAAAAACATAAGGGGGGACCCTTTGGTTAAAAAAGTCATTTTTGACCCGAAAATTTGTATCTCAGATTTCGATTTGAGGTAAGTTTTTAGACTAATTGGACCCCTGCGAGTCCAAAAAAGTTGTTTATTTTCAATTCTGAGCACTTCGGTTTTTTGCACAAAAGTACCCGAAATTGAACCTTTTGCGCCGGAGCCCATAGCTCCCAAAATAATAGAGCAATCCGATCGCGGTTTGCGGCCTTGCAAAGACAACCTGTTGGGCCACCTTGTGGTAAAATTTCAGCTTCCTATCTCAAACGGTCTAGCCATGGTGGAGGTTCAAAGTTGAAATTTTGAAAAATTGGCAAAATTGAAAAACCATAAGGGGGGACCCTTTTGGTCAAAAAAGTCATTTTTGACCCGAAAATTTGTATCTCAGATTTCGATTTGAGGTAAGTTTTTAGACTAATTGGACCCCTGCGAGTCCAAAAAAGTTGTTTATTTTCAATTCTGAGCACTTCGGTTTTTTGCGCAAAAGTACCCGAAATTGAACCTTTTGCGCCGGAGCCCATAGCTCCCAAAATAATAGAGCAATCCGATCGCGGTTTGCGGCCTTGCAAAGACAACCTGTTGGGCCACCTTGTGGTAAAATTTCAGCTTCCTATCTCAAACGGTCTAGCCGTGGTGGAGGTTCAAAGTTGAAATTTTGAAAAATTGGCAAAATTGAAAAAACCATAAGGGGGGACCCTTTGGTCAAAAAAGTCATTTTTGACCCGAAAATTTGTATCTCAGATTTCGATTTGAGGTAAGTTTTTAGACTAATTGGACCCCTGCGAGTCCAAAAAAGTTGTTTATTTTCAATTCTGAGCACTTCGGTTTTTTTGCGCAAAAGTACCCGAAATTGAACCTTTTGCGCCGGAGCCCATAGCTCCCAAAATAATAGAGCAATCCGATCGCGGTTTGCGGCCTTGCAAAGACAACCTGTTGGGCCACCTTGTGGTAAAATTTCAGCTTCCTATCTCAAACGGTCTAGCCGTGGTGGAGGTTCAAAGTTGAAATTTTGAAAAATTGGCAAAATTGAAAAAAACATAAGGGGGGACCCTTTGGTCAAAAAAGTCATTTTTGACCCGAAAATTTGTATCTCAGATTTCGATTTGAGGTAAGTTTTTAGACTAATTGGACCCCTGCGAGTCCAAAAAAGTTGTTTATTTTCAATTCTGAGCACTTCGGTTTTTTGCGCAAAAGTACCCGAAATTGAACCTTTTGCGCCGGAGCCCATAGCTCCCAAAATAATAGAGCAATCCGATCGCGGTTTGCGGCCTTGCAAAGACAACCTGTTGGGCCACCTTGTGGTAAAATTTCAGCTTCCTATCTCAAACGGTCTAGCCGTGGTGGAGGTTCAAAGTTGAAATTTTGAAAAATTGGCAAAATTGAAAAAACCATAAGGGGGGACCCTTTGGTCAAAAAAGTCATTTTTGACCCGAAAATTTGTATCTCAGATTTCGATTTGAGGTAAGTTTTTAGACTAATTGGACCCCTGCGAGTCCAAAAAAGTTGTTTATTTTCAATTCTGAGCACTTCGGTTTTTTTGCGCAAAAGTACCCGAAATTGAACCTTTTGCGCCGGAGCCCATAGCTCCCAAAATAATAGAGCAATCCGATCGCGGTTTGCGGCCTTGCAAAGACAACCTGTTGGGCCACCTTGTGGTAAAATTTCAGCTTCCTATCTCAAACGGTCTAGCCGTGGTGGAGGTTCAAAGTTGAAATTTTGAAAAATTGGCAAAATTGAAAAAACCATAAGGGGGGACCCTTTGGTCAAAAATTTTTGACCCGAAAATTTGTATCTCAGATTTCGATTTGAGGTAAGTTTTTAGACTAATTGGACCCCTGCGAGTCCAAAAAAGTTGTTTATTTTCAATTCTGAGCACTTCGGTTTTTTGCGCAAAAGTACCCGAAATTGAACCTTTTGCGCCGGAGCCCATAGCTCCCAAAATAATAGAGCAATCCGATCGCGGTTTGCGGCCTTGCAAAGACAACCTGTTGGGCCACCTTGTGGTAAAATTTCAGCTTCCTATCTCAAACGGTCTAGCCGTGGTGGAGGTTCAAAGTTGAAATTTTGAAAAATTGGCAAAATTGAAAAAACCATAAGGGGGGACCCTTTGGTCAAAAAAGTCATTTTTGACCCGAAAATTTGTATCTCAGATTTCGATTTGAGGTAAGTTTTTAGACTAATTGGACCCCTGCGAGTCCAAAAAAGTTGTTTATTTTCAATTCTGAGCACTTCGGTTTTTTTGCGCAAAAGTACCCGAAATTGAACCTTTTGCGCCGGAGCCCATAGCTCCCAAAATAATAGAGCAATCCGATCGCGGTTTGCGGCCTTGCAAAGACAACCTGTTGGGCCACCTTGTGGTAAAATTTCAGCTTCCTATCTCAAACGGTCTAGCCGTGGTGGAGGTTCAAAGTTGAAATTTTGAAAAATTGGCAAAATTGAAAAAACCATAAGGGGGGACCCTTTTGGTCAAAAAAGTCATTTTTGACCCGAAAATTTGTATCTCAGATTTCGATTTGAGGTAAGTTTTTAGACTAATTGGACCCCTGCGAGTCCAAAAAAGTTGTTTATTTTCAATTCTGAGCACTTCGGTTTTTTGCGCAAAAGTACCCGAAATTGAACCTTTTGCGCCGGAGCCCATAGCTCCCAAAATAATAGAGCAATCCGATCGCGGTTTGCGGCCTTGCAAAGACAACCTGTTGGGCCACCTTGTGGTAAAATTTCAGCTTCCTATCTCAAACGGTCTAGCCGTGGTGGAGGTTCAAAGTTGAAATTTTGAAAAATTGGCAAAATTGAAAAAACCATAAGGGGGGACCCTTTGGTCAAAAAAGTCATTTTTGACCCGAAAATTTGTATCTCAGATTTCGATTTGAGGTAAGTTTTTAGACTAATTGGACCCCTGCGAGTCCAAAAAAGTTGTTTATTTTCAATTCTGAGCACTTCGGTTTTTTGCGCAAAAGTACCCGAAATTGAACCTTTTGCGCCGGAGCCCATAGCTCCCAAAATAATAGAGCAATCCGATCGCGGTTTGCGGCCTTGCAAAGACAACCTGTTGGGCCACCTTGTGGTAAAATTTCAGCTTCCTATCTCAAACGGTCTAGCCGTGGTGGAGGTTCAAAGTTGAAATTTTGAAAAATTGGCAAAATTGAAAAAACCATAAGGGGGGACCCTTTGGTCAAAAAAGTCATTTTTGACCCGAAAATTTGTATCTCAGATTTCGATTTGAGGTAAGTTTTTAGACTAATTGGACCCCTGCGAGTCCAAAAAAGTTGTTTATTTTCAATTCTGAGCACTTCGGTTTTTTTGCGCAAAAGTACCCGAAATTGAACCTTTTGCGCCGGAGCCCATAGCTCCCAAAATAATAGAGCAATCCGATCGCGGTTTGCGGCCTTGCAAAGACAACCTGTTGGGCCACCTTGTGGTAAAATTTCAGCTTCCTATCTCAAACGGTCTAGCCGTGGTGGAGGTTCAAAGTTGAAATTTTGAAAAATTGGCAACATTGAAAAAACCATAAGGGGGGACCCTTTGGTCAAAAAAGTCATTTTTGACCCGAAAATTTGTATCTCAGATTTCGATTTGAGGTAAGTTTTTAGACTAATTGGACCCCTGCGAGTCCAAAAAAGTTGTTTATTTTCAATTCTGAGCACTTCGGTTTTTTTTGCGCAAAAGTACCCGAAATTGAACCTTTTGCGCCGGAGCCCATAGCTCCCAAAATAATAGAGCAATCCGATCGCGGTTTGCGGCCTTGCAAAGACAACCTGTTGGGCCACCTTGTGGTAAAATTTCAGCTTCCTATCTCAAACGGTCTAGCCGTGGTGGAGGTTCAAAGTTGAAATTTTGAAAAATTGGCAAAATTGAAAAAACCATAAGGGGGGACCCTTTGGTCAAAAAAGTCATTTTTGACCCGAAAATTTGTATCTCAGATTTCGATTTGAGGTAAGTTTTTAGACTAATTGGACCCCTGCGAGTCCAAAAAAGTTGTTTATTTTCAATTCTGAGCACTTCGGTTTTTTGCGCAAAAGTACCCGAAATTGAACCTTTTGCGCCGGAGCCCATAGCTCCCAAAATAATAGAGCAATCCGATCGCGGTTTGCGGCCTTGCAAAGACAACCTGTTGGGCCACCTTGTGGTAAAATTTCAGCTTCCTATCTCAAACGGTCTAGCCGTGGTGGAGGTTCAAAGTTGAAATTTTGAAAATTGGCAAAATTGAAAAAACCATAAGGGGGGACCCTTTGGTCAAAAAAGTCATTTTTGACCCGAAAATTTGTATCTCAGATTTCGATTTGAGGTAAGTTTTTAGACTAATTGGACCCCTGCGAGTCCAAAAAAGTTGTTTATTTTCAATTCTGAGCACTTCGGTTTTTTGCGCAAAAGTACCCGAAATTGAACCTTTTGCGCCGGAGCCCATAGCTCCCAAAATAATAGAGCAATCCGATCGCGGTTTGCGGCCTTGCAAAGACAACCTGTTGGGCCACCTTGTGGTAAAATGTCAGCTTCCTATCTCAAACGGTCTAGCCGTGGTGGAGGTTCAAAGTTGAAATTTTGAAAAATTGGCAAAATTGAAAAAAACCATAAGGGGGGACCCTTTGGTCAAAAAAGTCATTTTTGACCCGAAAATTTGTATCTCAGATTTCGATTTGAGGTAAGTTTTTAGACTAATTGGACCCCTGCGAGTCCAAAAAAGTTGTTTATTTTCAATTCTGAGCACTTCGGTTTTTTGCGCAAAAGTACCCGAAATTGAACCTTTTGCGCCGGAGCCCATAGCTCCCAAAATAATAGAGCAATCCGATCGCGGTTTGCGGCCTTGCAAAGACAACCTGTTGGGCCACCTTGTGGTAAAATTTCAGCTTCCTATCTCAAACGGTCTAGCCGTGGTGGAGGTTCAAAGTTGAAATTTTGAAAAATTGGCAAAATTGAAAAAAAACATAAGGGGGGACCCTTTGGTTAAAAAAGTCATTTTTGACCCGAAAATTTGTATCTCAGATTTCGATTTGAGGTAAGTTTTTAGACTAATTGGACCCCTGCGAGTCCAAAAAAGTTGTTTATTTTCAATTCTGAGCACTTCGGTTTTTTGCGCAAAAGTACCCGAAATTGAACCTTTTGCGCCGGAGCCCATAGCTCCCAAAATAATAGAGCAATCCGATCGCGGTTTGCGGCCTTGCAAAGACAACCTGTTGGGCCACCTTGTGGTAAAATTTCAGCTTCCTATCTCAAACGGTCTAGCCGTGGTGGAGGTTCAAAGTTGAAATTTTGAAAAATTGGCAAAATTGAAAAAAACATAAGGGGGGACCCTTTGGTTAAAAAAGTCATTTTTGACCCGAAAATTTGTATCTCAGATTTCGATTTGAGGTAAGTTTTTAGACTAATTGGACCCCTGCGAGTCCAAAAAAGTTGTTTATTTTCAATTCTGAGCACTTCGGTTTTTTGCACAAAAGTACCCGAAATTGAACCTTTTGCGCCGGAGCCCATAGCTCCCAAAATAATAGAGCAATCCGATCGCGGTTTGCGGCCTTGCAAAGACAACCTGTTGGGCCACCTTGTGGTAAAATTTCAGCTTCCTATCTCAAACGGTCTAGCCATGGTGGAGGTTCAAAGTTGAAATTTTGAAAAATTGGCAAAATTGAAAAACCATAAGGGGGGACCCTTTGGTCAAAAAAGTCATTTTTGACCCGAAAATTTGTATCTCAGATTTCGATTTGAGGTAAGTTTTTAGACTAATTGGACCCCTGCGAGTCCAAAAAAGTTGTTTATTTTCAATTCTGAGCACTTCGGTTTTTTGCGCAAAAGTACCCGAAATTGAACCTTTTGCGCCGGAGCCCATAGCTCCCAAAATAATAGAGCAATCCGATCGCGGTTTGCGGCCTTGCAAAGACAACCTGTTGGGCCACCTTGTGGTAAAATTTCAGCTTCCTATCTCAAACGGTCTAGCCGTGGTGGAGGTTCAAAGTTGAAATTTTGAAAAATTGGCAAAATTGAAAAAACCATAAGGGGGGACCCTTTGGTCAAAAAAGTCATTTTTGACCCGAAAATTTGTATCTCAGATTTCGATTTGAGGTAAGTTTTTAGACTAATTGGACCCCTGCGAGTCCAAAAAAGTTGTTTATTTTCAATTCTGAGCACTTCGGTTTTTTGCGCAAAAGTACCCGAAATTGAACCTTTTGCGCCGGAGCCCATAGCTCCCAAAATAATAGAGCAATCCGATCGCGGTTTGCGGCCTTGCAAAGACAACCTGTTGGGCCACCTTGTGGTAAAATTTCAGCTTCCTATCTCAAACGGTCTAGCCGTGGTGGAGGTTCAAAGTTGAAATTTTGAAAAATTGGCAAAATTGAAAAAAACATAAGGGGGGACCCTTTGGTCAAAAAGTCATTTTTGACCCGAAAATTTGTATCTCAGATTTCGATTTGAGGTAAGTTTTTAGACTAATTGGACCCCTGCGAGTCCAAAAAAGTTGTTTATTTTCAATTCTGAGCACTTCGGTTTTTTGCGCAAAAGTACCCGAAATTGAACCTTTTGCGCCGGAGCCCATAGCTCCCAAAATAATAGAGCAATCCGATCGCGGTTTGCGGCCTTGCAAAGACAACCTGTTGGGCCACCTTGTGGTAAAATTTCAGCTTCCTATCTCAAACGGTCTAGCCGTGGTGGAGGTTCAAAGTTGAAATTTTGAAAAATTGGCAAAATTGAAAAAACCATAAGGGGGGACCCTTTGGTCAAAAAAGTCATTTTTGACCCGAAAATTTGTATCTCAGATTTCGATTTGAGGTAAGTTTTTAGACTAATTGGACCCCTGCGAGTCCAAAAAAGTTGTTTATTTTCAATTCTGAGCACTTCGGTTTTTTTGCGCAAAAGTACCCGAAATTGAACCTTTTGCGCCGGAGCCCATAGCTCCCAAAATAATAGAGCAATCCGATCGCGGTTTGCGGCCTTGCAAAGACAACCTGTTGGGCCACCTTGTGGTAAAATTTCAGCTTCCTATCTCAAACGGTCTAGCCGTGGTGGAGGTTCAAAGTTGAAATTTTGAAAAATTGGCAAAATTGAAAAAAACCATAAGGGGGGACCCTTTGGTCAAAATTTTTGACCCGAAAATTTGTATCTCAGATTTCGATTTGAGGTAAGTTTTTAGACTAATTGGACCCCTGCGAGTCCAAAAAAGTTGTTTATTTTCAATTCTGAGCACTTCGGTTTTTTGCGCAAAAGTACCCGAAATTGAACCTTTTGCGCCGGAGCCCATAGCTCCCAAAATAATAGAGCAATCCGATCGCGGTTTGCGGCCTTGCAAAGACAACCTGTTGGGCCACCTTGTGGTAAAATTTCAGCTTCCTATCTCAAACGGTCTAGGCCGTGGTGGAGGTTCAAAGTTGAAATTTTGAAAAATTGGCAAAATTGAAAAAACCATAAGGGGGGACCCTTTGGTCAAAAAAGTCATTTTTGACCCGAAAATTTGTATCTCAGATTTCGATTTGAGGTAAGTTTTTAGACTAATTGGACCCCTGCGAGTCCAAAAAAGTTGTTTATTTTCAATTCTGAGCACTTCGGTTTTTTTGCGCAAAAGTACCCGAAATTGAACCTTTTGCGCCGGAGCCCATAGCTCCCAAAATGATAGGAGCAATCCGATCGCGGTTTGCGGCCTTGCAAAGACAACCTGTTGGGCCACCTTGTGGTAAAATTTCAGCTTCCTATCTCAAACGGTCTAGCCGTGGTGGAGGTTCAAAGTTGAAATTTTGAAAAAATTGGCAAAATTGAAAAAACCATAAGGGGGGACCCTTTGGTCAAAAAAGTCATTTTTGACCCGAAAATTTGTATCTCAGATTTCGATTTGAGGTAAGTTTTTAGACTAATTGGACCCCTGCGAGTCCAAAAAAGTTGTTTATTTTCAATTCTGAGCACTTCGGTTTTTTGCGCAAAAGTACCCGAAATTGAACCTTTTGCGCCGGAGCCCATAGCTCCCAAAATAATAGAGCAATCCGATCGCGGTTTGCGGCTTGCAAAGACAACCTGTTGGGCCACCTTGTGGTAAAATTTCAGCTTCCTATCTCAAACGGTCTAGCCGTGGTGGAGGTTCAAAGTTGAAATTTTGAAAAATTGGCAAAATTGAAAAAACCATAAGGGGGGACCTTTGGTCAAAAAAGTCATTTTTGACCCGAAAATTTGTATCTCAGATTTCGATTTGCGGTAAGTTTTTAGACTAATTGGACCCCTGCGAGTCCAAAAAAGTTGTTTATTTTCAATTCTGAGCACTTCGGTTTTTTTGCGCAAAAGTACCCGAAATTGAACCTTTTGCGCCGGAGCCCATAGCTCCCAAAATAATTAGAGCAATCGATCGCGGTTTGCGGCCTTGCAAAGACAACCTGTTGGGCCACCTTGTGGTAAAATTTCAGCTTCCTATCTCAAACGGTCTAGCCGTGGTGGAGGTTCAAAGTTGAAATTTTGAAAAATTGGCAAAATTGAAAAAACCATAAGGGGGGACCCTTTGGTCAAAAAAGTCATTTTTGACCCGAAAATTTGTATCTCAGATTTCGATTTGAGGTAAGTTTTTAGACTAATTGGACCCCTGCGAGTCCAAAAAAGTTGTTTATTTTCAATTCTGAGCACTTCGGTTTTTTGCGCAAAAGTACCCGAAATTGAACCTTTTGCGCCGGAGCCCATAGCTCCCAAAATAATAGAGCAATCCGATCGCGGTTTGCGGCCTTGCAAAGACAACCTGTTGGGCCACCTTGTGGTAAAATTTCAGCTTCCTATCTCAAACGGTCTAGCCGTGGTGGAGGGTTCAAAGTTGAAATTTTGAAAAATTGGCAAAATTGAAAAAAACCATAAGGGGGGACCCTTTGGTCAAAAAAGTCATTTTTGACCCGAAAATTTGTATCTCAGATTTCGATTTGAGGTAAGTTTTTAGACTAATTGGACCCCTGCGAGTCCAAAAAAGTTGTTTATTTTCAATTCTGAGCACTTCGGTTTTTTTGCGCAAAAGTACCCGAAATTGAACCTTTTGCGCCGGAGCCCATAGCTCCCAAAATAATAGAGCAATCCGATCGCGGTTTGCGGCCTTGCAAAGACAACCTGTTGGGCCACCTTGTGGTAAAATTTCAGCTTCCTATCTCAAACGGTCTAGCCGTGGTGGAGGTTCAAAGTTGAAATTTTGAAAAAATTGGCAAAATTGAAAAAACCATAAGGGGGGACCCTTTGGTCAAAAAAGTCATTTTTGACCCGAAAATTTGTATCTCAGATTTCGATTTGAGGTAAGTTTTTTAGACTAATTGGACCCCTGCGAGTCCAAAAAAGTTGTTTATTTTCAATTCTGAGCACTTCGGTTTTTTTGCGCAAAAGTACCCGAAATTGAACCTTTTGCGCCGGAGCCCATAGCTCCCAAAATAATAGAGCAATCCGATCGCGGTTTGCGGCCTTGCAAAGACAACCTGTTGGGCCACCTTGTGGTAAAATTTCAGCTTCCTATCTCAAACGGTCTAGCCGTGGTGGAGGTTCAAAGTTGAAATTTTGAAAAATTGGCAAAATTGAAAAAACCATAAGGGGGGACCCTTTGGTCAAAAAAGTCATTTTTGACCCGAAAATTTGTATCTCAGATTTCGATTTGAGGTAAGTTTTTAGACTAATTGGACCCCTGCGAGTCCAAAAAAGTTGTTTATTTTCAATTCTGAGCACTTCGGTTTTTTGCGCAAAAGTACCCGAAATTGAACCTTTTGCGCCGGAGCCCATAGCTCCCAAAATAATAGAGCAATCCGATCGCGGTTTGCGGCCTTGCAAAGACAACCTGTTGGGCCACCTTGTGGTAAAATTTCAGCTTCCTATCTCAAACGGTCTAGCCGTGGTGGAGGTTCAAAGTTGAAATTTTGAAAAATTGGCAAAATTGAAAAAAACCATAAGGGGGGACCCTTTGGTCAAAAAAGTCATTTTTGACCCGAAAATTTGTATCTCAGATTTCGATTTGAGGTAAGTTTTTAGACTAATTGGACCCCTGCGAGTCCAAAAAAGTTGTTTATTTTCAATTCTGAGCACTTCGGTTTTTTGCGCAAAAGTACCCGAAATTGAACCTTTTGCGCCGGAGCCCATAGCTCCCAAAATAATAGAGCAATCCGATCGCGGTTTGCGGCCTTGCAAAGACAACCTGTTGGGCCACCTTGTGGTAAAATGTCAGCTTCCTATCTCAAACGGTCTAGCCGTGGTGGAGGTTCAAAGTTGAAATTTTGAAAAATTGGCAAAATTGAAAAAAACCATAAGGGGGGACCCTTTGGTCAAAAAAGTCATTTTTGACCCGAAAATTTGTATCTCAGATTTCGATTTGAGGTAAGTTTTTAGACTAATTGGACCCCTGCGAGTCCAAAAAAGTTGTTTATTTTCAATTCTGAGCACTTCGGTTTTTTGCGCAAAAGTACCCGAAATTGAACCTTTTGCGCCGGAGCCCATAGCTCCCAAAATAATAGAGCAATCCGATCGCGGTTTGCGGCCTTGCAAAGACAACCTGTTGGGCCACCTTGTGGTAAAATTTCAGCTTCCTATCTCAAACGGTCTAGCCGTGGTGGAGGTTCAAAGTTGAAATTTTGAAAAATTGGCAAAATTGAAAAAAACATAAGGGGGGACCCTTTGGTTAAAAAAGTCATTTTTGACCCGAAAATTTGTATCTCAGATTTCGATTTGAGGTAAGTTTTTAGACTAATTGGACCCCTGCGAGTCCAAAAAAGTTGTTTATTTTCAATTCTGAGCACTTCGGTTTTTTGCGCAAAAGTACCCGAAATTGAACCTTTTGCGCCGGAGCCCATAGCTCCCAAAATAATAGAGCAATCCGATCGCGGTTTGCGGCCTTGCAAAGACAACCTGTTGGGCCACCTTGTGGTAAAATTTCAGCTTCCTATCTCAAACGGTCTAGCCGTGGTGGAGGTTCAAAGTTGAAATTTGAAAAATTGGCAAAATTGAAAAAAACATAAGGGGGGACCCTTTGGTTAAAAAAGTCATTTTTGACCCGAAAATTTGTATCTCAGATTTCGATTTGAGGTAAGTTTTTAGACTAATTGGACCCCTGCGAGTCCAAAAAAGTTGTTTATTTTCAATTCTGAGCACTTCGGTTTTTTGCGCAAAAGTACCCGAAATTGAACCTTTTGCGCCGGAGCCATAGCTCCCAAAATAATAGAGCAATCCGATCGCGGTTTGCGGCCTTGCAAAGACAACCTGTTGGGCCACCTTGTGGTAAAATTTCAGCTTCCTATCTCAACGGTCTAGCCGTGGTGGAGGTTCAAAGTTGAAATTTTGAAAAATTGGCAAAATTGAAAAAACCATAAGGGGGGACCCTTTGGTCAAAAAAGTCATTTTTGACCCGAAAATTTGTATCTCAGATTTCGATTTGAGGTAAGTTTTTAGACTAATTGGACCCCTGCGAGTCCAAAAAAGTTGTTTATTTTCAATTCTGAGCACTTCGGTTTTTTGCGCAAAAGTACCCGAAATTGAACCTTTTGCGCCGGAGCCCATAGCTCCCAAAATAATAGAGCAATCCGATCGCGGTTTGCGGCCTTGCAAAGACAACCTGTTGGGCCACCTTGTGGTAAAATTTCAGCTTCCTATCTCAAACGGTCTAGCCGTGGTGGAGGTTCAAAGTTGAAATTTTGAAAAATTGGCAAAATTGAAAAAACCATAAGGGGGGACCCTTTGGTCAAAAAAGTCATTTTTGACCCGAAAATTTGTATCTCAGATTTCGATTTGAGGTAAGTTTTTAGACTAATTGGACCCCTGCGAGTCCAAAAAAGTTGTTTATTTTCAATTCTGAGCACTTCGGTTTTTTTGCGCAAAAGTACCCGAAATTGAACCTTTTGCGCCGGAGCCCATAGCTCCCAAAATAATAGAGCAATCCGATCGCGGTTTGCGGCCTTGCAAAGACAACCTGTTGGGCCACCTTGTGGTAAAATTTCAGCTTCCTATCTCAAACGGTCTAGCCGTGGTGGAGGTTCAAAGTTGAAATTTTGAAAAATTGGCAAAATTGAAAAAACCATAAGGGGGGACCCTTTGGTCAAAAAAGTCATTTTTGACCCGAAAATTTGTATCTCAGATTTCGATTTGAGGTAAGTTTTTAGACTAATTGGACCCCTGCGAGTCCAAAAAAGTTGTTTATTTTCAATTCTGAGCACTTCGGTTTTTTGCGCAAAAGTACCCGAAATTGAACCTTTTGCGCCGGAGCCCATAGCTCCCAAAATAATAGAGCAATCCGATCGCGGTTTGCGGCCTTGCAAAGACAACCTGTTGGGCCACCTTGTGGTAAAATTTCAGCTTCCTATCTCAAACGGTCTAGCCGTGGTGGAGGTTCAAAGTTGAAATTTTGAAAAATTGGCAAAATTGAAAAAACCATAAGGGGGGACCCTTTGGTCAAAAAAGTCATTTTTGACCCGAAAATTTGTATCTCAGATTTCGATTTGAGGTAAGTTTTTAGACTAATTGGACCCCTGCGAGTCCAAAAAAGTTGTTTATTTTCAATTCTGAGCACTTCGGTTTTTTGCGCAAAAGTACCCGAAATTGAACCTTTTGCGCCGGAGCCCATAGCTCCCAAAATAATAGAGCAATCCGATCGCGGTTTGCGGCCTTGCAAAGACAACCTGTTGGGCCACCTTGTGGTAAAAATTTCAGCTTCCTATCTCAAACGGTCTAGCCGTGGTGGAGGTTCAAAGTTGAAATTTTGAAAAATTGGCAAAATTGAAAAAACCATAAGGGGGGACCCTTTGGTCAAAAAAGTCATTTTTGACCCGAAAATTTTGTATCTCAGATTTCGATTTGAGGTAAGTTTTTAGACTAATTGGACCCCTGCGAGTCCAAAAAAGTTGTTTATTTTCAATTCTGAGCACTTCGGTTTTTTGCGCAAAAGTACCCGAAATTGAACCTTTTGCGCCGGAGCCCATAGCTCCCAAAATAATAGAGCAATCCGATCGCGGTTTGCGGCCTTGCAAAGACAACCTGTTGGGCCACCTTGTGGTAAAATTTCAGCTTCCTATCTCAAACGGTCTAGCCGTGGTGGAGGTTCAAAGTTGAAATTTTGAAAAATTGGCAAAATTGAAAAAACCATAAGGGGGGACCCTTTGGTCAAAAAAGTCATTTTTGACCCGAAAATTTGTATCTCAGATTTCGATTTGAGGTAAGTTTTTAGACTAATTGGACCCCTGCGAGTCCAAAAAAGTTGTTTATTTTCAATTCTGAGCACTTCGGTTTTTTTGCGCAAAAGTACCCGAAATTGAACCTTTTGCGCCGGAGCCCATAGCTCCCAAAATAATAGAGCAATCCGATCGCGGTTTGCGGCCTTGCAAAGACAACCTGTTGGGCCACCTTGTGGTAAAATGTCAGCTTCCTATCTCAAACGGTCTAGCCGTGGTGGAGGTTCAAAGTTGAAATTTTGAAAAATTGGCAAAATTGAAAAAACCATAAGGGGGGACCCTTTGGTCAAAAAAGTCATTTTTGACCCGAAAATTTGTATCTCAGATTTCGATTTGAGGTAAGTTTTTAGACTAATTGGACCCCTGCGAGTCCAAAAAAGTTGTTTATTTTCAATTCTGAGCACTTCGGTTTTTTGCGCAAAAGTACCCGAAATTGAACCTTTTGCGCCGGAGCCCATAGCTCCCAAAATAATAGAGCAATCCGATCGCGGTTTGCGGCCTTGCAAAGACAACCTGTTGGGCCACCTTGTGGTAAAATTTCAGCTTCCTATCTCAAACGGTCTAGCCGTGGTGGAGGTTCAAAGTTGAAATTTTGAAAAATTGGCAAAATTGAAAAAACCATAAGGGGGGACCCTTTGGTCAAAAAAGTCATTTTTGACCCGAAAATTTGTATCTCAGATTTCGATTTGAGGTAAGTTTTTAGACTAATTGGACCCCTGCGAGTCCAAAAAAGTTGTTTATTTTCAATTCTGAGCACTTCGGTTTTTTTGCGCAAAAGTACCCGAAATTGAACCTTTTGCGCCGGAGCCCATAGCTCCCAAAATAATAGAGCAATCCGATCGCGGTTTGCGGCCTTGCAAAGACAACCTGTTGGGCCACCTTGTGGTAAAATTTCAGCTTCCTATCTCAAACGGTCTAGCCGTGGTGGAGGTTCAAAGTTGAAATTTTGAAAAATTGGCAAAATTGAAAAAACCATAAGGGGGGGACCCTTTGGTCAAAAAAGTCATTTTTGACCCGAAAATTTGTATCTCAGATTTCGATTTTGAGGTAAGTTTTTAGACTAATTGGACCCCTGCGAGTCCAAAAAAGTTGTTTATTTTCAATTCTGAGCACTTCGGTTTTTTGCGCAAAAGTACCCGAAATTGAACCTTTTGCGCCGGAGCCCATAGCTCCCAAAATAATAGAGCAATCCGATCGCGGTTTGCGGCCTTGCAAAGACAACCTGTTGGGCCACCTTGTGGTAAAAATTTCAGCTTCCTATCTCAAACGGTCTAGCCGTGGTGGAGGTTCAAAGTTGAAATTTTGAAAAATTGGCAAAATTGAAAAAACCATAAGGGGGGACCCTTTGGTCAAAAAAGTCATTTTTGACCCGAAAATTTGTATCTCAGATTTCGATTTGAGGTAAGTTTTTAGACTAATTGGACCCCTGCGAGTCCAAAAAAGTTGTTTATTTTCAATTCTGAGCACTTCGGTTTTTTGCGCAAAAGTACCCGAAATTGAACCTTTTGCGCCGGAGCCCATAGCTCCCAAAATAATAGAGCAATCCGATCGCGGTTTGCGGCCTTGCAAAGACAACCTGTTGGGCCACCTTGTGGTAAAATTTCAGCTTCCTATCTCAAACGGTCTAGCCGTGGTGGAGGTTCAAAGTTGAAATTTTGAAAAAATTGGCAAAATTGAAAAAACCATAAGGGGGGACCCTTTGGTCAAAAAAGTCATTTTTGACCCGAAAATTTGTATCTCAGATTTCGATTTGAGGTAAGTTTTTAGACTAATTGGACCCCTGCGAGTCCAAAAAAGTTGTTTATTTTCAATTCTGAGCACTTCGGTTTTTTGCGCAAAAGTACCCGAAATTGAACCTTTTGCGCCGGAGCCCATAGCTCCCAAAATAATAGAGCAATCCGATCGCGGTTTGCGGCCTTGCAAAGACAACCTGTTGGGCCACCTTGTGGTAAAATTTCAGCTTCCTATCTCAAACGGTCTAGCCGTGGTGGAGGTTCAAAGTTGAAATTTTGAAAAATTGGCAAAATTGAAAAAACCATAAGGGGGGACCCTTTGGTCAAAAAAGTCATTTTTGACCCGAAAATTTGTATCTCAGATTTCGATTTGAGGTAAGTTTTTAGACTAATTGGACCCCTGCGAGTCCAAAAAAGTTGTTTATTTTCAATTCTGAGCACTTCGGTTTTTTGCGCAAAAGTACCCGAAATTGAACCTTTTGCGCCGGAGCCCATAGCTCCCAAAATAATAGAGCAATCCGATCGCGGTTTGCGGCCTTGCAAAGACAACCTGTTGGGCCACCTTGTGGTAAAATTTCAGCTTCCTATCTCAAACGGTCTAGCCGTGGTGGAGGTTCAAAGTTGAAATTTTGAAAAATTGGCAAAATTGAAAAAACATAAGGGGGGACCCTTTGGTTAAAAAAGTCATTTTTGACCCGAAAATTTGTATCTCAGATTTCGATTTGAGGTAAGTTTTTAGACTAATTGGACCCTGCGAGTCCAAAAAAGTTGTTTATTTTCAATTCTGAGCACTTCGGTTTTTTGCACAAAAGTACCCGAAATTGAACCTTTTGCGCCGGAGCCCATAGCTCCCAAAATAATAGAGCAATCCGATCGCGGTTTGCGGCCTTGCAAAGACAACCTGTTGGGCCACCTTGTGGTACAATTTCAGCTTCCTATCTCAAACGGTCTAGCCATGGTGGAGGTTCAAAGTTGAAATTTTGAAAAATTGGCAAAATTGAAAAACCATAAGGGGGACCCTTTGGTCAAAAAAGTCATTTTTGACCCGAAAATTTGTATCTCAGATTTCGATTTGAGGTAAGTTTTTAGACTAATTGGACCCCTGCGAGTCCAAAAAAGTTGTTTATTTTCAATTCTGAGCACTTCGGTTTTTTGCGCAAAAGTACCCGAAATTGAACCTTTTGCGCCGGAGCCCATAGCTCCCAAAATAATAGAGCAATCCGATCGCGGTTTGCGGCCTTGCAAAGACAACCTGTTGGGCCACCTTGTGGTAAAATTTCAGCTTCCTATCTCAAACGGTCTAGCCGTGGTGGAGGTTCAAAGTTGAAATTTTGAAAAATTGGCAAAATTGAAAAAACCATAAGGGGGGGACCCTTTGGTCAAAAAAGTCATTTTTGACCCGAAAATTTGTATCTCAGATTTCGATTTGAGGTAAGTTTTTAGACTAATTGGACCCCTGCGAGTCCAAAAAAGTTGTTTATTTTCAATTCTGAGCACTTCGGTTTTTTGCGCAAAAGTACCCGAAATTGAACCTTTTGCGCCGGAGCCCATAGCTCCCAAAATAATAGAGCAATCCGATCGCGGTTTGCGGCCTTGCAAAGACAACCTGTTGGGCCACCTTGTGGTAAAATTTCAGCTTCCTATCTCAAACGGTCTAGCCGTGGTGGAGGTTCAAAGTTGAAATTTTGAAAAATTGGCAAAATTGAAAAAAACATAAGGGGGGACCCTTTGGTCAAAAAAGTCCATTTTGACCCGAAAATTTGTATCTCAGATTTCGATTTGAGGTAAGTTTTTAGACTAATTGGACCCCTGCGAGTCCAAAAAAGTTGTTTATTTTCAATTCTGAGCACTTCGGTTTTTTTGCGCAAAAGTACCCGAAATTGAACCTTTTGCGCCGGAGCCCATAGCTCCCAAAATAATAGAGCAATCCGATCGCGGTTTGCGGCCTTGCAAAGACAACCTGTTGGGCCACCTTGTGGTAAAATTTCAGCTTCCTATCTCAAACGGTCTAGCCGTGGTGGAGGTTCAAAGTTGAAATTTTGAAAAATTGGCAAAATTGAAAAAACCATAAGGGGGGACCCTTTGGTCAAAAAAGTCATTTTTGACCCGAAAATTTGTATCTCAGATTTCGATTTGAGGTAAGTTTTTAGACTAATTGGACCCCTGCGAGTCCAAAAAAGTTGTTTATTTTCAATTCTGAGCACTTCGGTTTTTTGCGCAAAAGTACCCGAAATTGAACCTTTTGCGCCGGAGCCCATAGCTCCCAAAATAATAGAGCAATCCGATCGCGGTTTGCGGCCTTGCAAAGACAACCTGTTGGGCCACCTTGTGGTAAAATTTCAGCTTCCTATCTCAAACGGTCTAGCCGTGGTGGAGGTTCAAAGTTGAAATTTTGAAAATTGGCAAAATTGAAAAAACCATAAGGGGGGGACCCTTTGGTCAAAAAAGTCATTTTTGACCCGAAAATTTGTATCTCAGATTTCGATTTGAGGTAAGTTTTTAGACTAATTGGACCCCTGCGAGTCCAAAAAAGTTGTTTATTTTCAATTCTGAGCACTTCGGTTTTTTGCGCAAAAGTACCCGAAATTGAACCTTTTGCGCCGGAGCCCATAGCTCCCAAAATAATAGAGCAATCCGATCGCGGTTTGCGGCCTTGCAAAGACAACCTGTTGGGCCACCTTGTGGTAAAATTTCAGCTTCCTATCTCAAACGGTCTAGCCGTGGTGGAGGTTCAAATTTGAAATTTTGAAAAATTGGCAAAATTGAAAAAACCATAAGGGGGGACCCTTTGGTCAAAAAAGTCATTTTTGACCCGAAAATTTGTATCTCAGATTTCGATTTGAGGTAAGTTTTTAGACTAATTGGACCCCTGCGAGTCCAAAAAAGTTGTTTATTTTCAATTCTGAGCACTTCGGTTTTTTGCGCAAAAGTACCCGAAATTGAACCTTTTGCGCCGGAGCCCATAGCTCCCAAAATAATAGAGCAATCCGATCGCGGTTTGCGGCCTTGCAAAGACAACCTGTTGGGCCACCTTGTGGTAAAATTTCAGCTTCCTATCTCAAACGGTCTAGCCGTGGTGGAGGTTCAAAGTTGAAATTTTGAAAAATTGGCAAAATTGAAAAAACCATAAGGGGGGACCCTTTGGTCAAAAAAGTCATTTTTGACCCGAAAATTTGTATCTCAGATTT